>JAHWFO010090126.1:513564-547322 GCA_023313115.1 Rhysida immarginata | reverse complement strand
CTTTGCATGCCACTTCATTTCCATCCAGTTATTCAGTATTCCAGCCATCAGGTCATCATCATGGCTCTTCATAGTCTGCACCATATTCATCAGATCTTGGACACACTTTCCAATACGAGTCATGTTCAGATCCGAGTGGATGTAAACATTTTTTACGGTCCTTCTTCCAAGCTGCACAATGGTCCTGAGGGTAACATTCTGGAACGACTGAAGTTCACTCCATCTGCTTCTACATATAGTCGCCCACGCAGGCATACCATAGAGGAGGATGGTCCGAATCACTATCTTGTACAGTAGTAATTTATTGTCGATGCTGAGGGTGCTGTTTCTACCCAGGAGAGCTATGAGACTGTACTTAGCCTTCTTCGCTTTGTTCAGAGCGTAAGTTACGTGACAATTCCAGAAGGTCTTGAGTCGATAATGCCAAGGTACTTGTAGTTGTCAACCCATTCAAGTTTCTTATTGAATAGCACAAGAGAATCCGGGGGACAGCTTTGCATTTTCGGACATTAAGGTTCAATTTCCAGCAATTAAACCAGTCTTCAAATTTTTTAAAGGCGTTCTGCAGACGAGTGCTAACGTGAGATGGCTTGTGTGCCCATGCCATGATAGCAGTATCATGCCATGGAAATATAATATAATTTACACTCCTTAGATTTTGGGAAATCATGAACAAAATAATTAAAGAGAACAGGCCCGAGGACAGAACCTTGTGGGGCACCAGCCTTTACCTTTGCTCAGATCTTCAACAAGCCTCCATAACTGCATCTGACACGAGTGGGCGGCTCGAAAGCCAAACTGTTCTTTCTGCATTACACCATTGGTGAGACAGTGGTCCTTGAATCTGGCGAGGATCGTTTTCTCCAAGACTTTAGACATCGACGGGAGTAGGCTGATAGGTCGGTAACTCGTGGGAATTGCAGGATTTTGCCCCTGCTTGGGGATACTTAGCTCAGTAGACTGCTTCCAAACTACACTACAGGCTTCTTGCCCTTATATACAGAAAATGTGGTACAATGGAGTAATATGATCGGATATAATACAATAAATGGCACGACAAAGGCAATGAGTAATATAGTCTGGGTACAATGAAGGTAGAAGCAAAATAAACACCATAGGTGTATGATGATTGGGTAATAATGAAAAGAAGACATCAGGTTATATCCAATCATATTAGTCCATTGCACCATACATTCAATATATAAGAGCGATAAGCCTCTAGTGTAGTTTACATCCATGATAAAGCCAGGAATAAATGGTGAAACTAGTCGGAAACTCTACTCTCCCTTTATTGTAAAATCTCTACCAATTTCATTGATAGAAACTATGCTAAGGACTCCCAATTTGTTGATCTTATTTTTTCTTCCGGAACTTCATCTTCTTCTTCTATATATATAAAGAAGGATGTTTGTCTGTACGTTTTTTATACAAATCTACAGTTTTATTCCGATCTTGATTAAATTTCGCATACATGACCTTCAAAGCATGAGGAAGGTCACTGTCTACCTCAGATTTCAGAAAACTAATAAATATTGATAAAAAATCGATATTCATGGTTATGGCAAGGCATATTAATGAGAAATATCTCATGACCAACAATGCAAGGCAAAGTTTGTACAACGATAGGTATCAACAATGGTATCAGCACGCAATTCACAAACACACTGCATGAACCAACAATATATATCTCATGACCAACAATGCAAGGCAAAGTTTGTGCAACAATAGGCCCACTGTGTTCGCATCAACAATGGTATCAACGCGCCATTCACCAATAACAATGAGCACAGAATGATGATGTAATGTTAAAGCAATCTTTCCAAGAATTATAACAATGAACATAAAATGATGACGTAATATGGATAAGTTTCAATTTGTAACAATGCAATTCAGGCTTTTCTTAGAAAAGAGAGTTCTTAGTACTTAACAATTTCTTGAAAATCTTTAAAAATGATCAGTAACTGGAGATAATGGAGAGTTAGCAGACTATTGAGAAAGAGTGGAAAGACGACAGAGGAAGCACTCCTTTAGCTCTGTGATGTATTGAGCAAATGGGAAGCAAGTAAATAGAAGAATCGGCGACCGCTAGACTGCACAAAGTGATGAATGGCCAAGTTTTGCTTCAACACATCGAGAGAAGAATGGAAATTGCAACAACACTAAGTATACATCCGAGGTAAGATTACGTGAGTAAGAAATTATTTAGACTAGCAGTGGCATCCTTGGGGAGGTCCAGCCATTGTGAGCCTTTAAAAAGATTTTTTTCGAATGTTCATTAAGCATTTTCATGTGTTTATTTTTAAGATATTGCAAAATTTATTTAATTTTTTGAGATTGTTCTGTTTACATCCAAGTGGAATTATCCCGGGCAACGCCGGGTACCTTTGCTAGTTCTTTAATAATAAAAAAAAAAGTAACAGATCACTTGAAATCTAATTAATTAATTTTGGTTCATTATTGCATCTTAAAACATGCCTTCAAATTCAACTTAAACCTACCTACCTCCCCTTGGTGTGATAATGTAGGGATACAGATTGAACAGTTTTACCAGTCTCTTTTCTCTCTTGTTTATTGAGCATAATAAAGAATAGCGTTTTTTACTTAAATTGATAAGAACTGGAGTTGATGCTCCAACGTAAGGTAAAGATATCCACATGAAAAATGGAAAAAAAAAATAAAAGGTTCTGCAACCTGGATTTGAACCAGGGTCCGTGAGTAACCAGCTCTTCACCTCTACCAGTTCTTATTGATGAGTTTATACAAATGGATTATACGAGGGACGTTCATACTTGATCTGGACTTTATATTTTATAAAACCAGAATCGAAAAAAAAAACCCAAAAAAACATGCGCACACACACACACGCCAGTTACAACTTTGTGCCATAAAAATGGAATAATGGAAGTTATCATAAAAATGACACAAACACAAGACGTGTTAAACCAAAATGCAACTACAGCACCTGGCGAATTTAATTCACAAAATTCAAGGCTATTTAGCTATATCACACACAAACAAATATTTTAAACAATGGAAAATTAATAAAAATGATCTATCTTCAAAAATGACAAAAAAATGGAAATAACTAACAAACTTACGCAAATAAACAATTCCAAGTAGGTGAAGTTTATTGTTTACAACTACGTTTCTGCTTAATATCTCGTTGGCCATCCTTTTCCGAGAATGACAGAGTGAATTCGTTGCAGCATTGATGATATGAGCTTGTCACATTCCTCCTGAGTAACTTCAGCCCAAATTTACTTCAATTTCACTTTCAAATCTGCTATGCTTGCTGGTTTCTTGAGGTATAGACGTTGTTTCACATTTCTCCAAAGGTTCTCAATGGTGTTGAGATCGAGTGAGTTTGACGGCCATGAGAGAACTGGGATATGGTGGTTCTTCTAGCCACTTGCTGGTTGACTTGGCAGCATGAGAAGGTGCAAGACCATGCTGGAAAATCATGTCTTCATCATCCAATGGTAGGTCTTCAAGAGCAGGTATCGGGAAAGCATTAGAATATCTTGGTAAACAGCTACATTGATGGGACTGTTGATGAACCCCAAGTGTCCAGTGCCATATGTTGACATGCACCCCCACACCATAACAGAGGGTGGGAATTTAACACTTTTCTTCAGATTTCGCAGTTCATGTGCCTCATTCTTGCGGCGCCAAACTCGACAACCTTTATCACCAAACAGCAATTCAAATCGCGACTCGTCGCTGAACACCACTCGTCGCCACTCATCAACAGTCCAGTCGACGTGCTGTTTACACCACTGCAACTTCTTATTTCTCTGCTTTGGAGTTAAGAGGGGCTTGGCGTTTGGAATACGGCATGAAAACTTCAGATCATGTAGACGTCGAACTGTCGTTCGGTGAGATACCGCAGCTACTGTCGATGAAAGTGCTTGGAAGACTGAAATAGGACTTTCCTAACAATCTTCTGCAAAAATCTTTCATCTCTGGCTGGTGGTTTTCCTTTTTCTTCCGCAGTTTGCGCGTTGTGTATTCACTCCATATCCTTGAGTATGTCTTGCCAATATCTTAGACACTGCTGACTGCAAGCAAAGAAATTTCAAGGTGCACATCAAGCAGGTGACATCAGCGACCGTGCAAATCAACTGTTTCCACCCGTACATCAATCCATCATAAGGCGTTGCAAATTGTGCTATGAAGCAAATGGCGGTCATTTCGAACAATTACTATAAAAGTCATACAGTAGATTGCTTGTGTTAATTGTTAAAAATAAAATAATCTAGGCCTACCAACGCACACTGCGTCCCGGTGTCATTTGATTGTTCAATGCAGTATTGTAAGTAAACGGAGCGGCGGGGACCCCATGTTCATATGACAAAAAATACTTCTAAGGACCTCTTCTATCATCTCCCAAAAAATCTGTACTCAATTTAAAAACACCCTGTATAGGAAATATAGGAAAAATAGGAGGACTTCGAGGCCTGAGGATGTCTAGCAAAACGATTAAGTTGATCACATAATTTTCCCTGACCACCAGCACCAAAAAAAAAAAAAAAAAAAAAAAAAAACTATTTTGATAAAATATTATTAACATTTTTCAAATTTTTCGTTCCAATTTCGCATTTTTTTGCTAATTTTGTAAAATTCTCCGACTTTTCCCGGTCGCCAGTCATCCTGCAATAAATCCGGTACTTAAAATAAAGTAAAATAAATGAATGAGACCCTACGAACGAGAACTTCTTTATATGCAGAAACTGCAAGGTAGCATGGGATTGGTCGAAATTAGAATGGGTTAAACGAGAAGCGGTCAATGAGAAGCAGGACCGGACTAATACCTTTATGGACCCTAAGCACTACATACTTTTCTCAGTATAAATCCTGTTTTTCTGAGGATTCGGGGGCCCCTATTCACATGCTTAGTCTAACGGGGCCCTAAGCACGTGCTTAGTCTGCTTAAGTATAAATCCAGGGCTGATGAGAAGGTATACACATGAAAAGACATTTAATAATCTGAAAGCTTATTGGTTGAATAATGGAAAAAAAAAAAAAACAACAAAAAAAACCGCCAATATTTATATCGATGACCTGAAAAAAACCTGGCGTTTATTTGTGACCCGGCGTTTAATCTATTTTTAACACCCCACCCAGCTTTTATTCGAGACTGGCATGTATTTAAATACCCGGCCTTTATTCAAGGTTTTATGGTGATTTCAGACAACAGACTAAACAGCTTTACATATGGAAAAGAATTTTCTTACTTGTGGAGTAGTGGAGATTTGATACCATTTAGATTTTCTAGACTCGGGGACAGTGATGAGTGATTAGGGAGAGATGACAACGATGTTTCTAACCTTAGAAATAAAAGAAATAATGAAAGCTTACCATATGTACGATAAATCAAGCAAATTAAAGTTAAAAAGAAAAAAATCAAAATTAAATCAAGGGAGTATCAAATGCAGTAGAAATCCAATTATCCGAATAGATTTTGGGCGAAATACAGTACGTGCATTATGTACATATTTTCTTTAAACATTGTTTGTGGTGTACATAGTTTGCTTACTTAATGTTCATCACATTTACAGTAACTTTTTCAATAAAATTCTTTTTTTTCTTCTTGATTCACGAGCTATATCCAATCATCCGAATCGACCCGATCCCCACTTAATTCGAATAATTGGAGTTTTACTGTAGGTTCAAAGTGATTTTTATGTTAAAAGTAAAGCAAAAAATGAATTAATCCTTAAGCTATTCTTTGATACATTAATGCTAGTACTATAATTAAGTACAGTGGTGTTTCATACGTTTCATACTTGGAGTTTAATTCGTTCCAGAAGGCCATTCATTCAAACTCTAAAGTATTCGAAATCCGAATCAGGTTTTTCCTACAGGACACGATGGAAGGTGAATTAATCTATTCCCGGACTCTTCTAAACAAAACCCATTTCGATAAACTTAATATCAAATCAAGTAGAATCGCAATTATCAGAGTTAATTAGGACCTATACTCCGACCAACCCCAAGTTTGGCCTAACTCCTATTGGTTGAAGCCGAACAACGCATTCCAAAGAAAGAAATGAATGCGCAACATGAAGTAGCGCCGACGTCTATCGTTAGTTTAATTTTTTTTTTTTTGGCTTAAAAACGATTTAAAAGACAAAAAATTATATGGAAAAAATACCTGAAAAAACCGAGCGAGAATAAAACACCTAAAATCTAGCATTTAGTCTATCCTGGAATTTTAATTGGAATTCGGCCAAGATGGCTGAATTGAAAGCAGTCCGAGCGCGGCGAACACAGCTATGAAGATGGCTGAAGCTATGACTGAAATCAGTTTGAGCCCGACGAACACAGGCTCTTTTCATGCCAGTAACATATTTTCCACAAGACAAAAATATTATGAGGCCTGTGAGAAAAGTATCGGACCTTATTTTTTTTTGCGAAAACCTGATGGATTTGGATCGCGTGCGCTTGCATGAGCCGACCTTGAACCTTTGTGCGTATGCGTGAATTTTTTCCCGTCTCTCAATAGCGTCCGTTGCTGGCAATCAGCATTAGAGGGAGGTAGTGTGTCGTGCTCTCGTCGGTTTCTGATTTGGAGGCTTTCGGTAACGATGCTATGGTCGTACCCGTACACTCAGGACTCGTCACCAGTGATTATGGTGTTCACGAAGTCGGGGTCACTGTTTGCGGAGGCCAGCATGTCCTGTGAGATGTCGACACGAAGTTGCTTTTGCTCCGCCGTCAGCAGCTTCGACACGAATTTTGCCACCACTCTCTTCATGGCCAAATCTTCGGTCAGAATGGAATGTGCCGAAAACGTACTGAGGCCCACCTCTTCCGCAACTTCTCGGATAGTCACACGACGGTCTCGCAGCACCACAGCGTTCACTTTGGCAATGACCTGGTCATTTCGGCATGCTGATGGCCGACCGGTTGTACCAGTCCTTAATCTGTGTGATGCCCATGGCATCGTCACCGATAGCAGTCTGAATCTTCCGGATGGTTTCCACCTGGCTGTCGCCCAGTTTCTGGCAAAATTTGATGCAGTAACGCTGCTCCAGTCATTCCGTCAAATCAAAAACCGACGAGAGCACAACACACTACCTCCTTGCCAGCAACTGACGCTATTGAGAGGCGGGAAAAAATTCACGCATACGCACAAAGATTCAAGGTCGGCTCATGCAAGTACGCGCGATCCAAATCCATTAGGTTTTCGCCAGAAAAAAATAAGGTCGGATACTTTTCTCACAGGCCTCGTATATTTTAGTTTTATTATAACAGTATCTTTTAAAGAATTAACTAATATTCATGATTATTGTAATTATTATATAAATAAACATTGACTAAAGAAATAATTTCATAAACTTTAAAACTTCAACAATTGATAAATAGAAAAAAGTAAATCAAGAATACATTAAAATGACAGGTTTAATAAAATTTCAAAATGAAGTTAAAGTGCCGCTTATTGATTTCGTTTTTTTATTTATTAATTGTTGAAATTATTCAATTAATTAATTTCAATATATTATTGTAATAAATGAAAAAAAAAAATTGTAAGTATTGTTTTTAAAAATTAACTGAAATAAATTAAACAATTTTTGTTATTGACTCTAAATGAAGATTTAAAAAAATTATAATGAAAAAATTCAACTGTAGGAACGACCCTAACCAGTTTAAAATAAAAGTATTATAATTAATTTATTATCTACAAAACACAATCTACAACTTTATTTTTTATTACTTACCCTAATTTTTCGAATATAACGCGCACCCTATAAACCTACATGAATTGTAAAAAAATTCGACTATAACGCGCACTCAGGTATAACATGTATGATGTCGTACATACTAGAAAATAAAATAAATTTACGGTAGTTATTATAATTGCCCTTTTGATTTGCCTAATGGTAAAAAAAAATATGATACGAAATGGTTTTTCTAAAATAAATTTTTATACATATTACAAATTAAAAAATCAAATAAAATACCTAATAACAATTAAAAACCAATAAAGTCTTCGTCTTCACTATCGGAATGAAATAGTTCCATCCATTCAGCTGATTGCGCTGCAACTTGCGATGGTGGTTCTTAAAATGGAGGCTCTTGCATCGGGGCTGTTCTTATGCTGGCGACTCTACTTCTTCGATCGCTTCGTTTTCTGGAGGCAAAAGCTTTGCTTTCCGAAACCCATTCACAATCGTATTTACACTAATCTTCTGCTATGCCTCCGTAAATAATGGGGATAAAGGGTTAATCTTGGCATCCTTTGAACACTTATGGCATGTATAATCATCATGGAAATTTTCATTCAAATCTGATCATTGGATCCGAAGATATTATCGATTTTTAAAAACGCTTTTTCTCATTGTCGATGCACCTTTAAAAATATGAATCCGAGTATAACGCGCACTCTAGTACAACGCGCAGGGCTTCTTGTAACTGTTTTTGACTGCAAAATGGTGCGCGTTATATTCGAAAAATTAGGGTATTTTAAATTTAATTACAAAAATAAAATCAATTCATTTTCAGAATAACTGAAATGCTTAATTCTAATAAAAGCAGACAAGATTGTGCTTCAACATTTGCTTTTATCGCAGGATTGTTGCTAAGCAATGAAACTACTTTCGTATTACTACGCACGGTGATGTGCCAGACCAATAGGAGTTAGGCCAAACTTGGGGTCGGTCAGAGTATAGATACCTCAGATACGAAAAAAACTCGAATACGGATTTCTAGTATTAATGGATTACAAAACTTTACGTAACTAGCTGCATTAATGTAAAGACAATGTTCATTTAATACATACATTACAAAACACTACATTACCTACATTGGTAAGATGAACAAAAATCTTAAATTAGATTTTGCTACAGAAGTTTTTTCAGCAATTTTTTTTTTTAGATTGATCACGTGCATCAGCTCAGTTACTCAGCACCTCAGATAACCAGAGCTCAGTTAACAACGTTCTACTGTACGCATAATTAAGTTAAAACTAGAGAGATCCCGTCAAAACTTGACAGTAAACAACCCACCTTCATCTTGTTTTCCCTGTCATGTTGTTTATTGCTATCATCGTTAATCGTTTCGTAATTGTTGTTGATTTGATCAGCAATGGTAGCAAAGCTGTTGATTGTGACGCCATTGTCGAGAGGATTGTTTGGTTTGCCAGCGCAAGCATTTCCAATTGTAAATAAGCGCTAATTAATAGTAATATTGAAGACGAAAACTAAATTTGACAAATCTAAGACAAAGGCCTTTCATTTAAGACCAAAATGAATATTAGAGGTGCATTAGTTTTCATCAACGAACTGTCGAAAGAATCAGCCTTGCTACTTAAATATATAGATAGATGTTGCTCAGACGACAATACTCAGGTTACGCTTGGATCCGTAGCCAACAATGGTTAAACGTCCAACAATAATGCAAAACTGTGTCAGTTTTTATCCTGCTATTATGCATGCACTTAACGGGATTTTGAATTGTAAATTAGTGCTTATTTATGGTAATAATGGACAGGAAAACTAAAGTTGACAAATCTAGAGACCAAGACCTTTTATTTAAGACCAAAATGAATTTTATAGATGCAGTAGTTTTCGTCAACGAACTGTCTAAAGAATCAGCCTTGCAACTTAAATATATAGATAACAGCATTTAATGGCTTAAAAAGGAAGTTAAAACAACATATAAAACACATTAATAATAATAACAACATGAAAGTATTAATCAGGAGTGGTTTACTGCTTTGAAAGTATCCTCTCTATCCTCTGCCTCTTAGCAAGATTCTCTTTCCCTCTCTTTTACAGAGAAAGCCTACCCAATGTATCTTTAGCTGTTACGTTCTTTTTGAGTGCCATGGTTAATCATTAGAGTTTATATCGTGTACACGTTAACTCTGTTAACTCAAATTTATCAAGGATTTGACTTAAGCATTTGAAAGTAAATGAGGCTAGTGTGTAGTGTACATATTGCAACCAATGAGACTTATGTTAAATACTGTAGAAAGCAAACAGAGAAATAGTAGCTGAAGAGTTTTCAATTCGTATTCCCTCAAACAGCTTAGTAACTGCAGCAATTTCTTCTTTAATGAATCCAAGGAAATCAAATTTGCTTTCACGATAAATTAGGTGCAAACTGACTGGATCCGTACTGCACTAAACACATAGCAAATGAAACACTAAAATAGACGGGTTATATTCTAAAATTTTAAATATTTTTGTAAATAAGACGTTTTTAATAAAATTTATGTTAGAGTTAATAGGTGAAATTTCCACTAATTAATCCTTCAGAAGGATGGGACCAAGAATTTAGTTAGACTTAACCACGATTTTCAGTTCGAGTTAATCGGGTTAACGTGTATACAGTAAATTCAAACGTAAAAAGGATGCTTATTCAGCAAATACAAGAGACTATTTGGGCACACAACAGATGGCGTTTGCAAAACGAGCACATTTTTTTTTCATTCACACGCAGTTCGAATTTAGAAGCATCGTTCGAAATCCGTAACATTCGAAGTATGAAACTCCACTGCATGTCTTATATGAAATTAAGTACATCATAATTGCTCACGCTCTCAAAAATTGGGATGAAATTTTTGAAAAACAACAATGATTTCATACAGAACATGCAAAATAAAGTCTTTGTATATTTTTTTTTTTAAATTCTTGTAGGAGAGTAATGGTCATGAGTATAAAGCAAAGAGATAGAATACATAGAGTGGCTGAACAGCCGCCATATTTGAAACCAATTGAAAAGTCATCCGCCATTTTTTCTTTGGTGTAATGGGTGTGGCAGACCTATAACTGTGGGCGCGTTCGACATGTGCACACTAAACGCACCTAATGACATCACTCAGTGCGAGCG
Organism: Rhysida immarginata; assembly: GCA_023313115.1. Lineage (NCBI taxonomy): Eukaryota > Metazoa > Arthropoda > Chilopoda > Scolopendromorpha > Scolopendridae > Rhysida > Rhysida immarginata. The sequence goes on along the minus strand of JAHWFO010090126.1, from coordinate 536,486 downwards.
GTGAAAAAAGTGTAGTGCGCTTTGTGCGTGTCATGACGAACAGGAAAGAGCACGAAAGTGGGATGTTCACCTCACCCGTGCTACCATGAATAGTATGCGTACTGCTGAAAATAAAACTCATCATAACATCTGCATTCATATAACACGCCGAAATCGATCATTACACAGGTAGATTTCAATGTCAGTTTAAACGATATGCAGAATTTTTTTTATACCTGTTGGCTCTTTAACGGTAACTAAAATTCTGAACTATCTATCGCTACATTTCAAACTCTAGGGCAGCGCCATCTTGCAAAGCACTAAACGACTCTACTCCTAACCTAGGGTCATTTAGTGCGCACACGAAACGCCCGGTAGTGCGCGCACTGGCGATGACGAACACGACCGGGTTCCATGACGAACACGTTAGTGCGTTTAGTGGACGCACAAAGACGTTTAGTGCGCGATGTCGAACGCGTCCTAAAACATGGCCTCCTATGGGCGTAGTAGAGGAGCCCACGACTAAAGCAGCTATTTTCAAATCTTGGGTGGGCCGCAAAATATTTTCACTGACTGAAAATCAAATTAAAGCCTTTTAGGAGATTTAATTTTCTTTTTATTTCAAATTATAGTAAGTTTTGTTTTGTTTGTGGCAATAACAAAATCCTAAAAGGTGTGATAATTTAAGTCTGCTGCAGAAAGTTGACTCAAAGAACACTAAATTAAAGGAAACTCTACTGTTTATTTTATTTTTAAGAATTATATGTGACAAATATTTTTTAAATGTACAATTAACATTTCATATTTTAACAGGCGTTTATTTTTAATAGTATATCAGCTTAATTGACCCTTGAATATAATGAGTTTTATATATATTTGCACGATAATTTTCAAAGATATTGATTTACATAAGTGATTCATTCTACAGGTAAAAATACTGGCTAGCAAGGAGGGGGGGAGGGTAGAAAGCTCCTCCGTGAAGACCAAATACGAGAAGACGGGGTGAAAAAATGATCACCATGACCCCCTCCCCCCCCCAGGCGCATATTACCTACCTTTACAATGCCTGAGTTCATTGGGACTCTTATTATTATTAATTTCGAGCACTCTAATAGAGTAAAGTTTGTGAGAGACTAAAAATAAAGGAACAACGTCCTACAGATTAAAAGAGGAAAATGACTCACTTGAAACAAAATGGAACACTTATAAAAAGAAACTAAATGATCACAGCAAACCATTTAAAAACAGACAAAATAACTTTTTATTGTTGTTCAATATAGTAATTTCGTAAGTGACGGTTTAGGTGACGGCAGGAGGCAGTACATTGAGTTGAAATGCAATGAACGTATTTCAAATGGTAAGTCATTCCAAAGAGTTATCGCATTGTAAGGGAATCGTTTGGAACTATATGCAGACGTTATATGGGTATAACAAATAAGAACCAACGGGTTACTCGAATATTTTTTTGAGAAGTGAACCATGTCTTGACAAATGCTGCTGGATGAGTTTCTTCTCGTAAAGCTATAGATAATTCGATGGTCAATGACACTTTACTAATAGAACCAAGAATAGGTAATTGATGGTTCGAACACTTCATCGTTACAGAGTCTAGCCTATTCATTTTAAAGGTGGTCCTAATTAGACGGTTATACGTTAACCTTTTAATATTCACTGTCACAGATGAAGACCAAAATACGGCCCCATACTCTATTTTCGGAACAATAACCGCTGCGATGAATTGACAAATTTGGGTAATATTCAATAATGATCTTAATGTTTTGACCAAATAAGTCTTATGATGAAGAGTAGTAATGAGTTGGTCAATGTGGTCATTGAACCTAAGATGCGGGTCAAAAACAATGCCAAGTATTTTAATTGTACTTGTAGAATTTCCTACTTTCAGACCAGCCATTATATTAGTTTTGGTAGTATTGAGACACAAGCCTCTACTACCATACCAATTTGATAAATATGTCAAGTCTTGATGAAGAAATTCCTGAACCAAGCTATGATCTTGAATGGGATAAGTTGCAAACAGGAAATTATCGTCAACGTAACTCCAGATTTCTGTGTTGAAATGGTGACTATATATCGAAGCAGTAGCAACAGCAAACAGGAGTGGACCAATGCTCGAGCCCTGAACAATTCCACGAGTAGACTTATTGCGCTCTCCTATGATGTCAGAAGCGTTGTTGTGGATAACTAGTGTTGAAAACGTCATCGCAACATGACTTAATAATATTTTTGCCTTTAATTTATTCGTTTTTTGAAACAGATGTCTGTTTTTTTATCGCAAAATAAAAAATTATCGAACATGATTTTACTTCAACGGCACTGATGAATTTCGTGTTCTGTTCATTATTCGTTCAATGCATGTGAATAGGCTCTTAAACCTTTTTTAATTGAAAAAAGTAGCCAAAATTTCATTTTTATGAACTCTAGCAATGTAAAGGTAGTTAATATGTGCTTCCAGGTGCCATTTACCCTCGCTAGGCGACAGCCTATGGTTTATTTTAGCAAATTTAAATTTCCATAATAGGCTTCGCCTATTTGAGGAATCCTACATACGAAAGAAATGAAGGCTATACAAAATGCCTACATTAATATAACTTATTTGCAATAAGAAATAAATGTTTTATCGCTTCGATTAGTACAGTTGTACGCTAAACAAACTGCAGACATGTTCACGTTCTATTACAAAAAAAAAAAAATAAAAAAAATAAAAAAAAGCTTTACAAAACTCAAATAAAATCACGACGTAACTGACTTCGCTATACTAAAGAAAACATGGCGATCAAGTTTGCTGCTAGTCGCCGCAAAGGGCGCTGTATCCAATGGGACAGCCACTCTATGTATTCTATCTCGTTGGTATAAAGGTATTATCAAGATCAAATCTTACTTAATAGATTTTAACATCGTTGCCAATTGAACTTTGCATAATGCCAGTTCAGCCTTTAAAACATCAACTTCTTCTTGTTTATCTTTGAGCTTATGTTGAAGTTTGTATACTGCGTCTTCTAAACTTTCATATCGGAACTAAAAGAAAAAAAGCATAAAGGCTAACTTTAATCTAAACTATTGTGCTTAATATTATTTAAAATAGAATTTAAAAAACTCAATTTATATAATTAAAAACATGATTAATGAAAATCCAAAATCGCCTACTATCTGTTTTGTCAGTATTTTCTCCCCCCTTCTAAAAATTGTTTTGCAAAAAAATTTGACTTCAAAATCACTTCCCATTAACACTTTTGAAGTTTCAATAAGCATGCAAATTTTTTTTAGTTATTTTGAACTATTTGTCATCAAGTTTTTTTGTAAGTTTCATAAATAATTATAAGGGTCGTACAAATGAAAATAAAAATTTGTGTGGGAAAAAAAAAGACGACATGTAGTATCGTAAGTTTTTGTTTTCAACAATTGCGAAACCCCACGTGCAGATTGAACAAAAGGTTGCAAGTGTTGCATCACGTGAAAAAGAATGATAGCTCGCGCTTCGAAGCTCTGTGCTTGATCGCTTTGTCCAAACAAAAAAAAAAAAAAAAAAAAAGTCAACGAGAAAGGAACAGAGAGCAGTAATTCGTTTTTTGACATGTGAAGGAGTTTCAGTTTCTGAAATCATCATTGTATGCAGAACGTCTATGGAAATGACTGCCTAACCTTCACTCGTGTTTGGGCATGGAGCAAGAGGTTTTCGGAGGGATGGTCATCATTCGAAGATGATCAACAACCTGGACAAGCAAACGGCACCGTCATGGAGGATTCCAAAGCCAAAATTGATGATGTCTTAAAGGAAAACAAAAGAATGACAATCGATGTTGTGGTTGCTAAAACTGGCCTTAGTCGTGGAACTGTTCACTCCATTATCAGGAACCATCTGCACTACAGAAAATCTGTCAAAATGAGTCCCACATCGTTTGACGTTTGCTTTCGGGCTGGAAATGAAAGCACCAAGTTTCATCCCCTGTAACGATTCTGTCGAGAAAACTCTCTCCTTCCTGTTCGTAGCGAGTCAAATGTTGCAAGGACATGGCCATTCGATCTTCAAGTTGTTCTGATGTCAAAGTCATCAATGGAAGCAATATGGGTCACCACCCCCGAAAAAAATCAAAAGCAATTCCAAACAGCACAGGGAAGGTGATGTGACCGTGTTTTTTGATCGCTAAGACCTGATTTTACTGGACTTTCTTGAAAAATGCAGCACGATATGGGGAAACATTGAAGGCACTGCGCACAGCCATCAAATGGAAGTGTCCTGGACTTCTTACAGAAGGAGTGCTTCTTCCTCACACCTCGAAAGCAACGGTAGACCTCATCAAAAAGTTCAACTGGGAAGCAATGCAGCATCCACCTTACAGCCCTGACTTATCCCCATGTGACTTTCACATGCTTGGGGATCTCTAGAAACATGTGAAAGGCCGCAGGTTTCAGTCGGATGATGAAGTGAAGGAAGAGGTTTCGGAATGGTTCCACACGCAACCGAAAGACTTCTTCCATAAAGGAATTCCACGCCTTGTTACACAGTGGGATAAATGCCTTAACACATTTGTAGAGTATTTTTAAATTCCGTGTATACACAATATAAAAGAAATAATTTTTGTTTTCATTTGTACAACCCTTATAGTTTTAAAAATAAATGGGTTCAAATTTGTTGAGAAACAAGCATATTTTTCCACTAATTATATTGGAGCAATTAAAATATGTAACAATAACAATTACATGCTGTAACATAGTAATTAATATGCTAAAAAATTTTGTAACACACTGAGTGGCCAGTTTATTAGGAACACCCATGACTATGCAAATACCGGGTGGGCAAGAAATAACGTGAGGTGTTCAGAGCTCGCTAGCAGGAATTCTATTAGGCCAAATGCAGTACATTTCGGCGTATATACTTAGTGGAACATGCAGTTTCGATTTATGCAAATAAAAAAAAAAAAAAAAATAGTACCAAAAGTCGCCATAGGGGGCGCTTATTTCAAGAAAACAATGAATACCTAATTGTCAAATGAACAAATACCGTACAAACCAACTTTAGTAACAACAATAAACAATGTTTTATTTTAAATTCCAAATGTGTTTCAATATGACCACCAGAGTGCTGTTCCAATAGATGCATACGGTACACGACATTTTCTACGGCAGCTTGTAGCATATCTGCGTTGCATAATTATTCTGATATGTAACGTTATTTGATCCTTTAAGGTTGAGAGGTCAGGAACATGTGCTTGATACACAAGGCTTTTCAAATATCCCCATGATCAAAAATCACAAGGGTTGAGATCAGGCGACCTGGGTGGGCATACCATGGGAAATGCATGACTAATTATTCTGTTGTCTGAAAAACGTTCTCGCAAGATCTGCTGCACCTGACGTCCGATGTGCAGTGGCGCACCGTCCTGCATAAAAATGGTAGAATCCAGACCACCCTTTTCCTGCAATCGTGGTATCACAAAATTCTCAAGCATATCGGCATACCTGGCAGAATTGACGGAACAAGTCACCGGCCCACGGGGACGGATTTCTCCAAAAAAGTACGGGCCGATGATGAAAGAAGCAGTAAAGCCGCACCATACTGTTAGTTTCGGTGAATGCATAGGAGTTGGCAGACACACTTGTGGATTTGATGCAGCCCTAATACGGCAGTTGTGGGTATTGATGTCACCTTTCAAATAAAAATGTGCCTCATCACCCCATAAAATTTGCCACGGCCATGCATCATCCACTTCCATACGTGCTAAAAATCTCAACGAAAAGTCAGTTCGGGTACGTTCATCTCCAGGAAGCAATTGTTGAACATGTGTGAGTTTATAGGGATAAAATGTCACTATCTTATGCAATATTTTCCTCACCGTCGAATATGGGATATCTGTTTGGCGTGCTATTGCGTGCGCACTGCTTTTACCCTGCACAGAGTCATCTCCTGTTCCACAATAGCAGTTGCAACTTCTTCAACATGTTGCTGCCCGATTCGTTTGCGTCCCTGGCCTGGTTGCACTCCTAGAGTTCCGTTAGATTCAAATCATTCAATCATTTTCTGTAAGTTAGTTATGCTCATTGGTCCTCTTCGTAACATTTTCAATCGCCGGAATTCACGAAGGGCAGCACTTGCATTGTCGCTCTTCTGATAAAACAACTTGACTAATAACGCCCGGTCATCGTCAGGCCATTCGTTCGTGAATGATGGGAAATCCTCAGCCTTGCCTTTTATTGTCATGATTGCTCAACACGGAATGCGCTTATGCAAATGAATTCATAGTTTTCTTGAAATAAGCGCCCCTATGGCGACTTTTGGTACTATTTTTTTTTGCAGAAATCGAAACTGCATGTTCCACTAAGTATATACAACAAAATGTACTGCATTTGGCCTAATAGAATTCCCGCTAGCGAACTCTGAACACCTCACGTTATTTCTTGCCCACCCGGTACATTGGCATAGCAATTAATACGTATCAGTTGGTCATGTAACAGTCGGTACCAATATAAAGCGACAACACACCAAGTGGTTTAACCGTCACCATAGGGAAAACAAAGGATCTGAGTGCCTTCAAGCGCAGGATGATAGTTGATGCCTGGCGAGGTGGACCGAGTAGTTCCAAATCCGCACGTCTTTTAGGCTTTTCCCAAACAATCATTTCAAGGGTTTACCAGGACTGATTAAACAACCAAAAAACAACCAGCCAGAGACAAGCCTGTGGTCGCAAACGGCTCATCCATCCAAGGAGTGAGCATAGGATGGGGATCCTTGTTCGTGCGAATAGAAACATCACAACTCGTCAATTCACCATGGAGTATAACACTGGACCGCAGAATAACATCTCAGAACAACCTACACGCTGTACATTGGCAAAGATGGGCTACAACAGCCGACGGGCAGTCTGGGTACCTTTGATCTCCACCCAAAACCATAAAAAAATCTCCAATTTGTCCGTGATCACCATCACTGGACCGTCGACGACTGAAAGAAGGTCTGCAGGTCAGATGAATCTAGTTTCCTATTGCATCATGCAGATGGCCGCCGCAGAATTTGGAGATGACAACACGAAGCGATAGATCCCCTGGTTTGGTTTCTCCTGTTCAGGCTGGAGGAGGATCTGGGAAATGTTTTCCCGACATACCCTTGGTCCGCTGATACCAGTAGAACAAGCACATTAATAGTCAGGGCTATCTGAACATTGTTGCCGACCACGTTCATCCCTTTACGGCTACAATGTTTCCCTCATCACAAGGATACTTCCAGCAGGACAATGCCCCATGTCACAAGGCTCGTATCGTTGTGGAATGGTTTCGGGAGCACAGAAATCAATTCAACTTACTCCTCTGGCCATCAGTCTCTGGATTTGAACCCAATCGAACATCTTTGGGATGAGCTGAAAGGGTTATTCAAGGCGTGGATCCACCACCATCCAATAAGCATCCACTATGAACAGCTGCTGTATCTGCATGGACAAACATCATGGAACAGTGCTTCCAGTGGCTAATTGAATCCATGCCACGGTGAATTCATGCTGTTATAGCTGGCGCTGACGTGGTGCAACACAGTATTACAGTATTGGGGGGGGGGGGGGTCCTAATAAACTGGCCACAAGCTTCAATATCCTAGGCAGGTCATTGAATCAACCCTGAATGCAAAGAGACTATATATAAATCTCAAATGAAGGAACATAAAATGTAAATGTTTCTTACTTCAATATTTTCATCGAAGGCTGGAGGATCATCTAAACAAAAAAATTCTCTGACGGGCGAACTGAAAAATAATAAACCCAAATGTCATATATATATTTTTGGTCAGATTAGATGCAATCATATAATTTACCCATACACATTTGCAATGCAATACCAATACAATCGAAGCAATTCTCAATTTAAGACCATTTGCTACAAGGTGAGACAATTAATAAACGTGTGTGGAGCAATTTAACAAATGCAAGACCTACCGTAAATCTTCTACTATAATGCGACCCCTTGTATAATGCGACTCCACTTTTTCGGTCCAAAAAATCGGCAAAAATCCTATCCTCTTGTATAATGCGACCCCCATTTTTGACTCCTCGCGAGAAATAAAATGTACAAACTTATACAGAAAAAAAAATCTTTAGTTTTAAATAGTCTGGATATTTAATATTCAAAACCTTCAAAATCAACTTCGACAAAAGCAACTGCCTCAACTTCATCGAGGCAGTTTGGAAGTTTATAGCCCTACATCGAGATGGAAAGCTTTCTCACTTGCACATCGACAAAAAAACGCAACAGTACATCAATTTTCATAATAAAAAGACAAGTAATCTTTATTCAGTTTAATATTTTCACTGCATAAGCTTTCTCGTAGGCTTTGGTTCGAGGCAGTTTGGAAGTAGGCCTATTTAGAAGTATCGATGTTTGGGAGAAGTTATTTTCGATGTTGTTAGATATTGGCGACGAGTAATTCGAATAAAAAGTGAATTAATTTATTGTATAATGAACTGGACACTATATGCAATGTAATTACTGTATAATATACGGTAATGTTATCAGGACAAAATCTCCTCTGGTCGCAGTTGTCGGAGGGCTGATTTTTATCCTCTTATATAATACGACCCAGCAAATTTAGATACTTTTTTAGGCCAAAAAAATTCGCATTATAGTAGAAGATTTACGGTATTTCAGTTACCTTCATGTTTAATATTTTTTCAAAGTAGTTACCTTCTGAGGCTAAACACTTATAGCAGGTTTCATACAAGTTTTGAAACATGCTTTAAAATCCTCTGTCTTAACCCTTTCAAGTTCAGCTGCAACTTTCTTTTTGATGTCTTCTATATTCTCAAATTTGTGTCCTTTCAGACTTGTTTTCACCTTTGGGAAGAGCAAAAAGTCTGGTCAGACAAATCTGGAGAACAGGGAGGGTGATAAATCTCCGCAATTCCGTTACCGACTAAGAACCAGAATTTCTGTACTCCTTGTTGACTGTTTGTCCAGGCGGAACAAACTCCTTATGGATAATGCCCATGCTGTCAGAGAAAGTGATGAGCATTACTTTTGTTCTTGATTTTTGAAACGAGAATTTCTGTTTTCACGAAGATGTTGGGGACTGTCATTCAATGCTCCGTCCTTTTGTTTTGAGACCACATAGATAACACCAGGTTTCATCTCCTGTCACAATTTGATCCAGAAAGTTCAGGTTGGCATCTGCGGCCGCAATCAATTCCGTGCAAGCATCCACTCAGTTTTCTTTTTGCTCATTTGTTAAGAAATGTGGCACTAATCGTGCACAGAGTTTCCTTTTGCCCAAATCCTCTGTCTATTAAGTGAACTGTTTCTCAGTTAATGTTTAAGACTTCTTCCATCATTTTCAGGTTCATTCACCGATCACTTAAAAGTTCTCTCACTGTCTCAATCCTTTCCTGTGTTCGAACAGTTTTCGGATGTCTTATGTGTTCGTCGTCTTTCAGCTCTTCTCAGGCTCACGAAATCTAGTGAATCATTCAAAACGCCTCCAACTTTTAAGTTTCCTTAGCGGTTTTTCAAAGTTTAAAGCAGAACTTTACGTTTGCCCTTTATTCCATGTTTAATATTGGAACGTCGCCTAATAATTGCTTGCAGTTGAAGGATAAAAGCATATAGGCATGTGCAACTTTAATGTTGCAACTTGTACATAGATTGAAAACACAAATCGTACTTGCTTGTACACATTCAAATTAGCGTCAGTCTCTTTTATTAATTGTCGAACCTTGTATAATGAACATCTTAATAGATAGTGTGTTCATCATGAAGTCAATAGGCATTGCCCCAAAGTATATTTACTAACGTATTTGGGCTTTGATCAATATTCCTCTATTTTAGCTTAGTGCAACCTATCCTACAACTATGATCAAGAGAAAATCTACAGGAACAGCTAGTGACGAGTCGGTTTTGATTACAGAAATCAAACTTTCGGTTAATAAATACGACCGACCAGATTTTGGTCTACAATACTAAATTAAGAACAATAAAAATAAATATTTTTTTCGGAGTTAAAAGTGCCATTGATGATTATTCTGCAACCCTTAGTAAACTTCAGTTTGATTGTGAAAAGGGTGTTCAGTATTATATTATGAAAAAATTCATAATTTTCTACACTTCTATAAAATACATAATGTTGTTAAATAATTGTTAATATCCCATGTTGTAAATGATATTTAAGGAATTTCACTATAGGGGAGAGTGGGGTTAACTGGGTACAGGGGTTAACTAGACCATCATCTCTTATTTCTGATTGGTCATGTGAAGAACTTTGAAACTTACAAGGGAATCCCTCGAACATGTATGTCACAGATTTCCACCAAATTGAAATATGTTACTCAATTGAAGCTTGCAAAATAAGAGAGTGTGGATTTTTGTTTCTTTCAAAATAAACCACAAAAACGAAAAAATTTGAGCACACATATTCATACAAGGACTCTATTGTTAAAGCGGTGTATTAATGCGCTTAACGGAACTTCTTTCTTCCACTACTCACAACAATAAGCACGAATCCACTTCAGAAGAAATAGACAGCAGCAGACGGCAATTGAATGGCTTCTCAAGTTTCTAAACAAACTTTAGTTTTTAAAATAGATTATTACAATTAGCTAATTGTCTTCCAGTAAAAAATGTCTAGAGTAATTAATAACCATTTCCTTAATTTATTATTTCATTTTATTAAGTAATTCGGTAATCAAACACGGGGCTGGCTTCGTGTGCAACGTCGAGTAATACGTTGCGTTGGTGAGGGGGTATGTATCGCGGTGCTTTATAATTTTAAATAAAAATAGTATTCATGGATGCCTACCTCATCTTATAAATTATTTCAAGACGAAATTGTACAGCAAAATTTAGGTTTTTTGCTTAATAACACTGCTCTAACTGCAATTCTTTGTCGATCGCCGCTAACAAGTTTGCTTCCCCTCTTTCCGCCATGTTTTTTGAACTCTGCGCACTATCGGGGCGCCTCACTGCCGCGCAACGCTATCTCTTCCACAGTGTGCTTGCGCGCAAAAAAAGGCTATGTGGGGTTCCCTTGTTAGTATGTAAAACCAACTCTAGGTGGCAGTTCTCTCCTATAATAATGGCTGCCTCCACGAGAACCTTGCTGAGTATTACGTCGTGTTGTTGAAATCGGAGAGGTGAGAGTATTATTTTTAGCTACTCTTTCAACAATCAGTACTCATGTTAACAATAAATGATTAAGTTGCTCTTGGTATCAATGAAAAGCTAGAGAGATCTTTTGCAGAGAGGGCAAGGGAGGGTTAACTGGGTACAGGAGATCATGGGCTAACTGGGACGGCCCAGTTATTCCCCATAATCTGTTTCAATAAAGACATTTTTGAAATAACACAAAATATAGGCCTGGATATAAAGAAAATTAACGAATACATAAGAATATAGATATGAAGAGGCATCGACATCAAGAAATGAAGAGCAAGAAATGAACAAACTGATGACTCCAACATCATCCCAGACTTCCATCGTTACTCCAGAAGTCATCAGACCTCATCTGAAAGCTGGCCCTAGGAAAATGAAAAAGGGGAGAGAAAAAAAAGAGAAAAGGTTGTGTGCTAACAGAGACACTCCTATCAAGCAATAGCTGGAAGCAGATGCAGCATCCCGCTTAAAAAAAAAAAAAAAAAAAAAAGATAAAACAAGACTACCACCAATCAACAACCAAGATCAAAGAAAACATTGTTTAAGCAACGTTTGCAGCTGAAAAGAAAGCCAGAAGGAAAGAAAAGCAAAAACTATGAAGATGACAACGTTTCAGAAGTTCCAGAAGATCCAGGAAATGATGTAGGCCAGAAACTTGAATTAAACATAAGGAGACTATGCAGTGATCTGGGTCCAAGGAAAAACGAAACAATCCAGACGTCACTATATTGCAGTAATTATGTCTGTACATGAAAAGTGGCTGAAAAGAAATAAAGAAATAAACAAGTTTTTGAAGTCTCCAGAAGACATTACGGATGTAAAATGAATGTTGTTGTGAAACTTCCTATGCCAACCATGTGTAATCAAAATTGCCGCTTTCAAACATGTTATGGTTTAACAGTTTACTCAATTCTATAGGAAGGTCTAACAATATGTGAATGCTTTCATTACTCAATATATAGGGTGTTTTTGAATTGAGTACAGATTTTTTGGGAGATGATAGAAGAGGTCCTTAGAAATATCTTTTGTCATATGAACATGGGGTCCCCGCAGCTCCGTTTACTTACAATACTGCATTGAACAATCAAATGACACCGGGACGCAGTGTGCGTTGGTAGGCCTAGATTATTTTATTTTTAACAATTAACACAAGCATAAAATCAATGGTGTACTCCGAACCCGTAGATACCGAAGAAGAATTGGCGGCTCGTGTTGTCGCGGCAGCAGGTGACATCAGCGACCGTGCAAATCAACTGTTTCCAAGCGTACATCAATCCATCATAAGGCGTTGCGAATTGTGCTATGAAGCAAATGACAGTCATTTCGAACAATTACTGTAAGTCATATAGTAGATTGCTTGTGTTAATTGTTAAAAATAAAATAATCTAGGCCTACCAACACACTGCATCCCGGTGTCATTTGATTGTTCAATGCAGTATTGTAAGTAAACGGAGCTGCGGGGACCCCACGTTCATATGACAAAAAATACTTCTAAGGACCTCTTCTATCATCTCCCAAAAAATCTGTACTCAATTCAAAAACACCCTGTATACTTAATGTTCATTAAGTAGGCCTATAGGCTATATTGTGTAATGAAATCATCCACATATTTTTTAGATCTTGCTGCAGAATTAATAAAACTATATATGTAGATGTGTATACTTAATAAAACAACAAAGTTTGTGTAACTTCTTTCAAGTGAGTTATAACATTGGTCCCAGTTAACTTGATACAAGGGGTTAACTGGGCCAAATTGGGGGGAGGGGGGGGGGTCATAATATTTAATATCAAAATAAAATACAATCTAATTTAGTGCAACAATTTAGATATTGAATTTTCATGTGTAGAAGCAATACTCTCTGTGTTTAAAAGGTGGATTTCTATGTTTAATTTCAGAAAAAAAATTTCTAAACATTTTTGTACCCAGGTAACCCTGCTCTCCCGTACATGTACTTTCATTTTGAATTTTTTAGCCGACATAAATAATAGAAAAAGCTTGATTTGATTTTACAGTAAAAGAAATGACGACGATATGTAGAGATGATAAATTTATCACATTTTGATTGTTCCACGTTTGTTAAATACCGAACAAGTTTCTTGTAATTAATTGACATTGATTAAAAAAAAAAATGTTGGTCAAATTTATTCTGGTACATTGTCACTTGCTAGATGATAAATAAAATAAGAACTTTCTGTCAACCAAGCTCTCCTTTGGGTCAGAAATAACCGCTTCACAATTCTGTTGATTGGTCAATGTCGACTGCTGATAGCACTGCAAGCACTATATGAAGTCTAAACAGGTGAAGGCAATACCAAGCAGGGATTAAGCTGCCGCTAGCCTTTTCGCCGAACGGCGCTGACAACCCAAAATTGGCTACAAAAACAGCTGAGAAATTCGCCGAAAAAATCCAATAAAATCCTGTTAGCTGTATTGTCTGATAAATATTATCTGGTAGCTATAATATCTGAGGTTCTTCCACATCGGAGACGAAACAGGCTGTGCAGAGGATAGTGCGTAATTCATTGAATTGCACATCGTCTAGCTTTAGCTAGTGCGCAGATTGCTGATAAATTTGCCGGGCTTGTTAAATATCAAGAAGTACTGAACAGGTTTTTTAAGTACTTTCATCAGTCTGCAAAAAAGAACACGTTTACTAAAAGGTTTTCAAGATATCCTCAAAATGGCAAAAAGAATGTTTGTGCAGGTGTTGTTCAGTCTGGGTGGCTGGGTCTGAGCAGATGTGTCGAAGCTGTGCTCAATTCTTGGCCAGCATTAGTTTCAGTATTGTTAGAAGATACATCTGCTGTTGGCCAAGGACTGCTAAAAGCAGCAGCTTATTACAGATTTGTTGCAATAACTGCGTATTTGTCTGATATTTTATTTCTTTTGTCAAACCTTTGTCTGCTGTTCCAAAGCAAGGATGTAGACTTTGAAACGTATGAAATACTAGTTTCAGTTACCATTCAGCAGCTCAACACCCTAAAAAGTGCAATGGGACCAACATTCAAAGATTTTGTACAGAAAGTGCTCTAGGCAGGTGAATTTGAATTTCAAGGTCACAATATTAAAGACACCCAAAAAGGGAGAGATATTGTAGAGACAATGAAGCTGTCTTTTTTAGAAGCCTTTGTTAGCAATCTTCATGAACGTTTTGCAAATCTTGGCAAGCTGAAATGTTTTGCTGCGTTACTACCAAGAAATATGCCAAACGTGGAGTACGATATGTTTCTAGAACGTGGCGAGAAAAATATCACAGAAATTTATACGAGGCCTGTGAGAAAAGTATCCGACCTTCGGCCGGGGAAAAAAAAAATTACACACCTGGAGCATTGGAAACCTAATCACCCTCAAAGTAGTCTCCTTGGGACTCCACACACTGCTCCCAGTGGTGCCGCCATTGTTGGAAGCATTCCTGGAAAGCGTCTTTCGGAATGGAGTTTAGCTCGGCTGTCGTTGCAGCCATAATGTCCTCTCTTGTCTGAAATCGCGTTCCTTTCAATGGCCTCTTGAGTTTGGGGAACAGCCAAAAGTCGCAGGGGGCCAGGTCACGAGAGTAAGGAGCCTATTGTACCACGGGAGTCTGGTTTTTCGCCAAAAAAAGTCTGAATCAAGTTTGGTTTTTGAGGCGCCAATTGCCTGTTGACCACAACTGCAGTCTCTTGCGCCGCACTGCATTACGTAGGCGACGGAGGACATCCCTGTAGTACTCTTTGGTGATTGTTTGACCCTGTGGTGCGTACTCGTGGTGTACCACACCGCGAGAGTCAAAGAAAACAGTCAGCATCACTTTCACATTGCTGCGCACTAGGCAGGCCTTCTTTGGTCGTGGTGACGAGGAATGCTTCCACTGTGACGACTGATGGTTTCCACCTGGCTGTCGCCCAGTTTCTGGCAAAATTTGATGCAGTAACGCTGCTCCAGTCGTTCCGTCGTTTTCCTTCAAATCAAAAACCGACGAGAGCACAACACACTACCTCCCTCTAATGCTGATTGCCAGCGACTGACGCTATTGAGAGGCGGGAAAAAATTCACGCATACGCACAAAGGTTCAAGGTCGGCTCATGCAAGCACGTGCGATCTAAATCCATCAGGTTTTCGCAAAAAAAAATAAGGTCGGATACTTTTCTCACAGGCCTCGTATAATGTTAGAATCGTACTTTGAATCAGAAGGAATTGAGAAAAATAATGTGCTCATGAAATAGAGGATGATCAAACGATTTTTGAAAACTCGATGTGCTAACATGTCATTAGCAGCAGCTTACCAGTTCCTTCGAAAGAATGATATAATATGTGAAATCGCATTGTCAATCCCAATACATACTGTAGATTGTGAGAGGGGATTAGCGAGATGAATATCACAATAAAAAAAAAGAGAGATCCGTAATAGACTCAATATTACCAACGTATGCCATTTGATGAACGTATCAATCAATGGCCCAGAGAGGAACGAGTTTGATTTTTAAGCTGCACATCTTGCTTGGTATACACATGGGTAAATAAGGATCCAGTCAAAGTATGAAAATAAACGAATGGTGTTTTAAATGTTAACTATTTATCATTTTTTAAAATTTTCTATTTCAAACAGTTTCTGATCAAATATTTCTATTTTGATACCTATCCCATCCCCAAAGGCACACTCAGGTTTTGGCTTTAACTTTTCTGATTTGGCTAGAATTCTTAGGTTCTATTTAGCCGAAAATCTACAAAAATCTTCTTGCCAACTTAATCACTGCCATGGTAATTTAATACATGGTACAGTACTTTAATTAACAAACCATGGCAATACATTTCATACCCAAATCTAAGACAGTGCTTTATTTTTTCTTTTCTTTTCAAAAGTCAACAAACTGATTCATCAAATCATCACTAATCACTACATGAATTAATGTATAGTTCTTATTTGCTAAATGAACCACTAAAATCTATACACTTTACGCAGTATGCTAAAAACTGAAACTGAAACCACGGTCCCCCCCCCCTTATAAACTGATACCGGAACCAAATCCAAAGTTTTTAAACCAACTCATCGCAATTTTCACTATCTGCACAATCGTTTAGAGACTAGTCATGCGAGCAAGGTAAGTGAATCAGAACCCCCCCTGCTCCCAACTGATATTTATATCACCTTTTCTATTTAGTCATAATAAAAGGCTAAGAAGTAACGGTCAAATAATAAATTCATTTACCTTGGTCCCATTCAGTCATCGCACGATTGTGTGGATAGTGAAAACTATCATCATCATGTAAATTTTCGAGTCGGTTTATAGTTCCATCAACTGTATCTTTCAAATGCCACGTACAATATCCGGTCGATAACCAACTTCTCATCATTTCTTCTTTAGCATTTCGGGTGTAATTATTTCAATAACTTTGATAATTTGTAATAATTATGTGTTGAAACAGTTTAAAATAAAACAACAATTGATAGAGAGTGGTTCATGCTTATACAGTTCAGCTGCAAGCATTATCTGCATACCTGCCATCTTTCAGAAAATAAAAGAGTAAAATCCTTCACGTTATAATTAGGTGTATGCAAATTAATATAATCGTATAATTAGGCCTATGGAATGGTTTGTAATCGCATTTTCCTACCATGTGATATGTTGAAGTCACATTTGCACACTTTACAGAAAGCAAATTTTTCACCCTTCTGTGATGAAGATATGAACAGAAATTATTTTTAATAATTCTCTCTGAAAGTCTGAAATATTTTATCAACAATTTCACTCAAGGCTAAAACTTAAGTATTTCGCGTTCTTTATCGTGGCCTTCGAGATACTAGGCCTTCGCATGGGGCTTGAAATCATGTGTCTACGCATTTTCAAGTTTTGATCGCTAGTTGACTAGTTTGGTGCTCTTCAGGAATAGAGAACTACATGATGCTCTCGTGCTCATCTACTTTATCCAACTTAAAATTTTACCATAGCTGGCTCGGTGGCCGAGAGCGTTGAGGTGCAGGTCTTGCCGCTCTCGTAACCAACGAGTCGCGGGTTCGAATCCCACCGAGGGCATGGATGTTTGTTTGTCTATTTCACCATCACCCTTTCATCACAAACAGCTAGTCTCCTGGATAAAAGGGGAGATGCGGGCTGAAAATCCATCCATCCAAATTTTTACCTTGAATTCTCCATTGGATTTCCCTGATGACCGCCTCCAGCGTTAAAAAGTTGAACTTCTGACACGAAGGAAAACATTGAAATGATACGTGATGCAGAGGCCTAATATCTCGAAGGCCACGCCCTTCATGATGAAAAAAAAAGTCCTACTTTAAGAATTTAATTTCCATAATAATGTGTTCCGTCGCCTACTCGTGTAGGAGAGGAGTTCAACATGTCACCAACTGGGAAATTATGGAAAAACATAAAATCCTTTATATAAAGCGTAAAATGGTATTAAAAGCGTAAATTTTACGTGTAAAACGTAAAAGTTGGCAAGTATGTTATCTGCCTTTGAGTGAGGTGTCATCTGGTGTTCCAATATGGCTGCCAAAGAGGATAATGTGAAGCTTGAGCCACTGGCCACTAGAGGGCTGACGGTTGTGAATAGTATTGTAAAAATCGATGCTATGATAATAATTTGATATTGTGCAAGCACAATACAAAGTGAGGTAAAAGAATGAATTTACAGCAACTATGCACTCGGGATTATTTTTAAAACATGAAGAATATACCTGTATTGTCGTAAGATTTACTATGATCAGTTGCTCAGTTACTTATGATTTATTAAAATGTTTCACGGACTTATGAATAACCCTACATTAATATGTTACAGAAACTGTTTATAAGACAAACATGTAAGTGAAATGATGAATGCAAAAGAAAAACTGAAAAAATAACATGATAACATAACGAATTGAATAAATACGTGTGATTACTTGCATAGTTTTCTGGCGCATCCGCAAGATGTCGCTGTGTGCGTTTTCGACCAGCAAGTCGCAGATTTTTAACACTCGTTTACAAGGAAAGGATAAACATCAACAGTAGTTTTAACATTTTCAAACACTATTGCTTTTTTTCTTCTTACTGTTTATTTACTGTTTCTTAAAGGTAAACCCTACAGAAAATTTTGACAATTTTTTTGCATCCACGGAAAATTTTTCGATTTATCCTAATATTTTATTAAGAAAAATGCCTCGGAAGATTGAAAATTGGCCTTCTCGTCCCCTCAGGACAATCAGTGGAACAACAAGTAATTTCCTGCCACGAGAACCACTTTCGATTCTACATAACGCAAGAGCTTGCTTGCCTTTTTGCTATTAGAATTGTTCTGTTTGGGTGTGTAAATAAGAAATCTGATAGAAACCTTACGTTTCATAGATTTCTACAATTGGAATCGATTAAGAAGCAGTGGATTGCCTTTTGACAGCAAAGAACTCGTAACCAAATGCTAACAGCATACTGTGCTCAGTTCCTTTTGAAGCGCAGTGTTTTTCCCTACGATCCTGCCACTTTAAATTCATTGTCAATTAAAATGAAATTCATTGAAACTCGATTCTGTTCCAACTCTAAATAGGCTTAATTCTGACGATCTTCAAGAATGACCACCATGACAGACATTTGCTAACTGCTGAAAGAATGTAGTAGGCCTATCTGCTGTCATAAGGTACGTGCACGAGTAAATAAGCAATATACGAATTACACTAATAAAACATTATAACTAGCTCATCACTTATAAATAGTGAAACAATAAAATATATGACAGAAACTTAACACAAAATATGTAATTGCCATTTGCAGTAAGCAGGAGTCGCTACGAAATTGGTCAACAGCGACAGCAGCACTTGTTATTTCACACGTCCGCCACCTCACCTGATTTTAGCACTGGTTACTACGAGGGTAATCACACTTATTAATTCTAGTTGTTATAATGATAATTTAGATAGTTTACGTCCGTTATATCACGAAAAAATTACCTTAGACATAATTTCTTATTGCTAATTAACCGATTGACGTATTTTTGCAATCCTAATAAACGGTCTTCCAAAAACGAAGCGTCAAAATTATCTCCAAACCATCTTTTAGGAGGCAACATTAAGTGGTATTCGGGAAATTTTATTTTTAGCTGAAAAAGATTATTAAATTTTGCACATCACTAATAAATTAAGAACATAAAAGAAACGCTTCCATTTAAACAACAACTTACGAAGGCCTTACCTTTTTATTAAGTCGAATAAAATCGGTATACCGCCTGTAAATATGCCAAGATTCGCCACTACTTTTATGATTCACTCGTATTTTAAATACCTACATTTCATGAAAGAAAATTTTTTGGAAACATGATCAATGAATTTCGTTTAATCATTTGTAAGTGGAAATTTATGTGATTAAAAGAAGATATTCACAGTGAATCGAGCTTTTTCTTCTGAAATTTCGTAACCCAAGATTGGAATGTGATAATCAACTTCAGGCACCGCATCATTTGGACTACTTGGAAAACTATTGTCAATGTCTGTATCTGGTGAAGCAGGATAACATCCAATATCGCTGGATGCTGTTGAAATGCTAGATGAATGAGAACTTCCATTCTGCAAGGTTTTGTAACTGCCAATTACGGATACTCTGCCACTAATCACATCTGATATCTCTTCTCCATTATTTGGAGAGATGTTTTCGTTTCCTGCATGCTCATCCATCATCGACATCAAGTTAACAACAGTCTATGCTGTTTTTATTTAAAATGGAAATACAATAAAGTGTTCATAGCTTTATTTATGCCAACTAGAAAATAAAAAAAAAGATAAATAAATAAATAAATAAAATAGGTTTCACTTAATTTATTATTACACGTACAGAAATTGTTTGGCAGAAACATAACATACAAAAAAACACAGGGGAGGCCGTGGCCTGGTGGGCTTTCACCGAAACCCAACTTCTGTGAAGTTAAGCAACATCAGGCACGACTAGTCACTGGATGGGTGACCATCAGTGACTCACGATCTTCACCTCCGTCCCCCGGCTGCTATGACCATCATACAGCAATCGTTAATCCAGGTCCATCCAGGGACCCAACTCTTCAGCCTCAGGCCATACAGGCCCTGGATGGACATATTGGATTACAAAAAAATCAATTTTCATAATGCAATAAGTTGTAGCATTTACAAGTGCACTTAAATTTAGAAAAATATTG
The DNA here is from genome assembly GCA_023313115.1 of Rhysida immarginata. Taxonomy (NCBI): domain Eukaryota; kingdom Metazoa; phylum Arthropoda; class Chilopoda; order Scolopendromorpha; family Scolopendridae; genus Rhysida; species Rhysida immarginata. The sequence continues at coordinate 516,241 of JAHWFO010090126.1, read as the reverse complement.
AGATTATAATAAACAGAAGTCATCATGAGTTTTAGTGGTCAAATTTACGTTCATCGAATTTAAGTATGTTCCATCATTTTCACCCATACCATATTCATTGTCACCAGGAGTTACTGCCATTGGATTATGTTGCTAGGGCCGCCTTCTGCATCTGCAACTGGTTACTTACTGCCTGGATGACAATCCAAATTTCATTCATGAGGTGTTGTGGACAGATGAAGCCCAGTTCACCAGGGATGGAGTTATCATCAACAGGCACAACCATCATCATTGGGCAGACGAAAACCCACGATGTCTGCAAAAAGCAACTCATCAAGTGAACTGGAGAATGGTGTGGATTGCACAATGACACTGTGGTTGGATCGTATTTTCACGATGGAACACTGACTGCAGAACGCTACCGGGCTGAAATTCTCAACGTGGTAGTCACAGACTTCATTGACAATTTGCCATTGGCCTCGTATCAGCACACGTGGTTGGAGCTCCAATGGAGCTCCAATGGAGACAGCACATGATGGAGCTCCTCCACATTACGGGTTGGTCGTTCGCGAGCGAATTTAAGTATGTTACGTGGAAAATATAAAATCATTACTTAAGAAAATTCTACTTTCCATTTTTCAACTCAAGTATTTTTAATAACAATATTAACTTTTTCCACTTGGAAATGTGATTTTTGTTTAACATGAATTTAGCCTGTGTTGCAAAATCACAGTTGACAGATGGTTCCTAATATAGTCCATTCTTATCGATAAATAAGGTGCATCCAAAACTGCTCATTCTTCATGTAATAAACTAAAGGACGTGACTTGTTACATATGAATGCAAGCAGTAATGTACATTATTAGGTAGCCTGCATGGGCACCCCCTCCCCCAGATTAATGAACATTTCCGAATAACATTCAAAATACCAGTTCCCTTGGGGTACGTTAAAACGAGTTTTTACTGTATAATAAAATACAATTCATATACCATATTTGAACCTTCTTGATGATTTAATGTCCACAAGAGCATCTGAAAATTAGACCGTAGTGAGACTGATTAATTTTTCTTTACTGATAAACCAATTGATACAATAGTTAACATGCTCAGTACTAGAGGAACTGCAGGTGCAGACCATTTGAATGCACATGTGAAATGGAGCAATGTAGAGCTTCTTGTAAAGTAAAGCACCACCTATGAAATGGATCAATTGCAAGCTCGAGTGGTGCAACAATTGAACTGATTTGAAAATGAGGCATATGTGGCAAGCATTGCTCCGACGGATGTGATTAATGTGCGTGCGTATGTGTGTGTTTACGTGTTGCTGTGCTTGATTTTCTGCATGAAATTTACTTATTACTTATATTTTAGTTCTTAAAAATTGTTTTAAATACACAATCCAGTATTAATAATTAACAAGTGAAGATGTGTCATTATCAAATGGCACACCGCTGAATTCCACAGTGCGTGAATGATTGTCGGTACATCGGTGAGAAGACATTCCATCACTTTCCCAAAGATAAAATTTGCCAAATATTATGGATTCGAAAAATAAGAAGATGCCTAGGGCCTTCATTTAATCTTTTTAGATTTCATTTTTGTGTTCAGAGTTCAGATTTCATTTTAGTGACTTGTGAGTAGCAACCACGCTGCCGTCTGAGCTATCGGATCACTTACAATCAAGGAGGAAAACTTTCCCTTATGTATGGTGCTCGGAACTTTAAACAGTCTTTATTCAAAATTGGCTGAATAGAGCACCTTAATATTTAAGTATATTAACATCCTAAAGGTACACTACAACTACACAAAGTCTCGTATTAAACTAAAGTTCCAAGGTCGTAATGTCCCCTTGTTAGAACTGAATGAAACCATTTCTAATTTGCAATGCAGAATTTTTTCATTTTCAATGCTTAACAAACTCGTCTTTCTGTAAATTTTTATACTGGGTTCAGTTCTTATGAATTACGATATACTTCAAATTTTATTCTTTTTAACACATAAATGAAATCTAAAAGGGTTAAACGAACCTATCTTAAATAAAGTTCTTAAGTCTCTTGTTATTTTTTGAATCCATAATTTTTGGCGAATTATATCTTTGGAAAAATGATGGAATATCTTCATCTTCTCATGGGTGTGCAGGGAATCAAATCTATGACATAATGCCCAGCCTTTCTCGTTGGCCTCGGTTTATGAAGTCACGACCAAATGATAAATCTGAGCTATTAAAATATGTTTTTTATGTATGAAAACAATTTCACAAAATTTTTACCTTCCAACATGTGATTACTGAAACTGTTTCTTTCATATTTTTTTTAATAAAATTTTAGCAAATTTAAAATTCATGCACAGACCCCATGTAGTTCTAGGTGAGAAATTGATGTTTAGTCGTGGTAAAGTAGGTTTTGGGCCACACCAGAGTAGAAAGCAAAATAGATTCTTTCTAATTATCGATTACAGTAGGGAAATCTTTTATATTATTTTTAAAACTTTAGAATATTCTGTACATTTCTTTGATTGTTTGTGCAGCAAGGGTCAATATCTGCACACCCTGTCCGTTAGTTCCAAAAAGGCCCATATTTGTTACTTAAAGGTGATTCATTGGTATTTACTTTCAGTATTTTGTCCGAATTTTATTCTTAAAGAAAATGTGTTACAAAAAAAAAAGAAAAAAACAAAAAAAAAACACGAAATGATAGGG
>JAHWFO010090126.1:489889-513464 GCA_023313115.1 Rhysida immarginata | reverse complement strand
TTGATATGTACCGGCACCTTATGTATTCAACCCTTCTCCCGACAGTACAGATAAGAGATTAAAATCGCCACGGGCTTACATACAACACCAATCTTTGACAAAATTATTATAATGCGTTGGAGGGCCGCTGCTAATTCTTTTAATTGCCTTAATTACAAATGATGAGAAAGATTTATGATTTTAACATTTTTACTGTAAAGGGTAACGAAGCTTCGATGGTCAAGATTATATATTTTTCGAAATGCTTTATTGAAGGCAACAATGAATATTTTTTTTCAAAGGATACTCATGTTTCCCCATAAAATTGCTCCGTATTGAATAGTGGCAATATGAACTGAATAAATTTTTTTTTTCTTTTGCTATAGATAACAGTGATGGCTACAGAAACAAAGGGCAGCATGGCGCGCTCTAAGGCAATGGGGCACTGAATGTCTGAAAGGGGCACTGGATGCAGCTAAATTCTTACTTTAAAGTTAATAAAAGTACATGCATTTCATTTATATTTTTAAGGCATAATGCTAACTTTGGAATCTGTATACGATTAGGGCACATTAAATTTCTAATTTCTTCTAGGCTAATCTCTTCCTTACTTTGTGATGCCACGAAAAGACATCATCTGGTGGTACAGTCCTCAATAGTTTTTAAAGTATATTTTTCAACAATTTATGCACTATTTTTGCAGGATATAATTGCAAATAATAATTGCATTAAGATTTTTAAACTTTATACCTTATACAGTTGATCTGTATTATTCCCTCAATATTTTATTAATGCTAATTAAAACATGAAAGCTTATTGAGGAATACTTCTTCCCTAACCTAGCGGCATCACTGGATAAGAATTTTCTTAACTTTCTAAATTGTAGTCTTAATAATTTAGAAATTAGCATTTCAATAAGAGTTAAAAAAAAGTCAAAGTGAGGCCAATCCAGAGTCCGAAAATACATATTGGCTTTGCCTTCAATACATCCACCAAATTTTTGAATGTGTGTTTTCTTTAAATTGAGGTTTAGATTTTGTAGATGTATTGAAGACAAAGCCATATGTATTTTGGGACTCTGGATTGACCCCAATTATGTCAATGTCAGATTTTATATAGGAATCGGTGACATGGCTTTAAACAGTTCTTCTGTATATAACAAAAAGAAGTCATAAACGTGATAAACATTGATAAATGAATAACAGAACCTATGGGAAAAACGGGGTTTTGCCTAAAAAAAACCCAAACTGCCTTCCAACTAACCTAAATATTACCGCTAAATAAATTTAAACATACGTAATGATTTTAATTTTAATTATTTAAAATGCATATTATATTTAATAATTTATTATTTATTAATTTAATATTTCAATAAAATTTTATGAAATGATCAGTAAAAAATGAAAATCGTGCAATGTGAAAAGCATGCAATGGCATAGCGAGAGTAAATGGCACCTGATGTATGGTATTCATTGTTTCACGCAGTGTTATCGTATTTTGTTGTTGTGGCCTCCCTCCACCTCCCTGTCACTACGCCACTGAAAGAATGTATCATAACATTTTCGGGCTTGCTTAATCAGCTCCTTCCAGCGGCGCTAACTTCAGCAAAATACTGGGGGGGGGGGGGGGGGGGAACAACATATATCCATCCAAAAGAATGCCCAAAATAAGAAAGATACTGTGAAAATTTGTGAATACACAAGCTTATTGCAAAGCACATAGAAAAATATTGAGGGGGCATGCTCCCCCCAAAGGCAGTGCCTATGGCTCCTGCTCACTGGGTCTTGCTTCCTTTCCGTCACAGTCTTTAAGTTGCCATCACTTGTGGGCTATAACATCGGGGTTTCCTTTCATTATCGGATAATACAAAGAAAATTTCTGGTCTCCTGAGATTCGTATTAACGAGGTTTAACTGTTAACTAATATTCTATAAATTTGTTTGCCAGGTTTACTATCGCGACCGTTCGCCAACCCGTAATAACACTGGTTGGTTGGTTGATTAGAAATTTTTGGCGTCGACTACTAAGGTCATTTTGCACCTTTTACACAAATTATAACAGTACACAGCCTGGAACAAACACAAACATCCATGCCCACGGCAGGATTCGAACCCACGACCAGGCAGACTCTAGTACTAGAAAGCCTACGCCCTAGCCCTCTCGGCCACCTGGCCGGCCGTGATAACACTGATCAATCCGTGAAAAGCATGACAAGGGTCACAATCAAGAGTACCATGATAACTTGGATCAGTGATAAATGAGGCAGGGTTTACGTTAACGCTAAATTTAGCGTAAATTACACTAATACTTATTAGTTGGATGCCATTTTGACATTATTTAGCGTCCAGGAAGACGCTAAAATTCATTTGGGCGGATTTCTTTACTTGTTTCTTTTGGAAGCAAGGAATTGGAAATTGTCTTAAATCATTTCAATGATTTCATAATTCAATGATTTCATTAACAAAAGTCGGACTGAAAGTTCATACTCTATGTTTCAGTTTTTAAATAGTCACAAAGGAATGCTGTACCCTGAATTTGGATTCAAATTAATAACGAATTTTAAGAAATTATATCTTGTTTTTGTGTTTTAATGAATATTTCATTATCAATTCCATTTACATCAGTTCCATGTGAAAGAGGCTTTTCAATTCAAAATATGATTAAAAATCCCATTAGATATAAAATGTGTGAGGAGACATTAGATAGATTAAGTTTTACAAAAATTAATTCAATTTACCCCCAATCAAATGATGAAATGTTTACAAAAGTTGTTAAAGTATTTAATGAGGAGAAAAAAATGATCTTATGTACAAATTCACTTATAAATAAATTTGCATAAATTTTTTAATGTAAACAACAAATTTACAAAGAATAGCAATAAAATCATTTTGTGATCATACTCTTCGTTTTGTTAATTTTTTTTTTCAAAGGGGACGCTAAATAAATAGGAGGGGACTCAATAATTTAAAAGCATGGGGTCCTGGGGACTCAATAATCTTTTTCCCCTAAAACAAACCCTGATGAGGATAGATGTATATTTTTTCATTTGTCAAATCAATTAACTCCCCATGTCATACAAAAATTGTAACATTCCTGACGATTACTCTTTTTTCTTATTAATTTTATACATCATTAGATGAAAACTACCGTACATAAACTACAACATTTATTTGAATTTATATTATAAAGGGAATTTAAAAAAAAATTATGTACATTATTTCATCACATTTCTTCACTTTTATGGAGTTAATCATTTTGGCCTGTGAATGGTTCAATTAGTATAGTTGTAATCTTAACTCCCAGTAATGATTCAGACGAACAATTGTTCCCTAAGGCCTGGGTCACACTGGCGTAAAACACTACGTAAACACGCCAACATAAATACATCGCAGAAAAAACGTCGGCGTTCAGCAGTTCAAACTGAAAGCATATAACGCGGCGCAATTTGTGATGTTGTTTCGCTATTGGTTTAAAGCACGACATCACTTGAAGTAGCTTCAGCATGAATGCCAACAGTATTGACCTTTATCACAACGTCTAACAGTATTTTAATAGCCTGGGCTTTATTTATCATACAGATAGCTAAACTTCCTCACCATTTCTACAAAGCATTCACTATTGTACATCGCTCTCTTGTCGGCCATCTTGATGGCGGGCCAATCGCTCTTCTGATTGGCTGGATGTTCGGCGTACAATCTAACGCGGCATAAAGCGCGGCGCCAAGCTATTTAGCAGAAGTGACATCACTGGCGTCGTTACGCCAATGTGACCCAGGCCTAAACCATACATATTCTTTCCTGGTTCGTACTATTTTTTAGAAATTTTAAATAAGGAATTCTTAAGGACTTTTGAGAGATTTTTTAAGGACTCTTAAGAAATTTTTTTCATTGTACATGAATTAAATTACGTTTAACTAAAAATTAATTTAAATTCATACATGCATAATATTACAATTTATTAATAAATGAAATATAAAAAAATTATTACAATTTTATTTATACATAAAATGTTAACTGTTTTTTAAATGCCGTTGTTTATCAGATATTTCAGTATTTAAGTCTTGTATCTGTTTTTCAATATTTTTAACATTATCTCTCATGTCTTCACATTTAATGAAATGGTCGACACTTCTTAAAGCTTTTGCTTCTTTTGCAACCTGAGCAGCGGAGTTGTTCAAGATCAAAAGATTGCATTCTAACTTCACTGTTAATAAATTCTTTGAACTGCAGCAAAATTACTTCACACTTTTCTTCTTTTATGTAGCTAGAACACACCAATTCTGAAAGGGCATTTTTCATTTTTGAATAACACTTTTCTGGATTATTGAACATCAGTTTTGGATTCAGGCAAGCAATATTTCTCACAAGTGCACCAATATTTGGATGGGACACTTGTATGCAATAAGTTGATTTAAGTATAGTTGGCAGCGCCGACACTTTATGTAGCTGGGGTTATGACGCTATGGTCGAAATGAGGAGAAAATCTCGGCAATGTTAAAAATACTGTATAAGAACATGCATGTAAATTGTTCAGTTCCACAGTGTTCGAACAACAATGTTAAAAACAAAAATCTCAAGTTTCATGGATTTCCTACAGATCGAAAAATTCTGTGAGGTTAAATGAGATGTCGTAGCCTAGCCCAATATTTAGCATCGTCACTTTCGTAAATCGTAATTCATTATAAAATTTGCTCACTGTTAGTCAATACTTGTTTATTTCCGTCAGTTTTCGATCCTATTAACTAACGCTTTTCTTTCAAGTCTTTCTTTCGATCCTATTTAACTTTCATCTTCGCTAAAATTTTGTAAATAAACTAGAACAAAATTCATAAACCTATGATCTATCTGCCGGGCTGCCATCTGGCAGATAGGTTTGGCATTTAAATCAACCTATATTCTTTAACACAGTGAAAATAAATTTTTGGCAATCATATTTAAATATTATTGATCTAAGGAGTTTAAATGATTAATTTTAACTTTAAATGTGGTCAGTCTCCTTTTAATGGGGAAAAATCGTAAAATTAATAAAAACAAAAAAATAATAAATAAACTCACCAATCTTGAAAAAGGATGAAGAAACTTGTGAGATGGAAGAAAACTCAAAGGATGTAGTCTATTGAAGATGTTGTTGATAGCAGAAATAAACCCAGTCTATTGAGGATGTAGATGAAGTCTTGTGAAGATAATGTTGATAGTGGAAAACGATAAACTTGAAGGAAGCGTTGGTTTTGAAATACAGATGAAATTTTGAAGAGGGTGAACCAAATATTTGGGATAAAATTTATATAAAAAACGTTTTCGAGAATATTTCTCATCATCAGTAGGATAATACTTTTGAATGGTGAAAACAGTTGAAATAAGAATTTTAACAATTGATATAAAGATAATGAAGCTAAGTTGGTTGTAATTGTTGGCTATTGTATACTAGGTTAATAGTAGTGTCCATTTATTGTTTATCTCTATTGATGGCTTGACTAAATTTTTGTTATTTGTAATGCTATTTATTGTTTCTTTAATTAATCTTTTTTTATAATTTTCTTCTTTTCCAATGATTTTTGTGTTATTCCAATCTGGTGTGTGGTTTTCTTTGATACAATGATTTACTAAATGGTTGTTTTTGTCTTTGTGGCAAAGTGCTCTTTCATGTTCTTTTAATCTTATTTCTAATTGTCGTTTAGTTTGACCTGTGTAGATATGTTCACAATTTTTACATGGTATTTGATAAATTATATTTCTAGTGTTCCATTTTTCTTTATTATTTTGACATATTTCTTTGAAATTGATATTTGTGCTATTATTTTGATTGATTGTTGTTTTTAGGTTGGTGTGGTTATTAATGTTATTTGTTATTTTTGGTATGATTTTTGTTTGGTATTTGTTCTAATATTTTTTTCTGTTAGTGGAAAATTTTATTATTGTATTGTATTGAATATCTTTTTTGTTGTTCATGTAGAATTGGTATAGTTTTTGTTGTATTGTTTGTAAACGCATCTATTAAAATTTTGTCTATTTGTTTTTTATTAGATTCAGTTTAAGTTTTTTTAAATTTGTAGGAATATATTTCGGGGATGTAAGATTTTTTATTCTTTGTAAATATTGTTTAATAGTGTTAATTTTTTGGTGTGTGGGTTGTTGTGATAAGTAATGTAGTATGTTGTTACCTTTTGTTGGTTTTTCATATATCTCAAAATCTAGATTATTTTCATTTTTTATAATGTTTATATCTAAAATTTCATCTGTATTTCAAAACCAACACTTCCTTCAAGTTTATCGTTTTCCACTATCAACATTATCTTCACAAGACTTCATCTACATCCTCAATAGACAGGGTTTATTTCTGCTATCAACAACATCTTCAATAGACTACATCCTTTGAGATTTCTTCCATCTCACAAGTTTCTTCATCCTTTTTCAAGATTGGTGACTTTATTTATTATTTTTTTGTTTTTATTAATTTTACGATTTTTCCCCATTAAAAGGAGACTGACCACATTTAAATTTAAAATTAATCATTTTTAAAGGTCAAAATTTCTTTTTCATGTGTTTTTTTAGATTTCTGCAGTTTTTTTAATATGTTGTCAGCATTGGTGTTGCCCAGGATAATTACGCTTGTAGGTAAACAGAACAACCTCAAAAAGCTAAATTAAACCTCCAAATTGGTTAAATAATAACTCAATCACTACACTAAGGGACAAATTCACAGCTGACAGATGCAACTGCCAAATAATTTCTTAAGTCATGTTTTACATAAAATACTTTAAAAAAGTACTTCTTAAGAACCATATAATAAATAGTCAAATATAAGGACTGTTAAGGTAAAAATAAGTATTTTTAAAAATCTTTTTTAGAGCCCTTAAAAGCTAAAACTGAAAATAAGGAGTTCTTAAGGACCGTACGAACAAGGTTTTTGATTTTTGGGAAATGATTGCATTGACCAGAGGTTCAAAAAGAACTTTCTATGCTACAGTATTACCCATTTATGACGAACACGGTTAGAATGAACACCCACATACACCAAAAAAAAATCAGTTCCAACCCTGTCGGTCTATTGTCTATGCATTTTTACACATTTATTGAGAAATGCTTTTGAAAGAAATCCGGTTACAGCGAAGGGAAATCGATGAAATTTATTCGGAAAATATCACTAATTGTTACTATAAGTTGGTCTACATTTTTTCCTAACTGCGATTTTTCTTTATTGTGATTGGTTGGTTAAAAATCCCCGCTGCCACGCCTAGTTGAACGATTACGTGATTGTACTTGAACCACTTGAACCAATCATATAATTGTGCCATCACATGGTTGACTGCAAGGCCCATGAGCATTTATGGGCTTGGCTGATTTCGTCAAGTCATTCATGCAAATTTTTTCAAGGAGTTCAACATGGCTAAACCAAAGCTTCATAACTTATGAGCTAATTAGCGATGACCCCATCGCGGAACAGAGCCAGAGGATCCAAGATGGCGGAGAGGAGAGCCAAGAAAGTGACGAACTAGAACAGTCCATACCATCATCAAAGCAGATGGACTCGCTGATGAATCAAGTAAAAAATTACTTAACCATCTACGATGATGTGCCAAACGAAATTTTTGAAAGTTATTTTAAATTGCATAAATTTATAAACAAAAGTTATGTAAAAACCATGGAAACAGAAAACCATATTGGATTTTTTTCATCCTGAATAAAATTGACTAAAACAATGATTATGCCTAGTTTTATGCCTAGTAAAATCTTGAATACACGCCGGTCTTAAATAAAAGCTGGGTGGGGTGTAAAAAATAGATTAAACGCCGGGTCTTTTTCGGGTCATCGATATAAATTCCGGCGTTTTTCCTCAATTTCAGATTATTAAAAGTCTTTTCATGTGTATGCCTTGTCATTGGCCGCTTCATTCAACTTATTCTAATTTCGACTAATTATTAGTTTTTTAGTTACAGTCTAAGCTGTCTAAGACTGTCTCCTCCAAGACGGACTAAAATTATAACGATCAAAAATTATGTCGCCCGGATTTGGGAATAGGCTTTCCCATGTTAAATTGTGTGCCTATAACAAACTCCTTATAACAGTCACAACCTTATAAAGGACCGAAAAATGTGGTCCAAAGACAGCACGGTAATCTCCTTAACGGACTTTACGTTCGTTAATGGACCTTGTTCGTGAGTAACATACCCTCGATCAAGGCATCATTGCTCATTAATGAACGATTTTTACATATAATTTTTTCTTTTCGTACTGAAATTTTAAAGGCATTTTTAAATAAACTCATTTTTCAGTATCTGCAATTTTATCCTTGTAGCCAGTGGCGGTATTGCAATTTTCCTTTTTTTTCTTCTTCGAAAACATTTAGTAGCCATGTATTATAAAAGCAAGCGATGCTATTTATTGTAATCTTTAAATTTAAATTAATTATCATTCAAGAATTTAAAGTTTTGATGGAAAAAAATATTAAAGATCATTTTATTTATGTTGGGGATTCCCCATTGGGATTCCCTATCGGGGATTTACCATTCCTTACGAGTGTCAGTAGCTCGTGATTATTTATAACAGACTTGACTGATATACGTTATAACAGTCAAGAAAGTTATTCCCAAAAAGGACTAATTTTATAAAGGACCCTATTCATGTCGCCCTTGGAAGACCGTCTTATGCCCGGTTCACCATGAGCCGGCAAGGCGGCAAAGCAGCAACCGTTGACGCATGCGCACTATGTCCAAGGCCAACTAGAAATAGGTCAATTCAAGTGCCGCGGCCGGCAAATAAGCCAGGCGGCAAAGTTGAAATTTGTTCGACTGTTGCTGGTTGCCGCTTTTGCCAGTTGCAGGCTCATCCAATCATGTTCGACTACTGGAGCACGTGATCAAAAGAATGATGGCGGATCACAATTTTATAGTGAAATAGAATAAAGAGAATGCACTTTATTTTGTAAATGTGAAATTATAAATTGCTATTGTCCTTCAGCTTTTTACATCGTTAAACAGATACGTTTGGTTAAATTTTAATTAGATAATTCAGTTGGAAATTAGCAAGTTTTAGAACAGAAATGTGATCACCAATTTGGTTTTCGATCGCTTCGATTGAAAATATTGCCGATAGATGGTGGCGACAATCAAATTTAAAAATAATCTTGAAGACTTTTTATAAATACGAGAAAATATGCACACTGAATGAACAAATATAAATAAAACTAGAGCTTATTTGTATATTCTGTTATGTTATTAATTATGCTTTCTCAGCGACATATAACACAGTTGAACTTCTTTATAAAAAAAAATAAAAACGAAACAATTCGAAATTCTCAACTGTGCCAATTGGCCTTTCAATAGTGATATAACAAATTCCGAATTGTTTCAGATATAGCAAATTTCGAATATTACAAATTTCTATGAAACGTGAACTTCGTCCAGTTTTACTTCAATAACTTAAGATCGACACGACGCCATCATTGTATAATTTCTCTTCCCTTGCCGCTTCTCTCGTGCTGGTCCAGTGGGAACAACTCACGCGGGCGGCAGAGGAGGCAGGAGGGGGGAGGCAGAAAAAGACGCTTCGCCGCCTTGCCAGTCCAATGTGTACGGGGCATTAGAAAGCGTGGACTGTACTTCATTTATTTTAGTTTATTTTATTTTAAGTACCGGTAAGTTACTTCTTATGCTCAGTGGTTAACTAAATGTGCAGGTGAACATGGAATCCGGGAAAAGAAAATCATACGATGTAGCCTTCAAACTAAAAGCCATTCAGTATGCCAAGGAAAAAAAACCAGGAAAAGTCAGGGAATTTTACAAAATCAGCAAAAAAAGGCGAAAGTGGAAAGAAAAATTGGTCAGGGGAAATTACATGATCAACCGGAAAAAGTCGGGGAATTTTACGCAATCGTTTTGGAATCCCTTAAGGCCGGGTCTCGATTAATCGCCGGGGGGATCCGGACCATTGAAACAAATAGACGCCTGGGCGTGTATTCAAGATTTTACGATAGTTTTATGCCTCGTTTTAATTCTATGACTGTACGTACATTTTTATTACATTTGGATATAACAAAATCGGGATATAACGAAACGAAACTCAGTCCCCTTGAATTTCGCTATAAGCGGGTGATACTGTATCATTCCAAGATAAGGTTGAAGGGCAATCGGTCTATAATTCATTGCCAATTTTGGATCCCCTATTTTGAGGATTGGCTTAATAGCTGTGCGTGAATATCTACAATTTATATTTTATCTAAATAAGTTTATTTCATTTTTATATTTAATTTTCTGCCTGTAATGTTTTTTGTAAAATTTCTCACATAAATAAGCAACACCAATCAAGTTAAGCAGCAATGTTTTTTTAAATAATTAAAAGCTTGGTCTTTTTAAAATCATTACCTTAATAGTGTTTTATCTTTGCAAATGAGGCGTGTAAATGATCTAGAATCCTTTCGAAACACAAATTAATGACTGTATGCTAATATTACATAAAAGGTGGGCTCTAGAGGGGTATTGTGTATTGTACTTAATTAGATAGCTTTGGTTAATTAGTATTCTTATTTACTAATTCTAACCGTCGCCTTTAAAAAGATTATAGTGCCGAAATACATTAAATAAATACAATGGGTTAATCCTTTCACAACCGCTGAGGCCAAAGTCAGTGATGCGAACGAATGAACGAAAAGAATGACATATAAAAGATTAAAAAAAAAAAAAAAAAAAAAGAAGAGCAAAGCCATTATGATGAATCCGTGAATACAATAGAGAATAAGTAAGTACCTCATGCAGGGCAAGAAGTTCTTTCAATATGCACCAGCCAAGAAAACTTTTCTCCTTCCCTGCTTTGATTGTTGTTGTTGTTGTCAAATCGACGGAAAAATTAGATGAAGTCATCCTATGCAAGCAGTGAGAGCAATTACATATTCCAAAAATGACAAGCGCATTCTGATTCATGAAAGTTGTTTATTTTTAATGCGTCTGTGTACTTTTATCGCAAACTTCTTTTGGCATTTAAAAATCCCATCTCCCTATGTGAATCACAAGGGGGGGAGTCTTGCGTTAACAGACAAGCAACGTTCCAAGCACCATGAAGGGATTCAGACACAATTAAGCCTAGAAGAAGAGATAATAGTATCGGATATTTACTTACTTAGTTATAGATAACGGAGAATTCAAATGATACCTCGCGAAGTATGCATTTTACTAAGCAAATAAATATTCGTAATAGTCACGAGTTGAAGTCCCTAGCGTCAGGCAAAGTTTTAAAACAAAAACAACATTATCGCCATCTAGTGAGAGAGAGATGGGATTCAATCTATAAATAAGCAAGAAGAGAGTCCACTCACCGTCGTGGGCCCGTGGCGCAACGGATAACGCGTCTGACTACGGATCAGAAGATTGCAGGTTCGAATCCTGCCGGGCTCGCATGTTTTTTTTTTTTCATTCTTCTTTGTTACTGAACACTGATAGCATAACATAGCTTAACTGTATTTCGCTGGTATTAATTTTTCTTTGGCATTTTCGCAAAAAACTCAGAATTTCATTGCTAGAATAATATTTTGATTTCTTGTGTCACTGATTTTGTATTGATCCGCGTTACTGGTCGCTCCACTTATATAATATTTTCATTTTTCCACTTATCTAAATCTTTTCTCTTTCTTTGTCTAAATGTTCCGTGTACTTCTGACGAGCTGATGATACTGTTGCTCGAAGATTTTCTTTTTTAAAGATTAAATATCGTTAACTCGCCTTCCTATTTTGGTACAGACGCCAGTAAGCGGGCAGTAGGCGGGATGTTGGTGCAGAATATCAAAGCAGAAAAAAAAATAATAGCGTATGGCCAGTCATTTCAAAACTTTCAATACTACCACTACAGGTATTGGACATTGAAACTGAAAGACCTGGTAGAAATCCAAAATCTTTATTTAATAAGGTGTTGGGGCACCGTGGGCAGCCAGCACAGCAGCAAGGATTGGTAGAGGTCCTGCACAGTTTGCAGAGGAATTTGTAGCCATTCCTCTTGAAGCACAGTTACAAGTTCAGCACGTGTACGCGGTGGGGGGAAATATTTCCTCACTCGATCCTCTAAGATACCCCACACAAGCTCGATAATGTTGAGATCCGGCGATTGAGCGGCCCACGGCAGATGCTGAAGCTCATTGTCATGCTCATCAAACCACTCTGCGACAATTTTTGCTGTATGAATGGGGCAGTTATCATCCTGGAACACTGCACCACCGTCTGGGAAGAGTGTTTGAACCATAGGGTGTAAATGGTCCTCCAAAATGGTCTTATAGTCCTTGGCAGTGATACGTCCCCCGAGAACAATTAGTAATGATATTGCACCCCAAACCATTACTGATCCACCTCCGTGTTTGACTGTGGGTGCCAAGCAGTCTGGGTTGTAGGCATCAGAGGGGCTCCTCCAGACGAATACCCTCCCTGTTGTTTGGAAGACAGTGTAGCTGGACTCATCCGAGAATATGACGCGTTTGAGGTCATCCAACGTCCAGGTTTTATGCGTCCGGCACCACTGAACCCGCTCGGAGGCATTTGTACTACTGATGAAAGGCTTCGGTATAGCAACCCTGCCATGGATGTTGGATTTATGCAGGTAACGACGGATTGTCTTCGTGCACACAGGTTCCTGGAGGTGTGTATTCATTTCTGCTGCGGTGGTTTTCCGCTTTCGTGCAACAATCCTGGTCAATGTCCTGACGTCTCTTTCCGACAACTTCCGTTTTCCCCTGCAGTTGCTCCTCCTGGACGTGGTTCGTCCTTCCTGTTCATATGCACACATCACCCTGGATACTGTAGCACGTGAGACATCGCAAAGTGTGGGAGTTTTGGACACAGATGCACCTGCTAGACGCGCCCCAACAATCTGCCCTCTTTTGAAGTCGGATATGTCTCCCATTATAGCGCTCTGCACAGACAATTTGAAGCTTACTATCGAACTTTTCTACTGGAGTGACTACCAAGACCTCTGACACGTGATTCATTGATATGCATACGATTAATTTACCTAGCAGAAGGTTCTATTCAGCCCTGGGGGTATCCAGTGCTATTTGCGAAGGTGTTTCAGTTTCAATGTCCAATACCTGTATATCTTAAGTGGCCACTTTAAGTCAGGAAACTTTTCAAACGAGCTAAAAGAACCAACAAGTGGCAGTTGTACAAAATTGTACTCGCTGAGTATAATAAAGCTGTTAGGACAGCTAAGCGCAACTCGTTGAGGAAGTTATGTGAAGCAAATCCAAAAACTCAATGAGGAAGTTATGCTGAAGCAGCTAGACTCAATAAAAATCTCAAGAGGGACAACCAATCATTATTAGTACTCTCCAAAGGACAAATAGTACACACACGCAAAATATCAAGAAGGTCCTAGAGATATCATTATATACACTGAGTTAGCAAAACTCATGGGATAGCAAGCACATTGATTGATGGGCATGGCTCACGAATTCACAGGGGTAACGGATTCTGGGAATGGACCATTAGACGTTGTGGGAAGAGCTTGTGTAAGTGATTAATCAGAAATGGCAGGTCGTCGCGAGTTGACGTCTTTTGAAAGGGGTATGATAGTAGGTGCCCGACGCATGGGATGTTCCATTTCGGCAGTGGTGCAGGAATTTGGCTTTCCCCGCTCAACTGTCTCCAGGGCGTATCGGGAATGGCTGGATGAAGGCATCACAAGTCCACAACAGGCACCATACCGGGCGTCCAGCTGCCCTGAATGATCGTGACCGGCGACACCTGGGACGAATGATTCAGAGAGACAGGAGCGCAACAGTGCAGCAAATCACAGACCAGTTCAATACTGGCAACACTAGAAACGTCTCTCGGTGGACAATCCGTCGGAATCTGCATGCCCTCGGGTTTGGCAGCCGTCGCCCTACACGGGTGCCAATGCTTACCCAGCGTCATCGGACACTCCGGCGTGCATTTGCCACCAACCATCTTGGCTGGACTCTGCAACAGTGGCGTAACGTCATATGGTCAGATGAGTCACGATATCAACTGTACCACGCTGATGGGAGGCACCTTGCGTGGCGCAGACCTCACGAAACGATGGATCCCGCATGCCAACAGGTGGTGGTGCAGGGTGGTGGGGCGTCAGTGATGGTCAGGGGTGCATTTTCCTGGTTTGGAATGGGCCCTCTGGTTATCCTGGACAAAACGTTGAATGGTACACGGTATCGTCAACTCATCGGAGATCATCTGCACCCGTTTTTGACATTTCAACACCCTGACGACGTAGCAGTCTCTCAAAATGACAATGCTCCACCACGTCGCTCCAATGTCGTCCACGAATGGTTCGAGGAGCATGCAGGAGAGGTCCAACGACTGAGCTGGCCAGCCCGGAGCCCTGACATGAATCCCATCGAGCATATCTGGGATGCTGTTGAAGTCAGGCTCCGGCTACTGGATCATCCGCCCACGAACGGACAGCAATTATCTTCGGCTCTGCAGACTATCTGGTGTCAACTGCCTCCAGAAGTGTACCAGGGACTTGCAGACTCACTACCACGCCGTATTGCTGCACTCCACAGGGCCAGAGGTGGCCCGACCAGATATTAAGTAACTATCCCACGAGTTTTGCTAACTCAGTGTAAACTAAAATATAAGAGACTGACCTTATACTTCTGTGAATACTTGCATAGAGATAAAGGAGGGAAACCACTTGTCCACAAAAAAAGAGTTTTATATGCATTTCGGCTAACAAGTAGCCATCATCAGTACGTATCACAGCAATAACAATCGACAATCGAACAGTGAAGTGAAAAGAAAGACGCGAGTGGTCCAGGAGCCAAGCTCACTATGCACGCTCGCCCAAAGAGAAACCAGAGGAGGTACACTGAACTGGGAGAGAAGCCTGATGAATCTCTTTAGTCCTCCAGAGAAGAAGTTCCCAGAAGGGACGAGAGTCAGATTGTAGATTGACGAATAGAGTCCCCAAAAATCAGCAGGATCTAAAAGATCCAATAGTTGGGGAAGACGGCCTTGTTAACGTCATCAAAACAGACATCCAGGATATGGCGAAGTCTTCGAAATCTGAGGGGACCCTTAACAACGAGTGGATGGACCAGAATACCAGAAACCAGAGTATATTCATGATTCTCCATCTTGGGTAGCGTGTTCTTCATAAGTGTCTGGACAAAGGTGCTTATGTGGGTCATCCCCAAATCGTCATAGATAGAGTGGTTGTTGGCAACTCTCTGTCAAGTTGGGCAATGGATCGGAGAGCAACATTTTGGAAGGTCTGGAGATCCTTCCACCTAGATTTGCAAATAGAAGCCCAAGCAGGCATTCCATGGAGTAAAATAGTACGAATCAGAACCTTGTATATCAAGAGTTTGTTATCCACACCAAGAGCGCTGTTTCGCCCCAGAAGTGCAATCAAACTGAACTTCGCTTTCTTTGCCTTGTTGAGCGCGTATTGGACTTGGTCGTTCAGTTTAGTTTGGAGTCAATCATGACACCAAGATATTTATAGCTTTTTACCCACTCAAGTTTCTTGCCAAATAAGAAGAGGGGCTTTGGAGGGTTTTGGCGTTTGCGAGTGATAAACATGACTTTGTACTTTTTGACATTCAGCTTTAATCGCCACTTAGTGAACCAGCTCTGATGTAAAGTTTTTTGTAGTCGAGTGATGACATGTGCTGGGTTTCGTGCCCAGGTCATGATGGACCCGTCGTCAGCAAACAAGTAAAGATTACACTTTGCAAACTTGGGAAAGTCATGGATAAAGAAGTTGAATAAGGCTGGCCCCAAGACAGAGCCTTGGGGTACACAAGCTTTAACATCGCAGGGTTCAGACAAGGAGTCCCCAACCTTAACATGAAAAGTCCTCTTTGACAGGAAGGATCGTCAGGGAACCCGTAGTTAACCATCTTGTAAATGAGTCCATCATGCCAGACTTGGTCAAAGGCCTTTTGGACATCCAGGAAAACGAGACCACCAAACATAGAGAGGTTGAGAGGACCGTTCAAATCAGCAACAAGCCTCCGTAACTGAAGCTGACAAGAGTGGGCTGGACGGAAGCCAAACTGCTCACTACGAATGAGGTTGTTTGCCTCGCAGTAGTCGTTGAAAGCAATAACAATTTGGTTACAGATATTTATAAGGAATGTTAGCCAATCAGGAAAAAGATACAACACTGCAGTCCTGATTAGCTACCATTTACAAAAACAAGAGGAGGACCTAATAGAGAGCTAATAATAAAGGAGACACTATGTTGCGTATGATAACAAGGCTTTCCAATTTGTCAAGTCAAGTGGTTCACTATCATGATTCATTGATTTATCACTATCATTCTTCGATATCTACAAAAGCTCCAGGAAATTTAATTTTCTGGCATCTTCTAAAGCGTGTAAAATTCGAACGTTTTCTTTCTTCGCTTGATGACCTATGGTCAAAATGGGTTCAGCATATGCTGATTTTTCCGGTCTGTAGTTCTTAATGCACCTGAAGTGCGCTTTGATTCTTGTTTCAATCCTTCTGCGGCTTTGGCCAATGTATTTCTGGTCGCAGGTACCACAATGGATTTCGTAAATCCCGGATCTTTCAGGGGCATCTATCTTATCCTTACTGCTGCCAAGGATTCGTTTGAGTGTATGGTTGCTTCTGTATGCCACTTGTTAGTTTCTTGATGTAGGGAGAGGCTAATGAATTTCTTCTTCTTATCCAGGTTTTGTTCTGTGAGGGTTGTAGATGTTGATATCTTCTTCTTGAAGGTTTGCCTCTTGATGAGCTTATCAATTATTTCAGTTGTGTAGCCATTGAAGGTGGCGGCTTCTTTGATCCTGTGGAACTCAGTATTCCTCTTATCTTGTGTAAGCGGTATGGATATCGCTCTATTGATCATGTGGTTGAATGCAGCTAGTTTATGTCCGAAACAAAGGTTAGTGTCGCTTCTTATGTATGCGGGATCGTGTTTGGCTTTCTGTAGATATCGAACATGAGCTTCCCTCCCTCTCTATGTATAAGTAAATTCAGAAACGGTAGGGAATTATTATTCTGTTCTTTTTCAAAAGTGAATGATATGGAGGGGCTCAGGTTGTTCAGACCCTTTTCTAATTGGTTTAATTGATCTACAGGTATTGGACATTGAAATTGAAACACCTTCGAAAACTGCTGGATACCCCCAGGGCTGAATAGAACCTTCTGCTAGGTAATTAATCGTATGCATATCAATGAATCACGTGTCAGAGTTCTTGATAGTCACTCCAGTAGAAAAGTTCGATAGTAAGCTTCAAATTGTCTGTGCAGAGCGCTATAATGGGAGACATATCCGACTTCAAAAGAGGGCAGATTGTTGGGGCGCGTCTAGCAGGTGCATCTGTGTCCAAAACTGCCACACTTTGTGATGTCTCACGTGCTACAGTATCCAGGGTGATGTGTGCATATGAACAGGAAGGACGAACCACGTCCAGGAGGAGCAACTGCAGGGGAAAACGGAAGTTGTCGGAAAGAGACGTCAGGACATTGACCAGGATTGTTGCACGAAAGCGGAAAACCACCGCAGCAGAAATCACCGCAGAAATGAATACACACCTCCAGGGACCTGTGTGCACGAAGACAATCCGTCGTTACCTGCATAAATCCAACATCCATGGCAGGGTTGCTACACCGAAGCCTTTCATCAGTAGTACAAATGCCTCCAAGCGGGTTCAGTGGTGCCGGACGCATAAAACCTGGACGTTGGATGACCTCAAACGCGTCATATTCTCGGACGAGTCCAGCTACACTGTCTTCCAAACAACAGGGAGGGTATTCGTCTGGAGGAGCCCCTCTGATGCCTACAACCCAGACTGCTTGGCACCCACAGTCAAACACGGAGGTGGATCAGAAATGGTTTGGGGTGCAATATCATGGTACACATTGAGTCCACTAATTGTTCTCGGGGGACGTGTCACTGCCAAGGACTATAAGACCATTTTGGAGGACCATTTACACCCTATGGTTCAAACACTCTTCCCAGACGGTGGTGCAGTGTTCCAGGATGATAACTGCCCCATTCATACTGCAAAAATTGTCGCAGAGTGGTTTGATGAGCATGACAATGAGCTTCAGCATCTGCCGTGGGCCGCTCAATCGCCGAATCTCAACACTATCGAGCCTGTGTGGCGTATCTTAGAGGATCGAGTGAGGAAACATTCCCCCCACCGCGTACACGTGCTGAACTTGCAACTGTGCTTCAAGAGGAATGGCTACAAATTCCTCCGCAAACTATGCAGGACCTCTACCAATCCTTCCCAAGACGTGTTGCTGCTGTGCTGGCTGCCCACGGTGCCCCAACACCTTATTAAATAAAGATTTTGGATTTCTACCACCTGTTTCAGTTTCAATGTCCAATACCTGTACATATACCATATGTTTGGAAAGTAAGGTAACTTAGTCAATGCTACATTTTCCAGGTGCTTGAGAAATAAGTTGGCCAGGAATGGGGGTTCCTTTTTCCATTTGATAGTATTTTTGATTGAATTGGAAAAAGCCTGCTAAGTATTAGTAAATCTTT
The DNA here is from genome assembly GCA_023313115.1 of Rhysida immarginata. Classification (NCBI taxonomy): domain Eukaryota; kingdom Metazoa; phylum Arthropoda; class Chilopoda; order Scolopendromorpha; family Scolopendridae; genus Rhysida; species Rhysida immarginata. The sequence continues at coordinate 495,004 of JAHWFO010090126.1, read as the reverse complement.
CACCTTAGCTAATGGAATGTCGTTATAATATAGAAATTCCTCAAGAATGACTAAGGTGTCATCCATGGGGGTGCTAGGAAACATGGAAATGTATACATCAATGGTATATAAAACTCTTTTTTGTGGACAAGTGGTTTCCCTCCTTCATCGCTAGGTCCTAGAGGCCTTACTCGTAAGTCATTTCCCGGGAGCTTCTTATTGCTGTCCAGTCGCACCCTAATTTTATCGGTCCTGTGGTCAGGACAACTTGGGTAAATTCGAAATTATCACACAACGATTTTTATGGGCAATTCACTCCTTTGAACCATGCAGCCTGGACCGGATGGGATCATGCCCGTATTGCTGCAGAGTGCATCGGACATGCTTTTATCCAAGGTCAGTAGAGAGAAAAGGTCTCGCATTGAGCCTTTCTTGCAAGGAAGAAAAGTAACATCAGGGATACCGAATGCAAAAGGAAACATTAAGAGAGCATTATCTTTACTGTCCCGATCTGCTTTGGTGTCCTTGATGTCACTGCGCAGTAAAAGACGCATTTTGGGAAGAAGTTTGCGAGACCTTATCCTATTAGTGATCTTGATTTCATCTATCCTGTGCAAAATCTTTAGGGCCAGTTTAGCTTTGGGATACATTTCTACACGTCGGATAAAAGTCATCTTTTTACCAAAACTTGGAAAGGGTTGCTATGACCAGGCGAGGAATTTTCGTCCAATTAGTCTATCCTCTTCCCCACTCAAATGCATGGAAAAGATTACTAATAAGCAGGTTAGAGCAACTATGGCCAGAATTGACCCATACATGCTAACCAATTTGCATATCAACCAGGTAAATCAACAGAGGTGCTCTACATCACCTTGTGGTAAGGATAGAGAAGACTCTGGCTCAAAAAGAAATAGCCCTTGCAGCCTTTCTGGGCATTGAGGGAGCATTTGATAATACTTCTACACTTTGATTGTTAACGCTTTATGCTCTAGAGCAGCAGTTCCCAAACTTTTTCGACTCGCAAACCCCTTTCACAAAGATCTGACTTGCGCGAATACCGACTTGTAAATATACATGTATACAATACAATAATCCGCCATTACGGAAAAGTTTTAGCAAACCCTTTGAAAGATTTCGCGAACACTGCTCTAGAGCAATCGAGTCACTGATACGCAATAGGGTTCATACACTTATGGAGGAGAGACAGTTAACACTCAATTGTTTGATCTGCGATTGCGTGTATCTATTGCGATCTGAAATTTTGCACTTTCTCAGAGTACTCAAGAGTCTCTTTCAACAGAGCCATTGGAAAATGGAAATACCATAAGCAGCTCAATGACCGTCAGATTGGGGAAAGTTGTTGCGCGCATTCAAACGGATCCAGCAAAACCCACTGAATGTTTCGCTGAATTTCGTGTGGTATTGTTGAACCTGGAGTGATGTGTACCCAAATTTCAAAATAACCCACGAATATCCACATAACTTAAATTACTCGCCCCTTTACCCACTGAACTCTGAATTGCCTGCAAATCGGGTAATTACCCACCTGGCAATCCTGGTATTAATACACTGCTGGCAAAAAAAAATGCAACAACTAGAAGGAATGGATCGATTTATTTGAAATTTTGCACACATGTAGCATAGGTGGCATACAGGGTGGCTCCCATGCCCCAGTAAACTACATTAGTAGATCGTATAACCACTGCGAGCTTGATAGAATACAGTCCTCGACTCTTGCTCGTCTTGGGGTAGGTTGTTCCAAGCCTCCATCTTCAGAAAAACGAAACGTGCAATCGAAACCCATAACCATACAATTGACATCGAATCTGAACCATCCAGATATACCACGTTCACATATACAGGTTCGGAAATAACCAGGATAACCAACATATTCAGGAATCACAGACTGAAGGTAGCTTTCAGAACGGCGAACAAATGCCGTTTTCTACTAAATCCAAGTCACAGGACCCAACAGGATGACATCTATTCCGCTTGTGGGGTCTACAAACTTACCTGCCCGTCTTGTGGATGTTTATACGTGGGATCAACTAGAAGATCAGTCCGTGAGAGGTTCAGTGAACATAGGAGATCATGGCTCAACGGGGACACAAGTCAGCCTTTTCTGAACACATCCTCACCAACAAACACAATTTCGGCCCCATCCAAGATATCATGTTCGTGGTGAAGTTCATCAAAGATCCGCGCAAGATTCTCACGTATGAAGCCCTGATCATCAGAAAACACCTCAAGACGGACAGAGGAAAGATACTCAACAACCAGTTCAGTTTTGAAAAAAAATCCTTTACTCGACACGGTCAACAAGATTATACACCCGGAAATGAACACTATCGATGATCAAATGTTTCCACAAAGCTCGCTTCAACACAGTGAATGATGATTCTGGGTTCAAAGATTTACAGGATTTCATCAACAGTCTTGAGAAAGGGTCAGGGATGGAATACTTAGCTTACTGAAGTTTTGAACTGTGATAATGCAAATCAGAGTTCATGAATACACAACTGAAACTGATCTGGTTAATGGTATTTTCTATGAATATCAGGATTCTGAAAATACAGGATGTTCAGGTTGGATCAGGTGGTGATGATGATACCGATCCTGTGGTCTCTGATAAAGATTTGCTAACAATATTCAAACAAATAAAGCACTATGCGAAGTCAGTTCAACAGAATGATACCTCATTTATTTGGTTCAATTTGTTGCTGGCGCCCTATTTGTCTTCGCTGAAATATATGAGATGTAACATGCTCTTTACACCCCTGAATTTTTTACACATCTGAATTTATTAAATTGTCTTGCCCTGGATTGTGCAACGGCATAACAAAATCAAAATCGATTTCAAAATCTACGTTTAAAAAAAATCGATGCAAGTCCAAATTTTGTGTGGACTCCAAAAGTAATCTATCTCTTAAATCCTTTGCCATCATTGCTAGCTGATATTTGAAACACCAATTGAAAGAGGGCACCAACGTATTTTTCTTGTCTGGACCCAGTCGGAAATGATTTTCCAAAGTAGCGTTGTTTTTCCGAATCCTAGATGGCCTTCGATGAGTATTCTGAGACGATTTCAATGGTCGCTATGCATATTCAATCTAGAATATCCTTGCAGCTCTTCTTTCAGAGAAGTGTGTCACCCAATTTTCTAAAACCTCTATCTGTTTGGTCTGCAAGCTCTCCACTAATCCATTTATTCTTCGTGGGCACATTCTAAATTACAGCTATGTTGGCAACAGTTGGCTTCCATAATGTCAGTGCTTTTGTGAGTTTAAAGGAAGCGATGAGCATTCCAAGACTTTATAAATGTACAGGGTGGTTATAATTAAAGTGACACCATTTAGACCCTTCTAGCGGCCGTTCTGGTAATCAGATTTTGACGAAACTTAAGATATATGTTATACAGATCATGGGGAAAAGAATTTTGCAATAAAAAAAATAGTTCACATTTTGACCGCTACGTCAAAATATGGCGCATGAATAATAACAGAAAAGTTAGAAGCAGAGAAATTTATAAAATGAGAGCATTTGTTCAATGTGCATTCCATTTGTGTCAATGACATGTTCAAAGCGCATTATTGCATGTTCCACAGTAGAGCGAAGGGTTTCCTCAGGAATCGCAGTGATATGGCGTGTTATCTTGCTTCTCAATTCACGGACAGTCCGTATTCTTCCTCCATAGACATTATCTTTCAAATATCCCCACAACCAGAAGTCACAAGGGTTTAAGTCCAGTGAACGAGGAGGCCATGCAGTTGGAAAAGTTCTCGAAATCACCCGATCATCTCCAAAATGAGCACGAAGCAGTTCCTTCACTTGTCGTGCAATGTGGGTTGTTGCACCATCTTGCATAAAGACAGTGGTGTCTAAACATTGTCTTTCTTGTAAAGTAAAAATGATTTTCTGCTGCAGAAGTTCGCAGTAACGAGCACCAGTGATTGAACATCTTTTAGTGCCTTGAGAAGTGTTCTCTTCAAAGAAAAAGGGGCCAAGAATGAAATGTGAAGTGAATCCGCACCATACAGTCACGTAATCAGAGTGCAAAAGCTTTTCATGCACAGCCATCGGCTTTTCAGTCCCCCAGATGCGACAGTTTTAAGCATTCACTGGCCCGTCTAGTGTGAAATGCGCTTCATCTGACCACAAAATGTTCTATGGCCATGCATTATCGACGGCTATTCTAGCCAGAAACTGGCAAGCAAAATCGGTGCGTTTTTCCGGATCTTCACGAAGCAACTTTTGAGCCACCTGGATCTTGTATGGATACCACTTTAAAATTGAATGCAAAATTTTTTGTACCGTAGACCACGGAATAGACAAATCACGTGATACGGCTCGAGCACTTGCTGAAGAATATTGGGCACTTGAACCACTCTCCACTACAGCAGCAGTAACGTCTTCCACAGTCTCACTTGCAATTCGTTTCCGTCCTCTCCCTGGCAGCACACCCAACTCACCAGTTTCTTCAAATTTCTTAATCCTCCTTTTTAAACCATTAATGGACATAGTCCCATTTTGCAAGTTTTTTTCAAACGTCGATATTCTCTTAGTGCAGCAGAAGGAAGCATTATTGCAGTTCTGGTAAAACAACTTGACCAATAAAGCTCGATCCTTTTTAGCTAAAGCCATCGTGAAGAATGACATTTCACTGTCATTTTAAAGCTTTTCTAATTTTACATCTCATTTGCATAACGTCTCTGATTGAGTAAAAATTCTCAGATACTTTCTTACATGACCAGTGCCATATTCTGACGTAGCGGTCAAAATGTGAATTAATTTTTTTATTGCAAAATTCTCTTCCCCATGGTCTGTATAACATATATCTCAAGTTTCGTCAAAATCTGATTACCAGAACGGCCGCTAGAAGGGTCTAAATGGTGCCACTTTAATTATAACCACCCTGTATGAACAGCAAATGTACATTCTTTTATAGAACCGTAGAATCTCAGCTTCTGTATATTTTTCTCGCAAATGACCACCAACAAACCGTAATTTTTCTTTGGATATCTCTAGGTGCTCTTCGGGTACCATATTCAAGATCTACACTATATGATCAAAAATATCCGGACACCCCTCTCAGATCATCGATTGGCCCAATGTCACATGATAATGACTTGCACATCA
>JAHWFO010090126.1:442159-474889 GCA_023313115.1 Rhysida immarginata | reverse complement strand
GCGCAAACGTGCATGTGTCCGGATATTTGTGATCATATAGTGTATATATATATATCAGCGATTTTAAGTAGTGCTTCTTCGTGCAGTGTGTAAGTGTTTTCTTTCATGTGTCATCGCACGACTTGGAAGCCTAATTGCTAGTGATTTTCATCGACTTATGGTGTATGTGCCTCACAATTATTAGCTCTAAGAGATTCCCTGCTCTTTTAAAAATGTCCACCATAATACCAATAATCAAATCAGGAGACAGAAATCTTTTGGAAAACTATCGCCCCATCACTGTCTTACCACTGATAACCAAACTAGTAGAGAAAGTTATATTCAGTGAGCTTCACATCAATCTTTGGCCTCGAATACCCCATCAACAGTGTGGCGGTCGCCCTGGTTTCTGGGTTCAGTGGATACCCAATGAACTCTATATAAATGCCATCAAAGCTTATGACCAAGACTCCAACTTCGTCATAGTTCAGACTGATGTATCCAAGGCCTTTGACACCGTGGCCCGATCCCAGCTGATTCGTGATCTGCAAGCATTAGGCATAGTCGATCCCTATCTGTCTTTGGTCAGAGACTATCTTTCCGACCGCTTCAATAGTGTTTATGGTAATCCTTCCGTTACTGTGAAATCCAGCCGTGGGGTGCTGCAAGGCTCGGGCTTGGGCCCGTTGCTATTTGCTGCCGCCACTTTATCGCTATGTCTGCATACCTTCAATCTAACTATAAAGAGTTATGTAGACGACAATGTGTTGTACAAATCATTCGATGTGTTTTACCTGTTTTAATTTACTCATTTTTATAAAGTTGTCTTAGTTTACTTTTATACATGTGTTTTAAATACTCCACATTTGTAACTCTATTCCTCTTGGAATACTGTACCTAAATAAATAAATAAAAATGTGTCTGGTACATTTATTGTGTGTAAGCGACGGAGTGACGATCGCTAGTGCTTCACTATAAATCTTACGATTGTGCTACATTTTTGTGTTCGTCGGTCATCGACCGCTCAACTACTCAGTCTCTTGTGTTGGTGGTCCATGCTTTTGCGTTACGGTTCCGAGTGTAGAATCTTCCGTCTCACTCGATCGTCAGTGCGACTCCTGCATTGTAGAAGCCGTCGTGACGTGATGTGCAAGTTAGCACCTCATCGAGTGAGCGTATCTTCATTCTTCTAATCAACGTCACCAGTGACTACAGAGAGAGTTTCTACTGAACTTTGTATCGGAGCCAATTTGTCTCCGTAACCAGGGAAAAATCACCCAGTGACTGTGGCCCTGCGCTCATTTCTTTATTTTCGCTTACGCTTCCACTGCAACCAATACGTTAATAAAGTTTTCGTTTATTACCTTAATCCTAAGTTCCGACTCTGCTCATTTACCACGTGACATTGTAATAGACAAGCATATTGTATGGGATATGTTGTTTATTACGTTGGCAGAAGTTCTTATATTTGGATTTATTAAGGTTCAAGTGTAACTGACTTATAGAATTCCAGCTACTTAGGGAAGTTAAGGTCTTGTTGATAGAATCTTGCAAATGATTTATCTGCAAAGGTGAGGGTGACATTGTCGGCATAAAGGATAGTACAGATTGGGTATAATAAGTAGGCGTGATCATAGATAAATAAATTAAAAAGTAGTGGGGATAGTATAGAGTCTTGAGGGACTCCAAGGTTTCGTGTTAAGGTTGAAGAGGATTCATTAAATAAGCTCAAGGTATATTGGCGGTCAGATAAAAATTCTTCGAGCCAGCACAGGGGGGTTCACTAGGCCACGAATGTTGTAGAAGGTGGATAATTTGTAAATCAGAAGGGGAGGGGGAATTGAATAAGGAAGGCATCCTGTGGCTGACTCGAGTGTGCCAGGTTGCGTATCTGGCCAGGACCCTGAGCAATAGCAAACAGGTACTGTGATCCCTATCTTTAATTAAAAAAAGAAGATCGAAGGGATTGCAATAACTATCGCGGCATCTCTTTGCTCAACATTCCGGGAAATTCCACGCTAAGTTCTGGAGAGGAGAAGTCGGAAAATAGCCGACTCCACTGTCGAGGGACCAGTGATGTTTCCGATCTGACCGAAGCTCAACGGATCACATCTTCGCTTTTTGATAAATCCTGGTGGGATGCAAAAGTTGTCTACGCTGGCTTTGTGAATTTCGAAAAAGTGTATGATAGAGTTACTAGGGAGAAGCTCTGGAGAGTCTATCATGTCTCTGTATAAAAGCTCTGACATTGTGAGATGTGTTCCTGGATAAAAGTCTTTCACCATGGGTTTGGATTCCGCCAAGGGCGCATACTGCCAACTCTCTTGTTCATTAATTTCAAGGACTGGATAGAGAGGGGCAGCAGCCGAGGCGATGAGAGTGAATGTGTGGATGACGGTTTGGTGGAGAAGTTGTCCTTTGCTGATGATTTTGTCCTTCTTGGGTCTTCTTGCACTAGAACGGTTTGCAGCCAAGTGTGAAGAGAGTGAAATGGAAAATGAAAAAGTGAAAGTAATCGCTCTTCTCCTTTAGTTTTTGTTGATACGTTTGTTTTCCAGGTTTACAGAACAAAACGAGTGACATAAAATAAGCAGAGAATTATTTTATGTTTGTAATTGTATCTGTTTGGTTTTCCTCCTTGTTTATACTCATCTGCCGCCAGTGATTGAAACCATGAAGTTACTGCTTCTTTAAGCTTATCATCACGTTGGAAATGTGTTCCCCGAGAAACCCCCTTCATTTCTGAAAAGATGAAAATCACTAGGCGCCAAGTCGGGACTGTAAAGAGGATGGTTAAAAACGTCCCACTTGAACGTTGCAATTCTTCTTGTGTTGCTGGAGCTGCATAAGACCGAGTGAATCAGCATAACCCTGCAGACAACATTCCACATATCTAGTTTTGGACAGCACTTTTTGAAGTTGCTTTTCTGTTTTTTGAAGGAGAATGCGTGTAATGCCATTCCATGGACTGGCGCTTGAATTCAGCCATTGGCGGTAGATAAGTTGTCACGATCTTTCAATGCTAAGATAGGCTTTCGTAAATAAGCAGAGATCTATCTCCCCAGAGGCTAGCATTAATCAGTGTCAGAGAAGGGAAAGGATTGTAAGACGGTTTTCGATCCAATAAACTTAATAACTTCATTGAAAATTGAATGAGTTACATTTAAAATTCATTGGATTGGACATTGAAACTAGGCTAAACATATAGGTAGGCTTCAGGCCCGTCCTGGGCTACTGGTACAATTGGCTGGGGGTCGTTGCCCTGCGTGTTGCCAACTCGTAGTCGGACCTGGCTGGGACGAGACGCTGAAGCTGGAAATGAGGTAAGAAATCTGGTAATGGTATTCCGACGTCGCTAATCTCGAGCACGTCGACCCAATCGGGTTTGGGAGCTCAAACGGCGGGACTGAAATAAGCAATAAGAGAATAAGATTACTAATCTGAATAATGTCAATGTCTATTAATATGAAACTTGCTTCTCGCCTACTCGGCACGGGGAGCTTAATAAATTCCGTTAATTTTATGGCAAGAGTTTTTATGAAGCACTTTAAAGTTTAGCTTACTGACTAATGGGAACTGAATTTCTGGAAACAATGGTTCACAGCATCATCCCCAAACGCAAGACACATTCGGCGACTCGATGCTGCTGCTGACAAGCCCACCTTGAAGTCATAAAGCAAACAACACCTAACCATCTCCTTCGATACCTCCATTTGTCGTCAGTTCAGCACGAGATTAAGTGACGTGAATGCCCAACAGCCCTGTATTCATACAAGTTAACCTTCCTGGTCCCCCCAGACAGATTTTGAACCACACTGTACACTCATTTGCATATCTTCTATCACTTCCTCTTATGGCAACATAAAAACAGCGAGAACTTTTGTGGTTACCTAGTAATTCTACAATCTTGCCATCCTGTCTGTAGAGAAAACAACTGTAGACAAAATAGACTTCGACAATACCATCCAAGATTTTGCTGACAAAAAAGAAGGAAAGATAAGTTCAAAATAAAGATTCTGCGATATTCTAAAACAGTGGTTTCCAAACTTTCTCGACTCACAAACCCCTTTCACAAAGATATACACATACAATAATAGAAATCTGCCATTATGGAAAATTTTTGGCGAACCCCTTAAAACATTTTGCGAACATTCTAAAAGATTAGCTTTGAAGAGATGGTTTTCTTTCCCGTTTTAAAAAAGCGCATCTTTTATTTTTTGACTTAAATGTCAATATCGCTTTCCGATGTCTAAATTCATACCGCTTACTGATGCCATCCTCCCGATCTAAATAATATTACTATCTCAACAAGCGGTGTCTAATCGCCATTTAAAAGAGCATACATCTTCCTTCAAAACGAGAGAGAAGAAATCTAATTGTGTCCCCCAAATGTCCAACCACTAACCTGTTAGATGAAAGACGAAGGGAAAATTTCACGACCTGGGCTCGAACCACGAATATCTGGCTCGTCGCATCTACTCTATACCTTATGTTGGATTATTATTTCCAGTATTTATTCATTTCTTAGCCAATAATAAGTTATCCGGTTGAATTAGGTTTGGTTTGGTTTGTTTGCTATTAACGTCCTTTTTAACTGCTATGCAGTTGAATTACACTTATACCGTGTTAATAGACATTGATTTTTGTTATTTTTTAAAGAAGACACGCTATAGCAGAAACTATTTAATCTTATTCATTTATACGAGGGTTATGGCAACTTTTTTTGCAGGCAAATGTATTGTTATACAAACATTTTATAATATGCATATGAAAATACACAATGCAGTTTACCAATCGTGTCTAATACATAGGTTATATTGTAGACAACGGAGAAGAGTAAAAATAAAAAAAAATCACTGTTGGAGATCGGAGAGTTATATTTATGTCAGATCACTTCTCAGAGGCGAGACGGAGTCGAGCCAAGAGAAGCGATCAGACTAAGTCGAACACACAGGTACAGCAACATCGAGCGGGGTTAGTAGAAGGGTGGGTGTTAAAACGGAGAAATACCTTCCCCCCTTCTAGGCAATGTTTTAACCAGTCCCGAAGGTTCGGGAGCCAATGGGCTGCTAGTTTTAATATGCAAAGCGGGCTAATTAAAAAGCCAGATAAAAGAGGCAGATTGAGGGTTTCCCGAGATGAACAGACTTCCAGGACGGAACGGATGCAAGGCTCACGATGGAAAGAAAGGCTCATGATAGACGGACAGGACGCTCAACAAGAGGTACGAACTTAGGTCCAAGGAGTCATGTAAGCCGCCTTTATTAAATAGCGTGAAGCATAAGCGTTCCAAGGCCCATCGAACTAGAAGTCCGCGTCGGATGGTACGGAACTCGACGACGCCCGCCACAAGGAAGGAGCCGCAGCAAACCGAGAAAGCTCCGACCGATCGAACTCAGGGCTCTTCGCCACAGCCGAGGTTTCAGCGGAGAAATCTCCGGGCTCGTAAGCCGAGGCGATCTAGAAGGCATCCGAAGAACTCCAGGCCCCGCGAATCGGCCAAGGATTTCGTGTTCATACGGACTGATCATCAGGCAAGTGATAGTTCTAAGCAACCTGAACAAACTATATGTGACTTTACTGTGTGCAGTTCTCCACACGATAGTGTCCCTCTCGATACCAAAACTACTAACCCGGACGGACAGCGCAGTGAAAGGCATGGACGTAAAGATGTAGAGGACGATAACCCAGGTTTATCCACCCTGCCACACGCCCCGCCAGCTCAGAAGGAAGCAAGTGACCAGGAGGCAGCGGAGACCTCCCTTCAAGCGCCGTCAGGGAAAACCCTCGAGAGCGATCAGCATAGTTACGAGGAAGCCCCACTCTCGTTGGCTTCCAGTGAAACCTATTCCAGGCCAAACCAGGGAGGATTAGGACTGACCTCTGACCTCAGCTACGCAAGCCGCGACCGCACTGATGAACCGCGCAGTCTCGTGTGGCTGGTGGACTAGACGCCAACTGGTTCACTACGAGCTGCTATCAACTGGCCAAACCATCACTGGAGACCTGTACTCCCAGCAGTTGGAACGTGTGCAACAGGCATTGCAGCAGAAGGAACCAGCATTGGTGAATCGCAAAGGGGTACTCTTCCTTCATGACAATGCCCGGCCACATGTGGCGCGTGTGGCCAAGGAAACCATAGAGCGGGTTGGCTGGGAAACTTGTGTCATCCACCTTTGTTTACATTTTGGAGTGCGCTAGACAACTACACACACTGGCCAATGAATTAGAAACCCGTGATGAATTACTGTACTGATATGTAAAGCGGGGTCACAGGTCAGAAACGCTTGTGATATGCAAATGAATGCAATCATGTGAGGTACATGCTCATTCCAAGCTGCAGCTGCTCAAATTGAGCAAAATGGAGACAACAGCAGACCTGTCTGAGTTCTAAAAAGGAGTTATTGTGGGAGCCCGTCTAGCTGGAGCTACGATTTCCAGGACAGTACAACTGACCGCTATCTCAAAAGGTCAGGTCTCCAAGGTGTTCAGTGCATGGAAACGGAATCCACAAGAGTTGTCGAAACGGCAGAATTGTGGATCAAAAACAATCAACACAGACAGGGATCGATGGTCTACTGTGGAGCAACTGACGGCAGACTTCAATGAAGGATCATCGCAACCCATCTCCTCCAGAACAATGTGCCGAGAGTTGAAGTCAATAAGAATGGGAAGTCGCATGCCAGTGAGGAAGCCCCTGGTGTCAGCAACAAACCGGAAAGTTCGCCTGCAGTGGTGTAAAGAACGGTGTGATTGGACAGTAGACGACTGGAAAAAGGTGACGTGGTCGGACGAATCACGTTACACATTGTTTTGCACCGTTGGCCGGCAGAGAATTTGGCGGCAACCCCACGAAGCGATGGACCCCTCACGTGTTGTAAACACACTTCAAGCTGTAGGAGGAGGTGTCATGGTACGGGCCATGTTTTATTGGTATGGCAAGTCAGGTGAAAGCCAAAGACTACCTGAACATTGTTGCAGATCAAGTCCATCCTGCAATGGTGCATTTGTACCCAAATGGTGACGGGTTCTTCGTGGACGACAATGCTACTGTCCATCGAGCAAGAATTGTTCAGGAGTGGTTTTCTGAACACGACACCGAGTTGCAACATCTGCCGTGGCCAGCGCAAAGTCCGTATTTGAATCCGATCGAGAATGTTTGGGACGTGTTGGAAAGAGACATTCGTCGAAGGCATCCGCTTCCGTCTACTCTGCAGGATCTGAAGGTCTCTGTGACGAATGCATGGTCTGCGATTACCTTACCTGCATTGGAACACCTTGTAGAGTCCATGCCAAACCGCGTATGCTCTGTAATTACAGCCAAAGGAGGGTCAATACCATATTGAACGAAGGTTTCTAATTCATTGGCCGGTGTGTGTATTATAAACCCTGGCAGAGAGTTCTGAAACAGTGGCTAATTTTCAAAAATTTTCACTTCAGATGAGATTTAGATTAAAGTTTTCAACATTATTCATAAAGTATGATTACCAGGGTGTCTAGCAAAAGGATTTCGTAAAATCCCCTGACTATTCCCGGTTGATCAAGCAATTTTCCCTGACCATTGACCCAATGTAACTAAGAACAAAACTGTACCCCAAATTTCAAAATTAAGTTAAGCTTTTAATTCTTTTCTTAACAGAAACATTTCGGGTATAAAATTTTCAACAAAATTAAACTACAGATATAAACAAGGTTATAATAAGTCATTTTATTATCCTGACAAATTTTTCTACTTTTCTTTCAATCTATGTATTTCATCAGATAGCTGATCAGCCTCTTCTAAGAGCTTTGCTCTTTTCACTTCAAGGTTCTTGACTTCCCTTTCGGCAATCCTCTTGACGCTTTTGCCTTGCGAAAAGAAAATCCCATCCTAGGCGGTTTATGACAGATCGGGGGGTCATTCCATGTCAAGTCATTCAGGCCTTTTTGTGTACTGTTATTGTACTTTATTTCATGAGCTTTTGTCAGTTTTTATACATTCTGTTGGTAATAATTGCAATGCGTTACTTCAAAGGAAATTGTGAAAATTTGAAAATTGGCTGCAGTTTTTAAATGAAAAAAAGTAGGTTGACAATTTTTTTTCCTGAATATTCTTTCTGACATGTAGTTTGCGAAAAAATGAAAGAATTGGCCATATAAAATTTTGTAGATTAATTTAATTTAATTTTTTTTAAGTAAAAAAAAAGTTTTGACCCTTTGCCCCCCCCCCCGGGGGGGTGAAAATCATTGAAAAAATTAGAAAGTGACCTACAAATAGTAAAGTTTCATCGCAAAAAAAAAAATCAGTTTTGAGAAATGAATGGTATTCACAAAACAATTCGTCGTGAATTTTGAGAACATTTCCATTCAGTCATTAGCATTCCCACAATATCCTTAACAGGGTTAAGCCCCATTTGGTCGCCTCCCATTTAGTCGTCCTCCCATTTGATCGCCTGTTCTTTATTCAGCCCATAGGGCCTTGATGAGCCACGATAATAAAATGTATTTTTCTGCATGTGTTACTTAATTACATGTTGATGCCTTATTAATAGAGGTGTGCGATGGTTTAAAAACCCCCATCGGTGGCATGAACCATCACCGAAACACAATCGATGGGTACAGGAATACCATCGATGGTCCTTTTAATTTTTTTATCTCAATAAAATAGCATAAAATCACATAGATAAAGCTTAGACTACAACAGACATTTTATTACTGATAATTTGACAAATGTAAAAGTTGGGTTTAATAAAATTTATGCAAGACATTCAAAGGCATCGATTGTAAAACCAACAATTTCTCCAAATGCTTTGGACTTAACATGGTCCTTTTTTTTCCAATGGTGCAACCTGCTTTTGAAAAAAGTCTTTCTGCAGGCACAGATGTTGCTCTTCTCTTGTCTAGAAAGAGAATGTTGAAAAGTGAAAATGAACGAAAGGTATTATGGTCAATAAAAAATTCAGCCAATTAGGTCAAATCTAGAACTTGGAAATGGTTTTAATTTACTTCTTAAATTAAATTAACCACATTAAATTCTTTTTGAATTTTTTATATTAAAAATACCATATTTATTCTCAATGAAAATGAGGAATAAATATGATATTTTGATATTATATGATTCTTATTTTAAATATTATTAATTAATAATTTTTGGCTTGATTAGTTTTTGTTTAAATACAGTTAGTTAATAAAAAGTCTTAGAGGATGCAAGCGACGAAATGGGAGGCGATCAAATGGGTCAGGTCAAACGTCCAAATGGCGTCCAAAAGGGAGGCGACCAAATGGGGCTTCACCCTTAACAGAAATATGTTAACTACCCAAGAAACATTAACAACATAAGTGAGCATAAATATACACAAATGCAACAAAAATTGCAATATAAAACAAAATTACAAACTATAAAATGTACCCATACATTACATAAGATATGAACACTAACTGTGTCGCAACTGCAATGATACCTAGAGTTTTGTTTATAGTACTTGAACACTTTCTCAAAAATCACTACTATGTCACCACTACACAAAATGCTGATGCTGCAATCTGCATTCGAGTTCACGAGGAACTACACATGTGACAGACGCTTTAATGATTCACATTTAATATTTTTTGTACGAGGACCAATATTCTTCCGCTAATCTTGAAGACTCTTTGCTTCGAGAATAAGTACGGCCTGTTGCTGTGGTGATATCAATTTCACATATATCATTATCAGGCTAATAGAAGGACGGTGATGGTAACATCTCCTTCACCATTCACTTTCTCAACAATCCCGAAGTATAAGATATATACCATAAAGAATTTAATCATTTTTTTAAATAGCGTTTTTTCCACATTTCCCATTATTTCTACAAACAGATTCTTTTAGTGTGAGATAAAGAAAGATTTATAATAATATTGTAAAAGTTTCAAAGGAATCTATGAGGGGGCAATACCATAAAAAAAATTATCATGCCCATGTATCGAGTTTATTTAAAAGAAAGTATTTAAATTTTCTTTCTAAGACATAGATTATGAGTATTCAATATAAGGAGCATGAACATAAAAATATAAACCTACCTCTTTAATTTAAAAAAAAATTCAAGGTTCTACTGCAAAAACTGTAGGAACAATTGCATCTTTAAATTATAAAGGAGTTCATCTGTGGAAATGTTCGTATATCTAGTTAAATTTCAATTACACAACAGGTGTGTGTCATTTCCTAACATCTCTGGATGATTTGATATGGAATGACCCCGGGATGAAACATGCACGTAACATTTCCTCCATTTATTTGTCATCTCTTTGATGTAGCTCGAGATTGATCTTGGCATATTTCTCGTCTATCTTCCCTCTTTGATGTTGCTCTAGGTCTTCCTTTACAAGGATTATCTTTCACATCTCCCATCTCTAGAAACTTTATCCACAGCTTGGAATCAGCAGAACAGGTGCAAGTAGAGTATAAGGCCCCTGAGTGGATGCCCCCTTACCGCGGGTCAGGGGTTTGGGTGCTTCAGGAATTCTGTGAGCTATGCTGGTTGTAGCACTGCTACTTTAGGGTCACCCTTACCAGAAAGGTCATGGTTGAGAAATGAGACGAAGAGTATCCAAATAACCATATATCTCATGATGTCGACGAATGAGAGAATTGATACTGCACCGAGTGTGGCGCAGGTTAAAGTCACCCGCATTCGAGACTTAGGCAGAGGCTCTCGTTCGAAAAATAGTCGACAGTCTCCCGGCCGTTATCTCGGAGCAGTGCCTCTGAGAAGCCCCACCAGTGCACTCGCTATGCGCTTGGGGAAACGGTTGG
Organism: Rhysida immarginata; assembly: GCA_023313115.1. Lineage (NCBI taxonomy): Eukaryota > Metazoa > Arthropoda > Chilopoda > Scolopendromorpha > Scolopendridae > Rhysida > Rhysida immarginata. The sequence goes on along the minus strand of JAHWFO010090126.1, from coordinate 464,139 downwards.
AGACAGCGTATGCCTTTACCCACGAGGAGAAACGGGTAAAGCGACAACGGGATCAGGTGCTGTCCATCGACACTTGGAACGTATTCTCCATGACAGGAAAGGAGGAGGCCAAAAGATATCGACTGGATATCATAGGTATTACCTCTACGAAACGTCCAGGTTCTGGAACTGTGTACTTAGGAGGGTGGAAGCTTTTCAACTCTGATGTCAACCCTAACATGACTGCCCAAGCGGGAGTGGGGATACTCACAAGTCCCCGGCTGGCAGATTATGTTGCAGATTGGACCCCCTTACGTGAAAGACTATGTCTCCTGAGGCTTCAGATAGGGAAACGGTCTCTCTCTATTCATTGCATATGCTCCGAATGCAGTCACAGAGTACCCACTCTTTCTAGATGAAGTTGATGCTGCTCTTAGCAGGAGAGGGAGTGCAGATTCTGTCATCCTGGTGGGCGACTTCAATGCACACGTAGGGGCTGATGACCAAACGTGGAAAGGCGTGAATGGGAGGAATGATGACCCCGATTTAAATGCGAATGGGAGGTGCTTGTTGGATCTCTGTTGCAACAATGGACTTTCCATCACAAACACCTTCTTCCAGCACAGGGATGTCCATAAGTATACCTTGTACAGGGATGCAATGGACCAGAAGTCACTGATTGATTTTGTCACTGATCAGTGTTGGATACTCGTGTGAGGAGAGGGGCAGAACTATCAACTGATCACCACCTTGTTGTCTGCACTTTGCGGTTCTCTGAATCCATGCCAACCAAGCGAAATACTAGGTCCAGACAAGCTTGGCGCATCAAATGGAAGGCATTGGAAAATAGAGCTGTGAGGAAGACCTTTGAAAATAACATATCTTCAAGTTTCAAAGAACTGCTAAGTGATCGTGGTACTATTGAAGAGGAGTGGCAGTTGTTTAAAACTGCTGTGATTACTTCGGCTGCATTGTGTTGTGGTCGTAAACGGCTGAGTGTGGCGCAGGGCAGTGAGAAAAGGACTGCATGGTGGAACAGTGAAGTCCAAGAAGCTGTCAAGTGTCACGTGGTAAATGGCATCGCTCGAGATCGCCTACGTACGATAGGCGAAACAACGAGATCAACTCTAGAAGATCACGAGAGAAGAGGGGAAAAAACGGCGACGAGAGAGAGCTTGGACGGAGACTGACCGTAAAATTCCCCGACGACAGCCCACGAGAAAACCCGTAGAAATTACTCGGATAGATGATGATTTCCTCGTCTGGGATGGAAAAGACTCTTTAATTTTTACCGCTACTCGCAGCGAACCCTTCGACGGCGAGTTAAGAGGAGGTCATCGACCGTCTACGAGGTACGTGGAGGAAAACTTCGCCGCGAAGACGGCCGTGGGAATATCTCCGTAGCCAGCTCGACGGGTGCAACGACGAGTGAGCGAAGTGTGTCAGAAATTTCTTCAGAAGTTCCGACGACAGTTTTGGGTACGAAGAGTGAAACGTACGTACCCACCCCGGCGCCAGTGAATGTAAGCAGCCGAGAGGAGGTCACATCCACTAGCGTTAACCTACACGCCGAAGGGGAATACCGATAGATATATGTGGAGGAACTGCATTTATTGAATCAGGTAGGAAGCCTCAATTTATTGCATCTAACGGTCGTAAGCTATGGCGACGCGAAGGCAATGGAACTTTTATGGAGCGAGCTGCCTTTGAAACGTGCTGCCCGTCCGACACGAGGTTGCGCATGGTAGGAGTATTCCCGTTAAGAAAGTAATTGGACACCTCGCACAGTGCGTTTATTTGCTTTTATTGATAAAGCTAATATCCTGTCGCCCCCCCCCTCTGGCTGCAATCACGGCGGCCACTCTCCGGGGCATGCTTTCCACAAGAGTACGTACGACCCCCACAGGAATCTCCCGCCAAATGTCCCGTACAGCCGTCCACCGTTCAGGTAGTGTTTTGGAGAGTGGGCTACTACCCCTCAACCGACGCTCGACTTCATCCCACAGATGTTCGATGGGATTCAGGTCGGGGCTCTGGGCTGGCCACTGCATGCGTTCAACATTATTATCGGCATACCATTGAAGGGTATGAGCTGCAACATGTGGCCTGGCATTGTCGTCTTGATACAGGCATGGCTCTAGACCGTAGGTTTGCCAAAGGGTTGGGAGAACGGAATTGTCCAGGATGGTAGTGTAGTCCGTAGCCCTCATGGTGCCTTCCACCTTCACTACCGGGCCCACGCCATACCACGAAAAACAGCCCCACACCATAATTCCTCCTCCGCCGAACTTCACTGTTGGGATGATACACTCAGGAAGGAGCCGTTCTCCAGGTAAACGCCGCACCCAAACTCTGCCATCCGATCGAAACAATGTGAAGCGGGATTCATCGCTCCAGAGAACACGTTTCTAGTCCTCAACGGTCCAATCTTTGCGTTCCGTGGCCCATTGAAGTCTGTTCGTTTTATTCGCCTGTGTGACTAGCGGCTTGTGGGCCACATTTGAATAAAGGCCACTTCTGAATAAAGGCCCAGCATCTGGGCCTCCTTTCGGAGGGTCTTGGTGGATACGAGACATCCAGATGCCTGCTGGAATTCCCCGGCGATGGTGGTCATCGTCGGACGTCGGTTCTTCCGTATCTCCCGCTGCAGCACTCGACGGCCCCTGTCGGTCAATGCGGCTGGACGACCAGGCCTTGGTGCATTCCTACAATGTCCATTGGTCCTGTACTTCTTCAGCACATACGCCACTGTTGATTTCGGGTGGTTCCGGCTGTTGGCAATCTCTCGTATGGATGCGCCTTGGAGCGACATTCCAACCAGGACACCTTTTTCGAACTCTTTCAGCTCCGCCTGTCGCGGCATGATGCTTCAGTTAGAGTCAATGGTGTTGTCTGATGACTATCTTTGCATTTCCATACAGTAGTGACACGTGTGGTAGCGGAAAGGTCCATTTTTTGCCGGGTGGATGGGTGTCCAATTACTTTCTTCCAATCAGTGTATATATCAGTGTTTTAAGTGATGCGTCTTTGTGTAGTGATGCGCACGATTTGGAAGTCCAGTTATTAGTGTTTTTCGTCAATTCATGGTGTATACGAGGTCTGTTCAAAAAATACGTAGACTGTTTGAATTGCGCGGGCCCTGTTGGTCCCAATCAAAATCGCTTGGTGTCGCCATCTTCTGACAGATCCGCTGATTACAAGGCAGTTTTTTGATTGCAAATATCAGTATTGGTTGATTAGCTACGCGGTTGTTTGTGAAGTGTGTTTTTTTTCGTTTGGCGGATTTTTAGAATGAGTGACTTGAACGAGCAAAGAGTTGCTGTGAAATTTTGTGTTAAACTCGGAAAAACTGCCACTGGACGAGTGGAAAAGGCCAGAAATGTGGACGAGAGGTGACTAGTTGTTTCGTCACGACAACGCTCCAGCCCATTCAGCCCTCAGAACTCGAGAGTTTTTGGCCAAACACTCGATCACTGTTCTTCCTCACCCACCCTACTCACCTGACCTCACTCCTTGTGACTTCTTCTTGTTTCCCAAACTCAAAAGACCTTTGAAAGGAAGGAGATTTGAGACGATTCCCGACATAAAGGCAAATGCGACGAAGGCGCTGAAGGACATCACAAAAGAAGCGTTCCAGGACTGTTTCCAAAAGTGGAAACACCGTTGGGATAAGTGTGTGCTTCGGGCAGGAGAGTACTTTGAAGGGGACCCAGATGTGTAACTTCTGAATAAAGTATATTTTGTTTTATGACGTCAGTCTACGTATTTTTTGAACAGACCTCGTATGTCTAGTGCATTTATTGTGTGAGAGCGACGGAGTGTCGGTCGCTAGCGCTTCATTAAAAATCTTACGATTGTGCTACATTTCAGTGTCCTTCGATTATCGACCGCTCAACTACTCAGTCTCTTGTATTAATTGTTCATTATTTGGTGCTACAATTCTGAGTGTGGAATCGTCTAGCTCACTCGATCGTCGAGTGCGGTATACTGAGGCGCCAAAAGCAGCAGCAAAGACAGTATCAACAGCTGGGAGAAGTTCGGGGAGAAATTGGAGGCAGACTATGATTTGGCAAACAAGGTATTCTGGCAAACCGTGCGCCGCCTCCGTGGAAAGAAGTCTCTTTCATCACAAACTATTAAGAGTTCAGATGGGAGGCTTCTGAAAACGGAGGGGAGCGTATTGCATAGGTGGAAGGAATACTTTGCATCTCTTTTTAATCCGGTGACAGCATCACATGAGGTGCACCTTGGGGCGGAGAATAGTCACGGTAGTATCACCAAAGCAGAAGTCAGATGGGCAATTAAGTCCCTGAAGACTGGTAAAGCTGCAGGTGATGATGAAATCCGGTCCGAGATGTTAAAGGCCTTAAATCAGGATGGTATCCTGTGGCTGACTCGGGTGTCTCAGGTTGCTTGGATATCTGGACAGGCCCCTAAGCAATGGCAGACAGGAATTGTGAACCCTATCTTCAAAAAGGGAGATCAGAGAGATTGCAGCAACTATCGAGGCATCTCTTTGCTCAGCATTCCTGGGAAAGTGTACGCTATGTGTCTGGAGAGGTCGGGAAATAGTCGACTCCAAACTGTCGGAGAAGCAGTGTGCTTTCCGCCCTGGCCGAAGCACGACGGATCACATTTTTGCTCAAAGGCATATCTTTGAGAAATCCTGGGAGTATGCAAAAGAGGTCTACGCTTGCTTTGTGGACCTCGAAAAAAGCATATGATAGAGTTCCTCGGAAGAACAAGTATTTCAAGAGTACGGAGTGGATGGGCAACTACTGGTTGCTATCATGTCTCTGTAGAAAAGCTCTGAGATGTGTGTCCGAAAAAATGGCATTAAGTCAAGACCGTTCACCGTGGGTGTTGGACTCCGCCAAGGGTGCGTACTGTCGCTCCTCTTGTTCATTATCTTTACGGACTGGATAGACAGGGGCAGCCGAGGCGATGAGCGTGTTTGTGTGAGCAACTGCTTGGTGGAGAGGTTGCTCTTTGCTGATGACCTTGTCCTCCTTGGATCTTCTCGCACAAAACTTCAGCCCCACTGTGGCCAAGACTGCTCAGTGCGCTCTCCGTGTTAGGATAGCCCCATTGAGACAGGTCAAGTATCTCGGGATTGCATTCACGAATGATGGGCGGCAAGAAAAAGAGTTGGATGCTCGGATCGGTGCAGCAAGCAGTGTCAGACGTGAACTGCGACGATCCGTGGCAACGAAACGCGAGCTGGGTGACAAAGCCCTCCGTCATCAAATCTATCTTTGTCCCCATTCTTACCTATGGTCATGAGACTTGTGTAATGACCTAAATGGGATTTCTGAGAGGTGTGGCAGGTGTTACCCTACTAGGTACAGTGCACAGTAGCACAATAAGGGAGTCTTTAGGTGTTGAGCCGCTACTTCTCCGCATCGAGAGATCTCAGTTGCGCTGGTATGGCCACTTGATACGGATGCCGCAAACTGGTCTCCCTAGGCAGTTGTTGTTTTCCAAGCCAGTGGGTAAGAGACCAAGGGGTCGGCCTAGAACCAGGTGGCTAGACTACATGGAGAATCTGGGTTCGAGTCGCTTGGGTATTACCAGGGAGGACATGCGCCTGATGGCGGAAGATCGCGATCGCTGGAGATCCTCCATAGGGCTGCTGCCGCCGCGACCCTAACGGATAAGCGGGTTTGAAAAGTAAGTAAGTAGATTATAAGGTATGCGCGATCACTGCCTAAAGGTCCAGGGTTGCCAGGTTGGGCGACTTTTTTGTTCAATTTGCGACTAAAATTTCAAATTTGCGATTTTTGGGGGATTTTTTTTTGTGCGAATTTTGTGACGATTTTTGGGCGAAAAATAATAAAAAATTTTTTTAGAAGACTTCACGGTTTTTAGGTTTATCTTCTCTCTTTGTTTTTTATTTCGATAGCTTAAAAGCTACCATGTAATTTTTTTTTATTTAATTTTATAATGCGAATGGAGTCGAATAGAAATAGTTATTTTATTCAAATATTATTGGTTGTTCCTACATTGATTCGTATGCGTACTGTAAGGTGTGCAAAAAACGTCTAAGGGCCCACCAAAACAAACGTTTCAAATTTTGAGTCAATCTTTAAGCCATTAAACAAAGTAGATTTATGATTTGAATTTTTGCAAGAGGTATTAATGTGTGAATTTTGTATTTTAGGATTTGAATTTAAATAAATGTGGAAAAGGTGTTAATAAGGATGTTTTAAAGGAGAGATGTTTCAACTTTTTACGAACATTGTGTGCAGAAATTCTACAACGATTTCCTAGTAATTTTGTGATGTATGAAAAGATAAAAAATCTTTCTCCTGCACTCATTCTCAGTCAATGCAGAAAACCGTTTTGTGAATTGCCACTAAAACTGATCAACATGGAAGGTTTAGAAATTAGCATGATTGAATCTCAGTGGCGATCAATAATTACTAAAGATTGGACCTTATATTTTAGTGAATATGTGCCAAGTGACTGTCAGCAGTTTTGGACTGAATTGTACCATTACAAAAATGATGGAAATAAGTATGCATTTCGAGAAATTGCAACATTTGCACTAAGAGTTCTCACTCTTCCTATCAGCAATGCATCCGTCGAAAGAGTCTTTTCCATCATGAATAATGTCAAAACTCCTCTCCGAAATAGAATGGAATTACCTTTGATAGTCGCAATCATTAGAATAAGAACACAACTTCAAAGTGAAAACAAATGTTGCAATTCTTTCATCCCAACTAATGAAATGTTAACAAGATTTAACAATTCAATTTACAGCGATGTATTTTAATCTTTGTTTTTGATTTGTATTTTTTGTAGAATTTTTGAAAAGTAAAACTTTGTAATTTACGAATATTTTTATTGTATGGTTTATTTGTATTTTGATAATGTTCAGTAATGGTCGGAAACTTCATGTAGTTTTTTGTGGTCAGGGAAAAAGGGCTATTTTCAGGCATTGGGCGAATTTGGGCTACTAACGTTCCCCAGTTGGGCCTTGAACCTGGCAACCCTGTAAAGGTCTCTGGCTGACGTCTTCTGAGCATCGGGAGAAACGGCCCGATTGAGCCACTCATTACCTTGGGCGAATATCAGTAGACAATTCTTTTCGTGGAGCCATTTTGTGAAGTTTGTGTAGATACAAATTTTAATGTAAGAAACCAAGCATATAACAAGGTGGGATGCATTTCACCTAGAAAAGCTCATTTCCAAACTTTTTCCTCACCGACTGTGTTTCCATATTTTTACCTTCGTATAATTATAAAATTTTTTAAATCGCTTTACAAAGATATTTTTGATGGCTTAGTACCAGTTAAAAGCACGCATTATGTTGTATTCGTGTATAATCATAATTTATGAATAATGTTGAGAACTTTAATGTATATGTCATCTATAATTTTGAGACCATCAGCCACTGTTTCCAAACTTTTTGCCAGTGCTTGTATCACAATGAAGGCAAGAAATCTAGAATCAGAACACCAGTTAGATTAGATCAGGGCTACTTGAAACATGACATCTCCTCTAGCACCTTTAAATTAACTAATAATGAAATACAGAAAATTATCCTTCCTCCCCAGAATCTGGGAATGTTTCTCTTCTTCTAACTCAGCAATCATGAGAAAATTAAACGATTTCAACAACGGAAAACATTTACAACTCAACATACAGAGGGTAACCAATAATGTTTTGAAGCAAATCTGAAAATTCATAGAGCCCCCTGCGTTGAGGCTAGAACGCTGCTGCATGCAAATTATGTCAACTTAATTTCCCACGTATTATGCAGTTTCAGTGTGAGCATATGCAACCATGCCGCGTCCGAGAATTGACCTCCAATTAAGGGGGGGGGGGGGGAAATAGCAGTTTTTTTACGAAAGAAATGGCCCACATCTCAAATTATAAAAGTTGTCAAACAGCCTTACCGTGTTGTAAGTGCAAGCACAATCTCAAGGATCAGAACGGAAATGAAAACCCCGGCCAACAAACCCCTGACAGCTACAAAACGAAAAAAAACAACAACTGGGACGTCCACAAGTGGTTCCAGCATCAAGTTGAAAAGGCTCAAGAAAATGGCCAAATCAGACAATCCTCCGAGTCAGCGAACCACGGCCCGATTGCTGCATCTTCGTAGATCAACGGTAAACATTCAACCTGAAGCTACGGAAAAAGAGAAAGGTTCATGGGGTGTCACTGGCCAACATAGAGAAACGGCGGCAAAGCTCATGGCCTCTGTACCGTCATTTGCTGAAAAGTGACAAAAATATCATAACCACATATGAGGCCTGGTTCTACCTGTCGGATTGCAAAGTTCTACGACGAAACACCGTCATGAGGAAAGCGACACTTTCAAAGAGCGTTATGGTATGCGGAGGTATTTACTACAACGGCAAGACAGCACTGCGGTTCATCGAGCCCAGAGCCAAGACAATATTACCTCTAGAAGACCATCAAACCATTTGTGACCAAGGATGCACCCCAAGGGTGGCGCGATCCTCCTTCAGAATTTAGCACCCTCCAGAATGTGGCAGTTTCTGGATACCTTCCCATATCTGGTTATCGACGGAAGACGCAGCAGTTTTTGGATAGCCGGAAATTCTCATATCTCCTGAAAAGTGGATGCCACAGTCCCCGGATGCGGCCCCGATGGATTTATTCGCCCGGGGTTAAGCAGAGGATGTGGCACCGTAAAGTAGAGACTCTAGTCGGCCTTGGTGCAACATGCCCCAGGAAATCGTAGATAAGGCCTTGTTGGCATGGCGAAAGCGCTGCAGGAAAATTTACTATAACAACGGATACTGGATTGAGTAACCGTAACGTTCTAACACTTTCCATTCAAAACATTATTAGCCACCTTCTGTACATGTACGTCCGCGAGATATATCTATAAATTTGCAAAATAAGACAGATCTGATTTACTTCTTTTATTAAGAAAATAATTTACACATTAAATTACTAAACTGTATTTAAATATATTTACAAAAATGTACGTATGATACAAAAATAATTCAATTCAATATGTACGCGGAATTAATGAAACAGAATGTAACAAACATCAACTGAAATTCTATAAAAAAAAATATAAAGGCAATGCAATGGGATGGGATCAAGGAAGTGAAAAGAAATGGAAAGATTATCTCAATGAGATGTGGCGACTTTTGATCAACTGTCTTTGATCTTAGCCCTCTTTGGTGAATTCTGACCAATATGTTCGATTTGGCGTTTGTTTATAATTTCCATTTCGATTGTGTCCGACTCCCTCCACGCTCGAGTATACTGGATCTGAAAAAAACACAAAAAAAAAGGTACGTTATACAGGATCTAAAAAAAAAATATGCTTTCAATTCAAATTGAGACGGGTAATTCAAAATCATACCTGGATTCCTTTCGAGGCAAGATACGCTTCAAAGTTGAAATGAAGATCAACGTGTCTCCGGTAGTTCACCTTCGTCATTGAAGCGTGGTTACAATGAGGACATATGTAGCTCCTTTTCGCAGCTTGCGTGTTCTCCCTATCGGAGTGGCAAGCCATGTGGCGACGGATTACCGAGGCAGAAGTATTCGTAAACGGGCAGAGCGGGCATCGCAACGGCACCTTCTTCATGTTCGACGGAGGATTTCGGATAACGTCCGGATCACCATCTTTGGGAGGAGGCGGGGTTACTCTCCTTCGCATGAAGATACTCGCTGAAAACTTGAAAATAAAATTAAGCGAAAAGTTAAGCAAACGATGCTACATGAATGCAACAGTCCTGAATGACATTGAGGCTGTAATTTAGGAAATGTCACCCTGAACCTTTACTAACAGAATTTATAAATAAATAAACACTGCAAAATACCTCAAGATTACAAGCAAGATATGAAATATACCTCAGATCCTTTTTCCGAAGAAGTCTCCGAAGTGCCGGAAGAATAATCGGATGTAACCGCCAGCATATTTCCAAGATCATGTTCTAAAGGGCGTGACTGATTTAAGACAAAAGGAAATTAACTTTTTTTAGACAATAATATTTTCGGCGTATTATAGAAAAAGTAATATGAGAAATCAAAGTTACCATCTTTGAAAAATTTTATTCATTAATAATTTATCCGGAAGACTTGATAAATTCGTCGTCTGTAGGGGCTGGAAAAAATAAATTTCACCTCACATTACTATCGTAATTCAAAATGAGAAAATATAAATCAACAAAATCAGTTAAGAGGCTGGTTTCACAAGAGCATAATCTACATTTTTGACAAAATCTCTGGCTTCAGCTAATGCATGGCCGAAGAATAGGCCGTATTAATAATCGAAGAAGATTTCCTAAAACTGCATTAAGTTTCATCAAAAGGTCAACTGTGGTTTCTTTTTTTTAATAAGTACCGTTTTGATACTAAAAACGACAAGGATATGTGGGTTACACATTTTAAAATCGGGCTACAATCATGTTAGTGAGAAGGTTAGGAAAAAACAAAAATGATTAAAAAAATTAACATGAGAAATAACCAAAGTTAGAAGAGGTTTAAAAACGCAAGAAAACTTTCAGATCCTAATCTCATTGACCCTAAAAAAATTCTAAAACTCATGATCTTACAAATACTCGTACACGTGAAGAATTGGCAATTGATAAATCCTGAAGTTTTTGGATAAGCCCTTTTTCATACCAAGAAACAAACGTTAATTTTATATTTGAAAATTTGCCAAATTCGTTTATTAACCATTCCCATTTCAAATGCGAATGTTGAAAGAGTGTTTTCCTTTGTAAATTTATACAAAAGTGATGTGCAAAATCACATGTAGACTATACTTTTAAGGAATGTACTGTTCATAAAATTTGGTCTTTCACGACTAAATCTACGGTGAGGTGAATTCGAACCGGCAAAAAAATTATTAGATTCATGTAATAGCAAAACCTATGATTAAATATGTTGTATTTGTTAATAAAATTATTCTCATTAAATCAACTGTAATAGATGTTTTGTTACAAATACAAATTTAATGAATTTCGTAAAATTCCCAGACCTTTCTCGGTTGATCACGTTATTTTCCTGGACCACAAGCAGCAAAAAAAAAAAAAACTATCTTGATAGAATAGAAAAATATGATAATTTTCAATTTTTTCGTTCGTATTTCGTATATTTTTGTTGATTTTGTAAAATTGATACTGTATCCGTAACTGTATACTGTAACAATAAGAAGAGAGGAGCAGAGGCAGTGATATGACGTCATCACTGCTGTGTTCAACAGTCCAACCAATCACGAAAAAATTATGTAAAAGAAATTGTAGGAAGTTTTTTTTTCGATTTTCCATGACTTTCCAGGTTTTTCATGACCCGTACGAACCCTGGTTTCGTTGCGAATTGGGCTACTATTGGGCGACTTTTTGTGATTTGGGCTCTAGATGGAATCACCTATACATGTATTAAGGCACTGATCGTACCGTACGACCAGCTTTTGAAAGAAATCGACAAAAAAAAAACTACCCTGCCTATCCCAAATCACAGTGACATGATTTTTCAGGCTGAAATTGTTTGCTTAGCTTCACTTTCTCGGGCGATGTTGAATGTCCCCACTTCATGAATCGTTCGATTCCAGCGTAACATGAGCAACCCAGGTTTCATCACCAGTGACAATTAGGCTTAAAAACACCAGAGGCAAGTCAAAGGAATGGCTAAACGATTTGCCCAAGCGGCCGACTTCTATGACGATGGAATTCAGAAGCAGGTCATACGATACAGCACAAGCTTTCAAATTAAACAATAAAGTTATTAAAAAATTATCCTCGTTTCATTTTATATCAAAGCGGTACTTACTTAACAAACACGCCTCGTAATTTATAGTCCTGATTTTGCATGCTACTTGCTATAACCGTCGTTTGTTAACACTAAAACTCCAATGTCAAATAATGGTTATAAATCTCACTATAACCCCACTTAAGATTCATTAATTTCCTTCTAATTGAATATTCAATGCAATAATAATAAAATGCCGAAAGACCGACCGCAAAATCGCAACGTAAAGTTCGGTGAAAGCACCTAGGAATAAACGACGATGAATGGCGACGACCTGCAGTTGAATAAACAATGTATTCACCTATAATTAACAATCTATGAACATTATGCCCAACGACAGAAAAGCTGGGCGTGCCCAATTAATTTCCATATTCAATCTTTAGATGCAATTGTTTAATTTTTATTCCAATATGTAACAATGGCAATTAGGAATTTCAGCGGTCGCTCAGTTTTACTACTTTTTAACATTAGCATCCAATATTATGACCCATAAAGCTACAATAAGCTGAAAACAGACCAATCAACACAGCGAATAACACTTTAAGATAATAACAGGGGCGTAACTATAAACCCCCCTTTTATTTATTTTCCTGATCTGTTTGTTTTTCTTATGCTACTGAAAAACTATTCTACTTTCTATATTATACTATTAGAAAAATATAAAAATAAAACCGAATATCCAACAGTATCCCATTATAATTGAACCATTAAAACATTTGGTCAGCTATGTGCATTCAACACAAAAGGAAGACTACAAAGTTATTGCCTGGCCAGAGGGGGAAATCTTCATATTGGCTTACCCCCTTCGACACGGTACCTCTTGAGAAAAGTCAAAGCACTGGGTCGAGGCTTCCGCGTATGCAGGTTTAGGCGGGAAAAAAATGGAGAAAACCCTGATTATAATCGAAACCTTCGAACATTTTCATACATAACTCATGTCATCATTTAAATGTCAATATTTTCTAATCAGCAGCGAATAAATCAACATAAACCAAAACCAACCCAGGATAAACAAACTTAATAAAGCAAACAAAATATAAGAAATATCGAGCCATCATTAATAAAAAATGATACCAACCCTATTCGAAATGCAATACAGTCACTTCCTATTGTTGAAAAGTAAAGAACTAAAAAAACAAAAGCAACAGGTAAAAAAGAATGAAAGATGGCAACTTAATCAAAAACGACCAAATAAAACCAAAATTAAACCCATTTATAATACTCTTAAATTATAAATATCTTTAATAAAAAAAAAACAACAAGCCAACATTAATTCATGTACACTTGTAAACGGGAATCAAAATTGGCGGCAAGAAAAGCAGCCGATTACAAACACGAAACAGATTCTGCTAACATCGCATCGTACGGATCCATCCACAGCCGAAGTCGGCAGTAAAAATATCGTAAAAAAAAAGAAAGCTCTTGGCACTCCTTCACCCAACCGAAGATAATGCGCATCGAAAATGAGATACAACACACTTAGCGTAATAGTTACCGTCAGGGTTTACAACATCTCAAGCAGTGGCACACAAATCGTATCGATTAAAAGCGCTATCGTGAAGCCTAAACCTTAAAAACAAAGAAGAACAGTACCGCCTTCTAGTGGCAAAAAACTCGAATCCCAAGAAAAAAGGAAGTAAGAGAAGAAGACAGGAAGATGGACTAACTCAACTCAATTCTGATAAAACGCGTACGAGGCAATGTTATCGTCATTCATAACATTTCGAAAAGCCCAACAAAATAAATAAATAAATAAAATTTAAAAAAAAACAAAAACAAAAAAACATGATACCATTTTGAAATGAGCCAGTTGCTTAAAAAGAAATCTTTCCCGTTTGCTTAATCTTAAATTAAACGACGGTTTGATTTACATTTTTGCTCAGGCTCCGTTATCCTGATCTGATGCGATAACTCGCGCTGTCTTGCGAAATTAAAAATTTCGGTGCGAAACCTTTGAACTCCAATGAAAAAATAACTGATAGCAGATTCCTAAAATCTGACCCATCCCTAGCACAGAAATAAAATCTTACTCATTGCAAGAGTGTTCTGAATGCTCAGATGGGAAGCTCTACCAAATTATTATTGGGCGATATCATATATCCACGCAAGTACTCCATGTTAATAACACATATCACAGGTCTCAGTTAATTTTATGTTTGTTTAGTAAAAACTTGTGACCAAACATAGCATGACTCCCATCAAACTTGATCAACGCTATTAAATCAACCACTCTAGTAATATCTATTAAGAAAGTGTAAATTAGATTATTCTTTATGCAAGATAATTCTACAATCTAGCATGAGGAAAAAATATACAAAAATGAACTAGCATGAGAAATATATGAATAGAGCATAGCTGGCGGCAAAACATCTACAATTGTTATATTGAAAAGTACAATATAAAACTTCAATATATTAAATACAACTCTGCAAATCAAGCAAATTTATGTACTGATCTACGCTTTTTATTTTATTTTATTTTGGAGGGGTAGGGGAGATTAATAAGGGGTCTACTTGAAAATTTATAAACCATCTAACCATTAGTGGTGGAGTATTCGAATATAAAAGCAATTGACACCAACGATTACTTAAATATCAGTAGTCGTATTCGAATGCTACCTTGAATAAACCACTACCACAACTGGTTGGATTAAGGTTTTCTTTTTTAATTTATTAATGGTCTGGATCAAAAGTTGTCCATGCTTTCCTCCATGTGTTTTTCTAACAAACTAATACCTCAAAAATATAAAGAGGTTAAAGGTAAAGTGAATGAAGTTTTAAATTTGACAACAGACATTTGGACTTCATGCGATATAGAGAGTTTCTTAAGTTTAACAGCCCATTTCATTACAGATGAATGTGATTTTAAAAATTACGTATTAAAAATTGAAAAATTTAAAATCAGTAAAAATATTAGTTGTACATTGCAACCGATGGGGCTTCAAATATGATGTGTGATGTGAGAAAATTAGGCTACAAACATAAGGCGTATTAGATGCCATTAAATCAGTGCCAGTTGTTGATGACTTAAAAAAGAAAGTGCCAAAGCTGTTAACAAGTTAAAAAATATTCAAGAAAGAACTGATGGAACTGAAAAAAAAACAACCCCAAATCAAGACAACTCTAATGCACCGTTATTTGTAAAGCAATATTTGTACTCTGAGACAGTTGAAGATGATGTAGATCCTTTAATATGGTGGAAAAATACTGACATTAAGAAAATGCAAAATTTGGCCTTAGCTTATCTTTGTTGCCATGCAACATCTGTTCCATCAGAACGTTTATTTAGTAAAGCAGGTGAGCTTATTTCCCTCGAGAGAAATAGAATTAAAGCTAAAAACATATTAGTGTATTTAGATGGCAATGCACTTCATTTATGATAATAGTAAACAGTATAAATGATTGCAAGAAGTTGTTTAAATATAATCAATGTAACTGATTTGTTTTGTTAACATCATTTTAAACATCATTTAAAAACTTATGAGTATGACAAAATAAAATTTCAAAGTAAATAAAAATTAAAATTTAATCATATTTTAACTTTTATTCAAGTAAATTATGTGTCAAAATGAAGAAGGAATTTTTAAATAATATTAAATAAAATTTATTAAAAGAATAATTGTCGATACTGATTTTCAGTAATCGTATTCGAAATCGAAAATTATCGACTACTGTTTGTCAACTCGCATCGTCAATTACTATTAACCATCCATTTCAAATGTGCTTAAGTCACATGCTAAATTAAAACATCCCTCCCGGGGGGAGGCTCCCCCACTCTTTAACTAACACCGTACAAACACATACCAAGATAACGAAAAATGCAAATTTATTAAAAGCTTACCTCTGTTGTGGTACCGAAATTATAGACTAAACTTCAATAGACTCAAGTCAGTATTTGATGACTACAGTAAAATTCTGGATTCTAAATCGAATTTTTAAAATTGGCCTTTTATTACAATGTTATCAGATGAGTTGAACGAATAAGATATTATTTATATTTTACATATAAAAGTTACCAATAATCACGCTTGATGTTACCAATCAGCAGAGATATGATAATTCATCCTTATACAAAACAACCAATAACGGGAGCGCCATTTGCACAACCATATTGGCTGAAAATTGAAATTAGTCAAATAAGCATTCAATATCTTTTCAAAGGATTTCTTTGCCTGTTTTTTGCTGTTTGAGGTTTCGACTATTATCATTGTTGTCATATTATTAATATTTTTAAATTAAAAACTCGATATTCTCGTATTATAAGCGAATTGCTATTTTTAAAATTCAATGCAAAATTTATGTTATATTCATTTCATAGAGTTTCCATTCTTGAAATAGTCTATAGTGTGTTTCAAGAGTCAGGATATGCAACGAAATTGCAAACTATAATGTAGAGTTCAAATCAAATATTTCAAACAGTTAGTAACCAGACTGTGTAAATTACTACAATTAGCCACGAATATGAAAGCGAGTGAGCTTTGTCTATTTAATCCGATTGTGGCTATGGATATTCAATTAATTTACTTCAAAGCATAAAAGATACTGCAAAAGTTAAACGTACATACGACGTATTTGTTCTTGAAAGGACGTTCTTGGTCGCAATATTTTGTAATAAAATTGAAGCCAGATTCACTGTTATATTTTCTATTTTATTCTGTCACTTTTGAGATGGATCCCAATTTTAACATCTTTTTTTTTTTTTAATATATAGCAATTTTCACATCCAAATTTATGCATAGAGCAATTTATCAACAGAAAATATCCTGAATTGTGAAACCATACAATAATTTTAGGGTAATTATCTAATAGCGCAAGATCATGGTTGTTGGTGATTTAGATATTTAATATTCTGATTATCTTTCTGATCATAAAAAAATTTCATTAAAATTCTGATGAAAATACAGCGGATTATTAAACTCAACGTCCCTAGGCCAGCATTCACCTTCTTCAAAGCTCTCTTTATTACACGTCGTAGGCTGGTCGTAGGATGATTCAAGATGCACAGGCCATGGGTTTATTACTCCATGGCACAGGCTGTTTCTTTTTAAATTACTTCATAAGCTTCTGGATTCCCCTAAACTCTTGCGTAATAATAATTTTAGACATCCTACCTCCACACTCTACGTATAAGGATACGTTTCTTAAAAATCACAAGAATAAGTTAAATTCATTCAAAAAGTTTTTTCATCGTTGACTCAGTAATTTGAGTTATGGCGTAGGATAAACCCTCACAGATCATATTCGAGTTATTCTTTAATGATTATTACGACATTAGGAAAGATAACCCCAACCTGCAAGCTACAATCGTATCCAAAAGAGGTGCATAATCAATACTTATTTCAAAAACAAACTTCCAGAAAGAGGTGAAACGCCGCATTGCAAGTGCAAAAAAAAAAAAACCAAAACCTTTTAATTAAACATGTTTTATTTCTTTAAAAAAAAGTTTATGAAAACAGAGAAAAACAACATGGTCCGAAATCAAGTTACAATGTTCTCAACTTCAGTTTAATCTGCCCCTACGATTCGCTGGGGCGAGCGGGACAGAAACTGCGGATGTCTGGCATACAACTCCCTGATAGGCCTTGTGACGTCTTGCAAATACCGATCCTGCTGAGTGGTTGTAACCCTTCGGCGACCTTGCACTGGGTCGGTATCTCCTGTGTCTTGGAAGCGTCACCAAACTCTTGGAAACCACACTTTGTGGAACATTCAGATGAAGAGTCAGAGCTTGAAGACCCGTTAATATCATGCCGTGAGGCGTTCATCGCTCTTTCGATTGTCGATAAACTTTTAGAGCAGAATTATACGGGCTATGAGTCGACATAAGCTTGAGAAGGAGCAGTGGAACACTTTAAGAAGGAGCAGTGGAACACTTTGTTCCCTCACTTCCATTTTGGTGTGGGATTTCTAATTTAACCGATATCTTATTAATGATCCCCTTCACTTTAAAAGATCCTATGTAACGTGTAAATAGTTTGTATCCCATACGCTTTACTACGAAGTAAAGGATATGATTCTTAAAAAAACTATTTAAAGAAAAACAGTTAAAGATTACAGATTTTTTTGTTATAACAGTAAAAAATAAATGAGAGTTCTGTCATGGTTGTTGTTGTTTTTTTTTTTTTTGTAAACTCCGCTTGTAAAAGTGATTTTTTTTTAATTTCCGGACTGTGCTCTTATAAACGGAGTCAACTTTATCATCCAGTAAGGTAACTAGAAACTGACCCCTCCATCGATTGAAATTTCGACTGAAATTTCGATTGATCGTAGAACAAAACCATCGATGGATCGATGGTTTTCGATGGATCGCACACCACTATCAACCAGTAGTATAAAAAAAAAGTAAAATCATGTGGAAATTTTAGGATTTAGTCTGATAATTGTTTTTCATAAAGAATACGGCAAGGAAAATACAGAACTAAATGGACTATTTCCTTCTCTGGATGAAAGGATTTTAAAATGACGAGGCATTCTTCCTCCTATCTTTCAAATTTATCGGTTTTCTTATTACCTTTCAAATTTTCTCATGAAAATTAGGTGATTTTCATGCCTCCTCTTTTAGAGAAGGTTAGCGTTTCATGGCTACTGAACACCTGATGATACCTTAAAGAAGCAGAAAAGGTTTTGATTCTGTAATTATTTAAGTAAGCTGATTAAAATTAATAACATTTAAAGATACTTAAAACTTCATAATTATATTCAGGGTGACTAGCGACAGGGAATTTTACAAAAAATCAAGAGAATTTTACAAAGTCAGCAAAAAAATGCGAAATAGGAACGAAAAATTTTTAAAATATCAATAATATTCTATCAATATAGATTACTTTTTGCTGCTTATGGTCAGGGAAAATAACGTGATCAACCAGGAATAGTCAGGGAATTTTACGAAATCGTTTTGCTAGACACCCTGTATATTTGGCAGGTTAGTTTTTAAGCAAAAACAACTTTAAAATAAATGAAATCTGAAAGCAAATTAAAACTTAAATACTGGAATTAAAAAAAAAAAAGAAATTAAATACAGGAAATTTTAGGAATGCATTAAAACTATTTCTGTTGTCTTGATCATTAGAGAGTTTTTAAAAGAATGTATATTAAGACATCTAAAATTAGTAAAGACATACGCAAGCGAAATCACCGTCTCTATCTGATAGCGAAGCACTTGAATGAAGTTTGAAACTGAAACTATGATTTTCGATGACGTTTTCAAAGTTTTTAATAACAGTTACTATTAGAGAAAGGAATGCTAATATAAAGAAACCGAAATCATCTCGCTGAGAACGTTACATATCTTTAACGTCATTTCAGCAGTTAAAAACTTAAGCAAAGAGGCAATTTGGATGCCTGCTCAAAAGATAACCAATTATCCGCGTCTTCCAGAGAGAAACGTGTGGAAACAACAACGGAAGCGTCAATAGCGGAAGTTTCAAATTCATATTAAAACTTTGCCGTCACAAAATACAAAATCTGCTGACAATTTGAACTCTATACGTTTATGCTTATAAGTTTTAATTAAGGAGCGTAATTTTTCTACCGATTTCATTTCCCATAGTTAATAGATCTACGTAATTATGAATAGTATTTGCTAGTAAATTGACTAATATTTATATGTACAATTATATGCTAGTACATGTTTATTGGTCTTGTGTATGGTTTTTAGTATTAGCTATACAAGGTGTAACAAAAAGATCGGGACAATGAAATACGCATCGGAACGAAAAACCAAAAAACAGTTGTTTTATATTTTTCAAAAAGCTATCCAATAATACCAACCTCGACCTCCCCCCCCCCCCCCCCCCCTTGAGGGGGAGGGAAGAGCAACTTTGAAACTTAATTAGGAACCCTTATTTTTAATGGTATTTTCAGATTATACACAACATTTGAGAAATGTTTTATTCTTGGTGGTTTTTCAATTGATCCACCAGACATTGCATGTGTACTAAAACATTTTCATCTTTGAAATTCTGACTTCGGATTCTTAAAGACCATCAAAAAGTAGAATGTCTAGACCCACCCTCTATCTCTGTCTACATCGATAAAATTGGGTTCAATTTAAAAGTTACACACTTAAAGTGCCTCTATTTCCTAGACGGTTAAATCAATTGAAAAAACACCAAGAATAAAACATTTCTCAAATGTTGTGTACACTCTGAAAATACTATTAAAATAACCGTTCCTATTTAAGATTACAAAGTTGCCCACCCCCCACTCTCAGGGGGTCCAGTTTGATATCATTGGATAGCTTTTAGAAAAATATTAAACGCGTGTCTTTTGCTTTTTCGATCCATCATGTATACCGGCCATTTGCTTTTTTCTTTCTTTTTATATTATTTTTTAGTTTTCGTTCCTTTTCTTTATATATTTTTTGTATTGGTATAGGCGATGCAATCAGATTGAATTGAAATTATTGTCCTACACCCTAACATTTATGTTATTATTTAGTTTTTTCTTAATAAGAATTTAATTTTTTGTATGTGAACAATTTGTGTAATGCTTTTATACAGTTATTAATTTTATTCTGAAAATGAAGGGTACAGAAATTACAGTTATGAGCAGTTTGGGGCACATGGCCGGTAGGGAGAATGTTCTTGGGGCATATAGCCTGATCCCATTTCTCCAGATATTCTACTGTTCCGATCTATATACAGGGTGTAATTCAACTCGGTGCACAAATTTCACAGAATGATAGGCGATAGCAACTTGAACATTTTTAACCAAAGAATGGATTTAATGGTGAACTTTTTTCCCTGTAGCGATTTATTGGTGAACTTCCATTCTTTGCTAAAAATGTTCAGTATCACCCTGTGAAGTTCGTGCTCCGAGTTCAAAAACACCCTGTATGGTCCATTTACAGTGAAACTGGTGGAAATTCATTTTTCTTTGACACCACCACTGTTTAGCCTCTACCTAACTTTCTATATGTTGCCTGCAACAGATTTGTTGTATCTCCACTCGCTTTGAAATTGTATGGCCTACCTTGTAGTATATATAAAAGCCATGAGTGTGGGACACTACCAAAGGCCCTTTTGTAATCAATGTAGGCTGCATGGAGTTGCTCCTTACAACCCATGTGATTTCTACGGCATCCATTTGTTGCTCAGTGAATATGTTGTTTGTATCAATGTGTGTATAGATTTTGTTTGCAATACGGGAAGTTATTATTTTGTAAAGTGTAGGCAGGCATGGGATAGGTCTATATTGTGTGGGCTCTGTAGCGTTACGTGACTTTGGTAACATGTACGTTATTCCTTGTATGAGGAACTGTGTCAGTGTTTGTAGTGTTTGCAAAGTGTTGGAAATCTGTTTTGCAAGGATCAAATGCAAACAGGTGAAGCATTTAAACCAGAAGTTCTGAATTCTGTCTACACCTGAAGCCTCCCAATTATGAGTATTTTTAATGCCTTGTGAGAATTCGTCTGGTGCTATGTCAGTATAAGGCATGTTTGGTAGTGTTATTATTATTATCGAGTCCGGAAGCCAATCCCAGAGGTGGACCCAAAAGAGGGCCAAGCCAAAGGGACTCAATGCAAGGGAGGGAAAGTTACGCACTCGTGGGAGTATTGATGTTTGGGTGTAGGAATTTCCTTACTATGTGACAGGTGTTTAGAATTGTGACTTTCTGTAAGGTTTTGTATAAGTGTGGGTTTAAATTTAGTGTTGACAGGCTTTTGTGTAACGAGTGTGGAATAACCCCAGTGGCAGAAAGAACGATAGGAACAATGTGTACTCTGTTAACTCCCCAAAGGCGTTTTATTTCGTGTGCAAGATCCGTATATTTAGTGATTTTGTCAGTGTATGTCTTTTGTAAATTGTGTGTGTTGGGGATGGAGATATCAATTATGTAGGTCACTTTGTTTTGCTTATCTACTAATGTAATGTCTGGTCTGTTATGAGGGATACTTTTGTCAGTGATTATAGCTCTGTCAAAATATAGTTTATGTGTGGTGTTCTCTAAGACAGTGTCAGGGATATATTTATAGTATGGAGTGTGAATGTCCCTTAGCTTGTGTAGATGTTGATGTATGATGTTGGCTACCTGGTTATGTCTGTGTAAATAATCTGTCTGCGTGAGTATTTTGCAACTGGATATGACGTGTTGGGTGGTTTCCTCTGTGACATGGCATTTCCTGCAAGACCATCAGTGGAATCTCTGATAATATGTTTTCTGTAGCTTTTAGTGTTAATAACCTGGTCTTGTATAGCAATCATGGTTCCTTCAGTTTCCCCAAAGAGACTCCCTTCACTCAACCAAAAGTT
>JAHWFO010090126.1:425792-441759 GCA_023313115.1 Rhysida immarginata | reverse complement strand
ACGACATTTAGTCTTGTTAGTGGTTTTGTGAATTCTTGCTTTTATATTATTTGTGGCTAATGCTTGTTCCTGAGCTGCAAAAATCAATGCCTCTGTTTCCTTCTTTATTGTTCCGTTTTGAAGCCATCTCCAGTTGCGTTTATCCACCAGTGCTTCTGTCTGTATGAGAAATTGACCATGTAATGGTTTGGATTTCCAGTTTTTATGTCGGTTTTCTAATTCTCTCTTTCTAAACTCTTTCTTTGTTGTCGCAGTTTTGATTATTTTCTCATTAATCACTTCTTTCAGCAGTTTTTCATCACTGGCTGAAATGTAGTCCTTCAGACCATGTCTTTCTTCCTCCACGACTTTTTTGATTTGCAATAGACCTCTTCCGCCAATTTTCCTAGACAAGTATAATCTGTCGGTATCACTTTTTGGACGAAAAGCATGGTATATTGTCATCAACTTCCTGGTTTTTCGATCCAAAGCATCCAAATCTGCTTGAGTCCAATCCACAATCCCAGCAGTGTACCTGATGACTGGAACGGCCCATGTATTAATTGCCTTGATTATGTTTCCTCCATTCAACTTTGAGGCCAGTATTTTTCTTACCCTACTACAGTATTCAGTTTTCATCTTGTTCTGTATTATTTTGAGGCAAATGACATCAGATTCCAGTATTCCTAGATACTTGTAAGTTTCCTCAGCTTTCAGTGATTGAACCATTTTTCCCTTTCCAAGTTGGAGTCCTTCTGTTTCTATGATTTTTCCTTTCTTGATGTCTAACATTGCACATTTGTCAAATCCAAATTCCATTTTAATGTCTTCACTGAATTTTCTGACTGTGTTGATGAGTGATGTGATTTCCTTTCTAGATTTTCCATATAACTTCAAATCATCCGTTATTATTATTATTATTATTATTATTATTATTATTATTATTATTAGTTAATTATTAACAATGCTATTTATTTTACTTGAATTTTGTGAAAAATTCTTATATGATGGATGAAAACTTAATTCATTTATAAAATTAGCTTATCGAAATTATATTAAATCACCTATTAAAATCAAAACAACATTCCAAAATTAAAATTTGCAGGCCTATGATATTTAACACTCGCATTTTAAGGGAATATCTGAAGAAGATAAAGAAAACGTAATCACCTGATTCGATTCATGATTTGCTGAATAATGTACTCAAATCAAAAAAGACAATAACTAAATAATCGTTTATTCTGTTTAAGTCAAATATTAGTTACACGCATTTTAAGCGATTTATACATTTTAAACAATATCTGATTTTTTTATTATTATTAACGTCTCGAACGCCAGAATTTCAAGTTTCGATTAAAGTACAATCCGATTGATTTAAATAGATATTGAACTTAAGAACAGACAAAATTATTGGGATAGAACTTTATGTAAAAAAAAAAAAAAAAAATACAACTATTTTAATTGTTAATGGAAATTGGATATGTTGCAAATTTACGAAAAAAGCTATTCTTACTTTCTTTAATAATATTTAAAGTGTCTTCAGTTGGAATGTCGTCATTTAATTGAAAAAATATCCAAAGCACGAATGGCTAAATTGTTACAGAAAGAAAACCATATATAAGGAAAATTGGGCGAAATTGAACAAAAATTTTAAAAGGCAGTATTAAAAGCAGCTGTGATAAGTTTTAAAAGGTAACTTTCTCATGTTATTATTGTCTGTAACATCTTTTTAGTAATCATTAAATTCCGAATTAAATGTTTCTAAAACTCCTTCCAGTAAATTTAATTCTATCCTCTTTCTTCATGTTTCAATCTTTAAAGTAGACAATTTGTAATAAAAATATATTTAAAAATTAAAAAGAACAATTCTATTCATTACCACTCGTCTAGTTAGAAAATCATAATTGTTTTCTTCTTTTAAAATTACATAAATATTTCATTTAATCGATATGAACCAACTGCATTCTGTTTCCTTAAATTGGACATATTTTGTAAAATACTTTCCAAAACTCTATCATGTCCCGTAACAATAATTGAGTTCATCAAAAAGAAATTCCACAAATTCAACCATTTCTTTAAAAGGGGACATCGTTAATATCAAAACTTTTTAAAAATATAAATCTATAAATAGATCTATAAATCTATCAAAGGATGATTGTTAAAAAACCCGTAACATGGAAAACAAGTAAAGAAGAAAGGCGTCCATTTTGAATTCTTCTTAAACAGGTTAAACCTTATATCTTTCAATATCCTTATTTCAAAGAAAATATTTGATAAACATAAAAGGTGCAATGAGTCGTTTGTTTTTTTATTTTTTTATTTTTTATTTTAATTTTATGTTATATAAATTTTTATTTCCAGTTTCTCTGTGAATTTAATGTCTTACATATTGTGTGCAATTATAAAATTTTAACTCGACCGTGTTTGTCGTTTGGATTTTTCTTTCTTAATTACCATCTGAAAAGGCGATTCTCCCAAAATGAACGCAAATGCGCGCTTTCTTTATTTTTTTATTTTTAATATTAAATTTACCCCGTCGAATGTGGCAACAATACACTTTCGCCATTTGGCGGAGATTTCCTTCAATAATGGTTGGCATCATTAAAAGACATATGAGATAAAACAAAATAACAATGACGGGGAAAGAAACCGATGCTCCTGCTTAGAAAATCTCCCAAGGTACTTTAAGAATAAGGCATAAATAAAATAAAATTATAAACAAATATGTTTCCAAAAAAAATTTAAACGATTCACAATGTAATAACTGAAACAAAAGTTAAATGCTTAACGGGAGATCACAGACGTGTAGATTAGGAGGAAATATTACAACACAGTGAAACCTAAAGTGTATTCTATAAATTGGGTTCTAAAAACTTGTTTTAAATGTAAGGGTTATGTTTTATGCGCATATATGATAAGATCATTTGTATTTTCATGGAGCTTTCTTTATGTATCCCATTAACAGAATTTCACGCAAGTTTAGAGATAATAAGTTAGTTAATTTGTTTAAAATCGATTTAACTTCAATATTCAAGTCAGCATAAAGCTTATTCTTACTCGAAGAACGCGATCTTTCTTGGTGAGAACTATAATATTCGATATACTTAAATTTATGTACGATACACATTATGTTTACATTAAGCATGAACAGCTCGTAGCCTCATTCTAATATACGAACCAAAAAGAAATGTTTCTTTATGTTTTATTAAGTGTTTCCTGTACGTAAAGTTTAAGCATGCATTTTGAGTTCTGTGAAATATCTGTAATATAATAGTAAAACCAAATTGGACACAGAGTGGTAAGACCATGAAAAAAGCTGACGTTTCGGATAGAGATTATCCTTAGTCAAAGCAAAAAATCAAAGAATAGTCTCTACCGAAACGCCAGCTTTCTTCGGGGTCTTACCACTCTGTGTCCAATTTGGTTTTATTCTAGGGTTTTATGTCTCGTCCTTCTCTTCTTCTACATACGTCATTTAGTATAAAAGTACAGATATTTGGAGGGCTTGAATAATCAATTTCCAGTTGGTAACATGGAAATTTAAAATAATGAACGCATATAGTTTCAAATAGTAAATTTAATATCATCTTAAATGTCAACTATATCAAAAAGTTCCTTTCAATCATGTACAAAAAAACAGAAATGAAAATTATAGGCATTAATAATAACATTTTTATGGTGTAGAGTACCATGCTAAGATTCTCTTATATGCACTGATATCCTAACAAAAAGACGACCTTTTTTTAATTCTTGAATTTTTGACCTCAGGAAATTCCATTTTATTTCAGGAATTACCGGTGTAATTTTCTTACATTGTGTTAATAAGAATACACTCTAATTAAATGTTCACAAAATCAAGTACTTTTTCAGCAAAATAATAATAATTGTAAAACACACACATTTTATTATTAAAATTCTTCGTAAACTTCATTTAAATTATTTATCAAATTTTGTTAAATCGCTTTATTTAAAATTGCTAATAAAAAGGAAGAAATGTCGTTTTTGTAGTAAAATTTGAAAAATATTTTGAGTTATATAGTGTTATTCGATTTTTATAGTTGTTTGATTTATTTGCATTGTTATTTACCAATTGAAAATATATAGAATCATAACAATTTCATTAATCTAAGTAATAAAAAAAATTTGAACTTACTAAATGCTTAAATAATACAGTAGAACAATTTTAATATTTCCATCACACTAAGCAAATATTTCTTACGGCCATAAATCGATCATTTCTCGATAAGAAATACTGTACATCCAATGTTAAATAATGTATATCCTATGATGAAATTCAGTGAGAAGAATAATTTTCATTTTTTTTTTTAACTTACCGTGCATTCTTTAGTTCCTCTGGAAAATACTCTCTTATCCTACTTCGATCATTTTTCTAAAAAAAATATCGAGATTTGTAATTCTTTTGTTTTATGAAAATTTTCGAGCTTGAATTTCGAAAATATCTTTCTTCCCTTTTGACACTGAGGATCACAGGTGAGCTTTGGCTGAGTTCAGAGAAACTCAATTGATCGGTGGCGTGGAGGGCGCATGCGCCAAAGACATAATGTCATCGATCGACGTCATCGTGACCCCGCTTTTGGGTGTCGACTATCCCTAGTGACAGACGCTCGAATTAATTGTTTGATAATTCGGTAAGATAATAATAATAATGCCGTTAACATATTAGGAGAGCTCGTAAATATGCCTGTGATCCTCTTCAATAAAACATTTTATTGGCAAGTAAAATATGAAAAAGTATTGAATTTTAAATTTATAGCGGGTGAATACGCCCAATCATCTTTAATTATAAATATAAGATTAATCTTGAAAGAAATCCTTTAAAAAAAGTTCAATTAAAAGCTGAAAAAAATTCTTCATCCCCGAGAGAGTAAACTCAGAGTAAATGGTTAACTGTAAACCATTTGATCTAGTAGAAGAGTGAAGGTTAAAATAAAGTTATTGATGAAAATAGGAAAGAAAATTTCACAGCCTGGACTCAAACATCATACATTAATAGATACATTAGCTGAAGGTTCCTGGTTCGAGTCCAGGATGTGGATTTTTCTTTCCTATTTTCATCAATAATTTAAACATCTGAGGTATGGCGTTTTATAAATAGACCAGTTTTGAGTTCTTCTTAAAATAAAGACTTGAAGCAGGCCAGATATCCATATGTATACAAGGTGTCCCGTAATGAGTGACCGAAAATTTGGTAAATGGTAGTATGGGTGATTCTAAGCAAAAAAGTTCATATGAACATGGGTCTAAATTTGAACGATAACTGAAATATGAGCAGAAATAAAAATGCCACCACCAGGATCAACAAGTTATTAACTCAAGTTCTATAACATCAAAGATGATGAAATTTGGCAGAATAATAGGGGACATACAACAGTGTATATCGTTGAAATTTGCTCGAATTCCAGCGAGTAGTTTCCGAGTTACGCATTCAAAATCGGAACAAATTTCTCACATGTGAGTACTAACCAGCACGTGTTACGATATTGAATGCGTAACTCAGAAACTACTCGTTGGAATTCGATCAAATTTTAACGATATACATGTACCCTATTATTCTCCCATGCTTCATTATCCTAAATATTATAGAACCTGAATTATTAACTTGTTGATCTTGGTGGCGGCATTTTTATTTTTGTTCATATCTTAGTTAGCGTTCAAATTCGGACCCATGTTCATATGAACTTTTTTTGCTTAGAATCACCCATACTACCATTTATCAAATTTTCGTTCACTCGTTAAGGGACACCCTGTATAGACAGGGTGTAAATGGACAACGTTTCACAAATTTAAGGATATGTAGAGGATGAAACTCTGAGCAAAAAAGTCTAGTCGCGTTTTTCGATCTGTGGTTCCGTTAAAAAGTTATAGCGCTTTAAAGTTCGGTATCGGTAAGGAATATCGGTATCGGCCAGGGTGATTCTAAAAGGTCGTGCCCAAATGAAAAGGCAGGTAAAGGGTGAAATTCTGAGCAAAAAAGTCTAGTCGCGTTTTTCGATTTGAGGCTCCGTTAAAAAGTTATAGTGCTAATTAAAAATTGCTCAGCGTCTGTATCAAGATAGATTTCCGGAAGTGACGTCACGAAAATTTAAAGCACTATAACTTTTTAACGGAGCCACAGAACGAAAAACGCGACTAGACTTTCTTGCTCAGAGTTTCATCCTCTACATATCCTTAAATTTGTGAAACGTCGTCCATTTACACCCTATATTTCGACAGTTAAACTGTCTTCATCAGATATGTGGTCTACTTTCTTTCAAATCTTTATTTTGATAAGTGCTTTACAGTTTTTCAAAAAGGTTTTGTTTGCAATATTCAAATTAATAAGTTAAGTTTGTGTTTACACCTTATACCGTAAGTATAGAATATTGTCAAGTAAAGAAACTTATATGCCTGGATTTCCTAAATTTGTAAAAATTTAAGAAAAAAAAAGATGGTGGAGTTATCCACTTTTATCATCTGGTTAAATAACTTAGTTCTCTAAGTCTTAATATACATAAATTCAAAAGAATTGTGTTAAATTTAATATTTTTTTAAAATTAATATACAACAATTGCTTGCTATTGTGCAATGTTCTTTTACTAGTGCATTCATTATTATCTATTAAATTCCAACGGTTAATCCATGATACAAAAAAACGGTACATAAAAGATAGATACAAAAGCAACTAAAATAGAACAAACACTATCTTAACACATAAAAATATAAAAATAGGAAAGGAAAAAACACTGCATAATTTATATTAAAACTAAACAATTGCATCTCGACGAGCAAAAAGATATAAACTTTTTCTGTCCACGTTTTCGTATTTTCCTGAATTGTTGTACACTCCATTGAAAAAAACATCCTATCTTCTCAGGAATACCTGGTATATGTGATATATTTTATATGATCCATAGGACTTTTATCTCTTAATTTGCTGAGCAAATCCCATACATAAAGTTCCATAGTCCGAATATTATAAGGTACGATAAAGTTAACTAAACCAGAGTTCAGAACAATCAACAAATTTCTTTATTAATCTAAAAAATTAAGACATTTTGTTTCCAGTAGTCTCGGGAATGAATGAATGGATTATGTGTAGTTTGATGATCGACGTTGAGACATGCAGACCATCTTTTAAAATACTTTATATATAACTACTGTATAAAAGTCGCAATTTGAAGCAAGGATTGAAAAGATAGGCACATTGAAACAGAAAGATTTGTCTGTTAATTTTGTATATTATTTATAGAAGGATTCAGAGACGGAGTATAATAAATTCCAGGACCTGGGTATCAGACAGTGTGTTGAAAAGTATCTGTATAACTGAGTGTACTCTGTGGTAAATCATACACATACATTTCCGTATATTCATACATAGAAATGATTACGGGTTTTAATAGTCTACGTGCAGCGTAGCTATATGTAGAGTTTCATCAGTGACAGTCAGTCACATCGATAACACTGTTCTACAAATATTCAACTTTTTTCAGTCTCTGAAACGAAATGTGCCATTTCTTCATGAATTTCACCTGCTAAATCCAAATATAACAATGAAACTTGCCAATTGGCTCTAGTTTTTCAATTATGGGTAATAAGTACATAATGCCCCAAAACATTATATACATAGATCCATTTCTTTCCACAAATATAAAGCTAAATGATATTAGCTATAGTGTATACTTGGAATAATATATGTTTATCAAGCAAAACTAAATTAGTAAACTAAGTTTAAAACTTTTAAGTTTCTCACTAGCTTTGTCTTTAGTTTGTGTCGCTTCAGCTTCTCTTGGTTTTATCTTGTATTTTTATATGCCTTGCTTCATTAGGTGATTGCTTATATTAAGGAAAGTAGAACCAATCAGCACTTTTAAATGCAATTTTCGTTTTTGTCACCCAAAAATTATGCAAAATCAGCTGCTTTCATGCGCGCAACTGTTTTATAGAATTACTACAGAAAAGTATAATTAAAAACAGAAAGAGAATCGTGCGTTAATAACAGGTGTATTTCAAGGGACCGAGCAAAAATATACTTTAACGAGGATATACGTATGTCATCCGCGGTGAAATATGATTCGCTGAAAAACCCAACCCAAATCCGCTTATAAGAACTCTGGATAAAATCAGGGGCGGCGCTAGGAGGGTGCGATGGAACTCTGCTATACAAAATAATTGTTCTTGTCATCTTGCTATATGGCATGCCCGACTGGGCCACTATTTGCAAGACAAGATGGAAGGAACTCCAAACTTTCCAGAACATTACCCTAAGGACCCATGTCGGGAAATATGTTCAAGAGCTCATAAAAACCGCGCTGCCTATTATGGTAAATATGATAATGATCTAGTCTCTGGCATTCTAAAACATTCTCTACATAGAAAAAGGCATCGTAATCCAAGACATATCCTTGATGTCAATTTTGATGACATTGACAATGTCATCTTCCCAGATTACTGGGTTCATAAGTTTTTTTCGTTTTTTGTGGCTTACTATGTGATATACTCCTAGTTCAGTCAATCAAATTTCCCTCCACCAAGAAGAGGCAATTTTCTTTTTTCATACTTTGGATGACCTTTGTGGGTACATCAGGCTTCTTTTCTAGTTCAG
The DNA here is from genome assembly GCA_023313115.1 of Rhysida immarginata. Taxonomy (NCBI): domain Eukaryota; kingdom Metazoa; phylum Arthropoda; class Chilopoda; order Scolopendromorpha; family Scolopendridae; genus Rhysida; species Rhysida immarginata. The sequence continues at coordinate 433,178 of JAHWFO010090126.1, read as the reverse complement.
TGTATTTCCCTTGGAATATGATTATGAAGGGGAGATATGGAAGCTATGCTTCAAATTCCACACGAATACCGATACACTACACTGTTCGATTGTCGAGGAGGATGCGAGGCTTAGTTACACCTCTTTCGGATCTGTAATCGTAATACACTTATATTTAGGGTATGTATGATGAACATTGGAATGAATGGAGTTTCAGTCTTTCATTTAGTGAATATTAGAGAAAGTGCAATCCTGTAAATTATATCTCATTTCCTTTTCTTAATTGTTTTTCATATTGACACATAATAAACTGGCTTTACATTGTTTATTTATGAATTATATTTTGTATTTTTGACAATCTTCTAGACAATATTTGCTACTAGTTCATTAATTTATTTTTGCATGCTATCCCTTGTAATTCATTATATGTACAAAAAAAGTCTAACTTTGGAAGCCACTTGATTCCTCGCAATATTCCACGGAAGAAACTCCAAAATTCTCCACAAAATACTTAACGGAACACTCAAATGGCGAACCATTTCCAGTCACTGTTTACTCATATTTACCTGTAACTTGCGTAATTTTCTTCAATGAGATCTGCTGCCCAAATTTCGTCTTTTGCGTAACTGATTATAAGATTACGTAAAAATCTCCTTCTTGCCAGCTTAAAAAGAGTATAATTATCCTCACCGCTCAACCACAATTTAACATTATTAACAGTCACTAGGCAAGAAGCCTGACTAACCCAAATAGGTCTTCCACATTATGAAAAAAAAAATTTAGTTAAGGCATCGTTATCCAACGATATAAGGGTTTTAGCATCAAAATGTTACGAGCAGTAGCGGATCGTGACTATTAAGAATAAAATAAGCAGAGGAGGATCCAGGTATTGCAATATTTTAGTTTATTATTTACGCGAAATCTTATTAATGAAAAGGCAAACACTGCTTTTTATCTTGTACTGTACTATCAGCTTTAACTTCCTTTCCGACATGCCATCATTATTTGTAAATGACCGTGGCGATTTCGGAAATTAACACACTTAAACATCCGAGGCCAATGGGCACTCAAAAGTCACCTGACTATCGGGATCTGAGAAACAATCCAACCTTCATTGTCTCCATCTTGTGTTTTTTCGTTTGTTGGAAACAATGAAGGTTAGATTGTTGCTCAGGAGACTTTTGAGTGCTCTGGTCTGTCTCTCGTTGGCCTCGTTAAACATCGGATTGACGTATGTTATTAGAAAACCCACAACAAATGTAGAGATTGTTAGCTATGTCTCATCTAGGATTTTTAATTTACTATACATGAGCGTAAAATGTTTGATGGTGAGATCAACGGTTTGAAATAAACCTCAATCAATTGCTACAACGTCCAGCGACGTTATCGTGATACTTGGTGATAAACATTAACATTTGTCATCATATAACGGTTACAAAGCTCTAAACCAATCCGCGTTGTCAAATCGGTTTGATTTGGGCAGCAAATGATGATTCGAACTACAAAAACCATTGAAGCTGCATATTATGTCAATGGAGCAAGATCAACCGGCAAACCAAGTAGTCAATATCCAAGTGCCCGTGACTTAAGCGCCATTTTGGTCCCATCAATGTAGACATCGTGTCTTCTTCCTCCGTTAATAGGAAAGAAATACCTGTTTATCATCATCGAATGTTCTATCCGTTCACCAGAGGCCACTGTTACAGTGTCTGTGCTTTGGCACTGTTGTATTCGTGGACATCCCATTTCGGACTTCCACTAGGCTTATGGTTTGTAGAACGATGGCACAGAACTCTTTAAAACCTGCCATTTTTCGGATTTCAATTGGACAGCGCAATTCTCATGGGTACTATTCGAGTTACGGATGACGCCAAAAGAGAACCTTCAGTATTCCGTTGCTGTAACCAATGATGTTTCCTGGAGAGTTTTACCGGGAGACATAGGATAGACGACGTCCAGAGAGCGGAGATGTTTGCCTCTTATCGCGCCAATTACCAGTAAAGCTGCAAGCTTCACATTTATCAAGACTGAGACTTGGAAATCTGTGTGTAAATGAACTTACAACCAGTTTTAGTTTCCCGTTTAGAAAACTTTTCCTGTCATAAACAAGCAAATCAATGCGCTAGTATATTCTGAGCCTAATCTTTGACTACATTCAAAAGGCATAAAAATATAAGAAAAATGGTGTGGAATTGCCTGTATAGGAGGGAAAACCTCTAACTATAAAAGCAATCATCCGAGATATGAAGTAATATTCAAATGGTTATTTTTCTAGATCACTGAAATTCCTAGTTCCTTCTCGTCTCCTCGTCCATCAATAATCTGCTTTCTAGTCCTGCTAGGAAGGACTCGCTTTTATCTATCTGACTGCTTAGTTCAGTGTATTTCCCTTGGTTACTTTTTTGGCATGTCTGGCAGTGTAAGCACTGTTTCAGGACCATTCAAGTTGATTTTTCCTGCCCTGTTCGATTGTCAATAATAATAATAATAATAATAATAATAATAATAATAATTTTTTTTTATTCAAAAAAACTAAAAACAATTACATTATAAACTAATTATCCCGAAGCCTCATATATGGCTTGTATGGGATAATATGATACATTGCAACAAATACATGTAACTACAAAAAACTAAAAAATTCACAATACTATACTACAGACAAAATGACAATATTACTTGATCAGCAACATAATACTTTGTCAAAATAATTAATAATATTCTTTCCATCTATAATATGCTGCTTTTATAAATTTAAAAGATCTCAATGTTTGAATCCATTTTGGTACCGTATTAAAAAATGTTGGGATATAATAGTTTCTTAGCTTATTCGTGGAACAATAAAGGTTTGCATATTACGCACATTACGTGTGTTTACAGTTTTATACAGCCAGCTACTCTTAAAAAAATTTTGCACAAAGATGATATACTCATATAGATCTTGAAATTTTAAGATTTTTAGCTTTTTGAATTCCTTATTAGTGTCTAACTTGTCATATATTGAATTTGTGCCAATTAGATTTATTATTCTTATTTGCAATTTTTCAACTTCCCTTGCAGCCGATGAGAATTTATAAATTGAAATACCACATCGCATCCTGGATTCAAAGTATGCTACGTATAGTAATTTTCTGATTTTTACAGGACAGAACCATACTACATAGTACATCATAAGTATAATTTTCCTTAATGTAGCACATAAATTTTCAATATTATTTCTCCAACTTAAATTAGAATCAAAAATGAGTCCTAAATATTTTAATTCTAAGGCTTCATGAATTACAGCACAGTTACAATGCCTCCATACATTTAATTTGGCACAACAATTTGTCTCATGCACTTTAATTCTTGTATTAAACATCAGTTCGTATCTTTTATTTGGTACTTTAAATTTCATAATATGCGTCTTCATTACATTTAAACTTAATCTATTATTTTTAATCCAATCAACAACATGGGATACATTTTTTTGACATTCATCCAATAATTTAGCTTCATCTCTGTGAACAATTGATAAAGCAATATCATCCGCATATAAATAAATTTTTCCATATTCAATATTTAATGGTAAATCATTCATAAATAAATTAAATAACATTGGACTTAATAATGATCCTTGAAATACACCACATTTTACTGAAGTGCTACTGCTGCATCGATCCTTCATGCAAACTTTCTGTGCACGGTTGCTCAAAAAGTTTCTTAATAACAAACTCATATTTCCTCGAATGCCATATTTTTTGCATTTAGCTATCAATATTTCATGATCAACCATGTCATATGCTTTACTTAAATCGAAAAAAACCACAGTGGCATATAAACCATGATGAAAAGCTTCATTTAATTCATCTGTCATATGTGATAATAGCATTTGAGTCCCTTTCTTTTTCGTGTACCCATATAGTTGAGAGTGCATTATATTATATTTATTAAAAAAGGATTCAAGTTTATTTAATAAGAGGCATTCCAAAATTTTCATTAGAGATGACGAAATCGCTATTGGTCTGTAATTTGTACATTCCACTTTTGATCCTTTTTTAAAAATAGGTCTAATTTTAACTATTTTCATCTGGTCAGGAATTTTGCTAGAAATAAGAATTCTGTTATAGAAATAGGTTAGAGGTTTTAACAGGTATTTCAAATTATATTTAATGTCTTTCATTCTAATTTTGTCATATCCCGCACCCTTATTTGGTGATAATTTTTTGATAATGTTGTCTATCTCTCTCTCTTCTACTTCACTTATAACAATTGTGTTAGATATATCCTTAATTTTATCTGTTACAAAAGTGATATTACTCATTTGTTGACGAATTTTATTAACTTCAGTTTTAAATGTCTCATTAAAATTGTCGAGATTCTCCATAATAAAATCCTCTTCATTGTTATCAATGACTTTGTTTTTCCCAATTAACTGGTTTACTAACTCCCAGGTTTTCTTTGAATCTTTTAAGTTTAAATCAAATTGATTTCTATAAAAATGTCTTTTAGCGTATCGCAATTGCGAGTTCACTCTGTTTTTTATAATAATAATAATAATAATAATAATAATAATAATAATAATAATTTGAAAAGAACCAAGCACAATTTTACAAAACTCTTGAGAAAGATGAAGATGCAAGGCAAATTGGAGAAATTCCTGAAAAAGAAGAGACCTTAAAGTATTGGAAAAATTTGTGGGGAAATGATAAGCAGCACAACAGTGAAGCAAAGTGGCTGAGGAAAGTAGAACAAGTTAAGAGGAAAAAGGTTTTATCAAACCAAGCTTTTATAATGTTTTATTTAGTGGCAACAATACAGCTTAATTTTGCAACAATAAACAATAGATACATTTACCTCTCGCCATAACGAAATGTCCAATTGTTACAACAATCAATTCGTAGTAATGAGTTAGTACCATTAGAACACAAACCAATGAACCGATTTGAAAATTTTTTTCTTTATCATAAATTGTCATCGATTCTGCATAAATGTGTCAAATTGCAGCTCCCTAGCTTGTCGGAAAGTTGGTTTAATATTGATTACAAGATTTGACCTAAACAAACTAAAACAGCAAAGTTAATAAAAGCTTATAAAAAACACTCAATGGGAAAATAACTGAAAATAGGTCCAAACACAAGCAAGAAAAGTGAAGAGCTGGAGTGCACCAGGTCCAGATGAACTACATGGATTTTGGTTGAAGAAGCTAACAAACTTACACGGCAGAATAGCAGAACAATCTGAGTCTTACCTGGACAGACCTGAAAATGAGAAATGGTTAACAACAGGCAGAACATTCTTGATTCTAAAGGACAAAGAAAAAGGGATTCAGCCTGGAAATTACAGGCCAATAACTTGCCTACCCACAACATACAAGTTTTTCACTAGCATCCTTGCAACCCAAATATATGCCCATTTAAAAAAATCTAAATTCCTCCCGACAGAACAAAAAGGATGCTGCAAGAACTCAAGAGGCACCGAGGACCAGCTATTAATAGACAAGCTAATTCTTAGAAATTCAAAAAAACGGAAGACAAAACTATTCATGGCTAGATCGATTATAAAAAAGCATTCGACTCGATTTTCTAGCTGGATAGAAAAATGCCTGAATATGTTTGGAATCAGTAACAACATCCAGAAGTATCTGAAAACATCAATAAAACTTTGGGGAACAATACGAACAGTATATAGAAAGGAGCTTGGAGAGGTTGAAATAAAGCGTGGAATATTTCAAGGCGACTCATTATCACCACTATTATTCATAATTTCAATGATTCCCCTAACGCATGCCCTCAACCAAACCAATTGTGGATACAAATTAGGAAAAAATAGCACAACGATTTCACATTTACTGTACATGGACGACCTGAAGTTATTTGCATGAACAAAAGAAGAACTTACAACCCTGTTAAAAAGTACAGAGGAATTCAGTGAAGACATACAAATGGAATTTGGGATAGAAAAGTGTGCGACAAAAGGTATCAAAGCAGGAAAAATTATTGAAAATGATGGATTCAAGCTCGAGAATAAAGAAACAATAAAAAACGTTGATCCCAATGAAGGCTACAAATACTTAGGAATACTGGAAGCCTCAGAAATAATGCAAAGCAAAATCAAGGAAGCAACCAGGACAAAATATTTAAAGCGACTACGACGTATCCTAAAATCAAAACTTAATGGTGCCAACATTATCAAAGCAATTAATACCTGGGCAGTCCCTGTAATGCGATATACAGCCGGAATAGTAGACTGGACCCGGATGGAATTTTAGAATATAGACAGGAAAACAAGAAAATTAATGACAATGCACCGTGCTTTACACCAAAAGAGTGATGTTGACCGCTTGTACATACCAAGAGCTGAAGGAGGCAGAGGATTACTAGAAATAAAACAGAGCGTAGAGGAGGAAAAACATGGCCTAAAATGACTATATCAGGAAAAGTGAAGAACAATTGCTTAAAGAAGTTAACAAAGAAAGAATTTTAAAAACAACAGCATCAAACGAAGAATACAGGAATAAAACAGTACAACACCGAAGAGCAAGCTGGAAAAATAAGCCTATGCATGGGCAATACCCGAAAGATATCGAAGGCGAAGTAGACGAAAGACTGACATGGGAATGGTTAAGAACAAGCGCATTGAAAAAGGAGACAGAAGGCTTTATTATGGCCGCACAAGAACAAGCCTTACAAACAAACTGCATGAAAGCCAAAATCCAGCACTCTACGAATAACAGCAAATGCCGCCCTTGTAAGACAAAAGATGAAACAGTCGACCACCTAATTAGTAGCTGCAGCAAGATTGCCCAAACAGACTACAAACATCGACGTGATAGAGTGGCCAAAATAATCCACTGGAAGCTCTGCCAAAAATTTGGATTCGACCACGCGGAGAAATATTGTGAGCATGAAGTTGAAAGAGTCCTAGAAAATGAACATGTAAAGATCCTCTGGGACTTTAGAATACAAACAGACCGGCACCTTCCACATAATACACCCGACATCACAATCATTGAAAACAAAATAGTGCGATTCATCGATATTGCGATACCTGGAGACAGCAGAATAACAGAAAAACAAACTGAAAAATTGACCAGATACCGCGACTTGCAAATCGAAATCAATCGGCTGTGGAAAAAGAAATCGACTATCATCCCAAAAGTAATTGGCGCTTTAAGGGCAATACCCAAAGATTTACCAAAATATTTAGACAGCTTAAAGATTCCAGACTTGGACACCCGAATACTGCAAAAAACAACTGTACTTGGAACAGCATACATACTCCGACGATACCTAGACATTCCTAGGTCCTTGGTTAGGACTCGACCTGTCTAGCAACCACCGGCCTTTGGCTGTGAATCAAACTAATGATTAACCCCAACATAATAATAATAATAATAATAATAATAATAATAATAATAATAATAAT
>JAHWFO010090126.1:391854-425692 GCA_023313115.1 Rhysida immarginata | reverse complement strand
TATTTACTGCGCAATCTTCTGGAACAAAGTGATTTGGGTGCTAAGAAACTCCTAAGATTAGTTTTCCATTATGATAAAACTAAAGTGAGGATGCAGTTTTACGAACAAACCTTACACGATAGCGCAAAACGGTTTTCAAATTTGAAATCAGCAAGTCGAAATTAATAAAAATCACTTAAAACTTTCTTCCAAAACGATGAAACCTCTAATCCACAAGTAGAATTGAAATAGAGGTTTCATATTTTTGGTTGCTCCATTCCACAGTTTTTGCCTAATTTTTGTAAAATTTTCTTGATAATAAAACCATTGCAGACTTATGTAATCTTTATCTCCTATGCGACATTGAAAAATGCATGATTGTACTTTTTCAGTCTTTCGTATTTATATAGGGAGAGTAGTGACGAATGGAACAAAAACGATTTCCTAATTTTTCCTAATCTTGTAAATAGTTTCAGGAATATTATTAAATTACAACAAAATGTATTAACGTTACTCTTTGGTATTCTATAAAAAATGTTTGCATGCTATCATTGGACATCTTCCTATCTTGGACCAATGTAGTTATGCAAATTCCAATACAGGGAATGAATAGAAACTGGAGGGTGCTCTATCTGATGGAGTTCACCAAAATCCGATGAGCGGATCACCTACAATCCTCATTGCAAAGCCTGCAACATTAAAACCTTGATTCCTGTCAAGATTGAGGCAAGGGATGAGTGGCCATAGGAGGAAACAAGAGCAACAGAGCCCAAAGATCCTGGGTTCAAGTCTCGGAAGCAACCACCATTTTTTTCTTCTGAATACATTTTTCAAGCATGCAAATTATTTCTTGCAACATTCTCATCCTGTTCTGGAAAGTCCCACAATTTACCATAAAGTCACCAGTTTCCTATGCAATTGGTATAAAAAGGCATGTTGATACTGAGAAAAATTCAGACCAAAACAAGATGGCATTAACCAGGAAATGATCAACATGGTCCTCTGCTTTGGTGAGGCCAGGCAAAATTATCATGCATCGTTGAAATGTCGTGCGGAATTATGCTACAATGCAAGTGGACATCTGTCACGGAAATCCAACGCCAATTCGATTTCCGATGACACTCGTACTGGATTTCCGCCTCGAATTTTCTACAACACCAGTAGGAGGGAGGAGATCCAGGCGACGCGTCATTCGCATCAACACGCCTGCTCCAATATGAGAGCAGAACATCATCGGCGTGGGAAATTTGAAATTAGTAAGGAAAAATCTAGGAGACAAGAGTTCGACTCCGTCGAGAGCAGTTGTCAGAACAAGGACGACCCGAATTTGAAACACGAGTTATGCTCGATTACAAGGAAGACGAGCGCACATAACCGGAGCGGGGAAAGCAGCGAACCCCGGGCGGCCGATGGGATTGGAAACCAGGGTGACCAGATACCTCTTGTTAAAAAGCGCCCTCGTTTGGCAAAAATTACGCCCAAAAGCGCCCAAAATATTTGTAAAACGCCCAAAATTATCGCCCAAAAATAAATACAACGTTTCTCTTAAAAAATTGAAAAATTAAAAGAAATTAAAAAAAAATTAAAATTAATTAAAACAAAAAATTAAAAAAATTCTTTTTTATTTAAAATTTTTTTAAACTTATAATCCAATTTCTTCAAATATTTCAACAACAGTAAACAATTCATTTTCTTTACCATCTTCTTGATCTTTGTTGTTTTTACTTGCATATATTGTTGAGTCAAAACGGGATAACATAGTTTGTGAAGGAATAAATTCATTACAACATTTTTTATCACAGTGTTATGAATCTTAATAATCATCACATGTCACTACAGAAAATACCCTTTCTACTGTAGCATTAATTAAGTTCCATATTATTTTATCTTACCTTTGAACTCCTTTTCATTTTCCCAGTCTTTCTGATACTTTTTTGGATTTTTTGTCCATTTTCCCATTTTTAAATATTGCTTCTGTCAATATCGTCTGTTTTGCTTGTGGTTATCTATCGTGTGGTGCAGTACAAGTACGGTGCTAAACTAACTATTCATGATCACCTATATATAATGTATAGTAGTTTGTTTTGTTTGATCACATATTGGCGGCACATGACAATATTACAGTAATATTTTTATTATATGTGGACTTGGATAATATAATATGACGTCAGCCCGTAGCCAACGAGAAAAACAGGCCCCGGCGCGGAAAAGTCACCTGATCATAGTAGTCCGGCCAACAATCCAACGTTCATTCTGTCCAACAAACGAAAAAATATCAATTGTTAAAATCCAAGATGAAATCCGGTTACATTGTTACTCGGACTAGTATGGTCAGGTGACTTTTCCGCGCTGGGGTCTGTCTATCTCATTGACTACGCGTCAGCCTGTATGACGTATGAGTTTTAGACTTATCTCATGACTGATAGTGCTACCGAAGCGCCATCTGAACAAAAAACGCACAAATAGCCCAAATTCATTATGATTCGCTCAAAAGTCGCATGTTTTTGATTTATTCGCAAAAAAAAAAAACGCAAAGCGCACAACTCAAATTTTAGGCGCAAATGGCCATTAAAAAACGCCCAATTTGTGGTTTATCGCCCAATCTGGTCACCCTGTTGGAAACTCGGCAGATAGCGAGGCTTGCCGTAAAGCCTCCGAGGCGGAGGTTTCTTCACAACTTCGCAGTTGGAATTCCGGCGCGAGTGACGAAACCAACCATTGCAAATTCGGAGTGCAAGCAGCCGTGGAACAAATGTTAACGGGGAGTCCGACCGTGTCTGTGAGTACTGTGTTTTCTATAGGCGGAAACGCCAGCCTACTCGGGAATATATTCGGAAGTCTATTCCGACGAGGAGTTCACTCTAACGTATTTGATAGAGGCATGCAACCAATGTGTTCGGTCGCTAAATTGCGACGCGGCTTGGAAGCACTTTTTTTTAGTGCAAAGTGTGTATATAAGCCCGAGCTATTTCAGTGTGATTTTCCTCGCTTTCTTTGTGTCACAAGAGGTTCTCTTTAATTGTGAATTTATGTAATTTATTAATAAGAGTGTGTTTTATTGCCTTCTAGCTGAGAGCATATGAGGAAGCATTGGACCTCGTTATTATGAACTTTGTCATTACTTGTATTCTATGTTAAGACTTTACTGGACATTGACTATTTGCATATGTAGCTTTCTCGCTCTCAATTTGTGACGCAGAACCCGTAGAGTGATAACTGATTTGATTATAAAGGTTGTGTAATTTTGTGGAAACCTAAATTTTACGTGGCTTAGGACTGTGAACTGAAGTAGTGACTTTTTCTTTAAAATATTTACCGGAATGAATTGTATGGTTTAATGTTTAGCCTATAAGACTTACGTAGCCAAATCCGCATATTATTAAGGATTGAATTTAGCTTTTACTTAAGTATATTGATATGAATTCGAAACTGCTAAAAGCATATCCCGCAGGATAGCTGTAATTGTATGTTGCTGTTTATTTTACCATTCCGGAGAAAACTAGGTTGAATATAATTGAATATAATTTAAGTTACCTGATTGTTGATTGTGGAATTTAGTGGAGGTGATTATTGCTTTTATGATAACAAATTATAGAGGTGTTTGTTAATTGTATTTTACTTAACCCTCTTTGTTGGGATTATATCTGGAGACCAATCAAGCAATTGGTTTGTGTGCTTATTTGTAATTAAGCGGATTATATTGCAGTTTGGATTAAGTGTCTGAATCAAATTTGTTCTCTACTTATTAAGTTACATTTTCTGGTATTGCAATAATTTTAGGCATATAATGCTTTATTGACCCATTAGTATTTATCTTAAATTAGCTAAAGTTTTAGCAAAGATATTTATTCTTATTTACTAGAGTTGTTACTTTTGGATTAAGTATATTTTTATTTTCATTTGTTTCATCATAAAAAAAGTTATTTAATGTGTTACATGGCCGTCCGCTGTCACGTACTTTTCTTTACCACTGCGCTATTCTGAGTTTACCATTTTTACACGTCACAACATCCCATTGAACACTATCTGGATTGACGGAAAGACTTACTTTGTATCAGATGACTGTTTGTAAGCAACAAACAGTAGAAGAGCCAATTGTCCTGTTGCGGAGCTTGCAATGAGGATTGTGGATGATCCGCTCATCGGATTTTGGTGACTTTTTTTTTGTCTTCCTTGGGATTTGCTGTTGAACAAATGTACAATTGGAATTTTTTTGTGTATCTCTTACGGTTTTTGAGATAGAATTTGGATGTGTCCTAATTTGTATATCTGAGATGATGAAAGGTGCTCCATCAGATAAAGCACCCTCAAGTTTCTATTTATTCCCTGTATTGGAATTTGCGTAACAACATTGGTATCCAAGATAGGAAGGTGTCTAACGACCTTTGACTCATCCTGTATATAACATTTGATAAAGCAATATCAGTGTCCCATTCGTTCCCACATATAGCGGATATATTGGAACAAGTCTTTTAAATTATGTGAAAATAATTTATTTCTTACTGAATGTCTTCTGACAGTTGCTGCAATTCAGTCACAAAAATAAAATTACATATTATTATATCATAGCAAACATATGGACCATTCGGTTTCTTCATTGTTAACAGTAGTTCAGAACAACACTGGTTTTATAGAATTTCCAGCTATCAACTTTCTGTTTTATCTGTGCCCCCTAACCCCAAATCCCATTTGTCTCCCAACTCACATTTTTGCTTAAATGTTTAACTTTAACCAAACCCTTCCATAAAGAGCAGTGTATTTTGAATAAATCTTAAATTTAATGGTTACTCTTCCATTAATGCACCCTTCAAGCAATCCTGAAAAAGCATGCATGAGTATAAAAAAAAAACCTGTTTGAATTAGAAAATGGGAACTCCCAAACCAATAGATACTTCCAATTTCAAAATGGCTGAAGATATTTAATTGAAGGTGAAATCGGGAAGTTCGGTGAATGACTCGGATATTTGAATTCAAGGGCATTGTCTACGAACAATTTAAAGAGGAAAATCACCGCAACCATTCAAAACATCACGTTGGAGATGCTAGAAAAGACATTGGAAACAATAACCACCAGATAAGAATTCTGTGTTGCGCTCAACGGTGCACAAAATGAAGTTTAAGAAGAGTAATGAGTCTGAGAATATATCTGTAAGATGTCAATGCAATAAAAACCAGAATTATAAGCAAGCAAAAAAATCGTCATACATTTGTGTACATTTTAGAAAACACCAAAAGTGTCCGTTTCATTTTGTAGTAACCTAGTATAAATAAACATGCAAATTTTTATCGGATGGTTTTATTATTGGTAGAAAATGCTTTCACATTATTGATGTTAATAATAACTTGACGGTGATGTTCATACTGAATGTTATCAAAATTGCCTATGCTAGGTTCACGCTATTCTTTTTGCTCTGAAAGTTAACAGCCATCAGTGGACTGTAGAATAGCAGAATCCAACATTTGCAAAGAAAGAATTTGGTTAGAATCATCAACATTAAGGATGGTTAAGCCCTGATACGATAAAAATTATATTGAAAAAAGTGGCTTGAAGATAGAAGAGTAAAGTTTTGTTTTTTATTATTATTTCCTATTTTCTAAATAAGTTTCTGAAACGCAAAATATATTCGGAAGTGGCGTTATCTTTGGTCTAAATGTTCTTGCTGTTTATCGGAAATATTCTAAATTTTATTTTGCACACTCTAACACCCTTTTGACCATGGTTGCTGTTTTTTCATGAATGAGGAAATTACACATTCTTTCAATTGGATGGTTCCATTATATGATAATAGGCAATGAATGCTCGCCATTTGCAACTGAATGGGAACGAGAGGACAGTCGGATGTATGACAGGGCGAATGAAAAGAGGAACGATCACGTGCGATCTACCGACTCCTCTTGAAAGAAGGAAAAAAATAATAATAAAAGCGAAGCTATCGCATTTCAATAGAGAGTCACTCGAAAAGCGTTGGCGTTTACCCTTTATGCCATGTCATCATGCACAGTTGGCCAATTTCATGGAGTTTAGAAAAAAAAAAGATCATATCAAAGCCGAGGGAGGCTGTTCCTGTCAAACCGTTTATATATATCACAAAATTTATGTAAGAAGCATCATGAAAATAGAGAGTCCTTTGCAAAGAGAATAAAAATTAGTTTTTATTGTTAAATTGAATGCGTTTTACACGAATCTTTTCTTGTTTTGAAATTTTGGATGAAGTATCAAGGCAATGTTCAGCTGAAATTTTTTGCGTTATGTGCTTTTGAAATAGATTAATGAGAAAAAGTATTTTATTCTTACGAAGTTCATTGTTCTGATAGGGGAGTTTATGCATTTTTTTTCCTATTAAATAATTTATTATTTTGAAATTTTTGAAAGAAAAATGAACACCTGTTGAAAACATATATGGTTTCCTGGAAAGTTAGCAACTGCTGAATATTTCAATTGTCTTTCACGGAATACAGTTTTGAAAACATTGGAGTTCAACCAAATTTTGAAGTCATCATTTTTAAATACTATTTGTGGTTATTATATGAGCAATTTTATCAGCATTTTAGTATTTTAGCGTTGCCAGCAGCACGGAGAGATGAAACTCAAATTTATTAAATAATAAATAAAATACATACAATTATGCGGCATATCGTCGTTGTCAAACCAATATCTGCTATGTGCACTTTTTTGTAATTTCAATATTTTGATCCTTGCAACGAGTTCAGTAATTAAACTTGCATATAAAAAATCAAATTATATTACGTTTAACTTCAATAACTTCAATTTGAAATAGTTTTTTTTAAAATTCACCTTCATACAAAATTTTACAGGAGAACTTTTTTTTTCAATGTCTCACAATTTTACTTATGGCACAAAACAGATATTGGTTTGACAACGACGATATGTACATTTGGCAGAGCTTTTGCTTGATTGTAACTTTTAAAAGTGAAAAAACAAACTTCCTTCCTTTAAAGGAACCTCGCTGACTCAGGTGCACGATAACAGCGACGTCGCTTAATATAGAAATTGAATATTTATCTACTACAGAAGATAATTCAAAATATCAATATACTTTTTATCTTCTTCAAAATCTAGATTAATTTATTTCCGAGAAACGGAGCTTTTCATCTCCATTGTATTATCTTTCTCGTCGAATGCGGTTAAAAATATTTTTTGGACAAACTATGATATCGATGCTCGTAGCGATATAAAATTATTTATCAATTAACGACAATTAGAATAAATGTAGAAAACGGAGACAAAATTGCCTAGATAAATTATAGTTTTTTATTAAAAGTATAGACTCTATGTTTAATTATAAAGTATCCCAATGTCCAAATATATGGTATCCCAGGTGATATGCCCGTCGTTGCTCGGTCGGTTTGTTAGATGAAATTTTGCAATATCTGAATTTGAATATAAATAAGAATACATGAAAAATCCTTAGAGTTAATAAAGTAGATGTTCACTTTGGAAAAAAAGAATTCTTGAAAATGCTTGCATTGGAATTTCGTGTCCGATTGGGTTTGCCTAGGAAAATTCGACAATGTATTCTTAACATTTTGGAAAATCAAAGAAAGGCTCCTATGAATATTGAATTATTTCTGTCTATATTAAAAAATACTTCATAGATGGATTGAGAGTGTTCAGGAGCTCCTCAACATTCCTCATCAACATGGAACCTATACAAACATTTCAACAGAGTTGTATTCAGTCACAGAGCGTGGAATCATGTCTTGAATGTGGTTGTTCATATTGACAGTATCAGTTTTAGCAGGAAGAATTGCCCTCTCACATTGCACTCTCAATATCCTTTTGAGATATTTATAATTTTCTAATATGTTCAGATGAACATTATCTATAATTTCTCTAAAGGAAGTTATTACATTACAAAAACCATATGAAAAATAAATTTTCTCCAGTTATTAGCTCTTTAGGGAAAGTACCTTCACTTTTTCAGCAAAAGCTTGAATAACTGCACGCCCTAGAAGTTGTATTCTCTAATTTGTTTTAGAATAATTTATTACCTATCTCTAAAGATTTTTAATACAAAAATAATAATGGTTTTTATTTATTTATTACTTTTTATAACTATCTCCCTTAAAACGTGAGTCATTAAGTCAAGCATCGCAGCTAACGAAAAAGACACGCCCTGACATTGAAAATTACCTTATCTTTTTAGTCGAAGCAACAATGTAAACTTCACAGTTTCCATCTTGTATTTTAGCAATCAGCAAACTTACATTGTTGCGTTTCCCTGGCGTTACTCTTGAGTAAACAAACAAACATAAACCGAGTCTATTTCGCATATGCTGTCCGCTTCCCACGAAAATGCCCTGAGTTGTTGAAAGTGCTCACTGAGTAATAAACCATGGATGCGTCCACAGCACTGACAGGGAGGAAACCTTAACCACGTGATAGACTTATGTCGCTGTTTATCGTGTAAATCTGCCTGGATCGCAGAGCTTAAAGGAGTAGCGATTTGCTGGAACATCCGAGCATTTTACACAACAAGCTTTGTTTATATATGTTAGGAAAGAAATGCTGCTACTGACATAATGATTAACTTTTAAATAATTAATTATAACTTGATTTAAGTGCCTTCATTTATTTCTCCTAATTTATCGGCCTATCTGCTAAGGTTGAACCAATTTTATAAATTAAACCCATATAATTTAAAATCCATTAATATCATAACATTATTAAATGCAAAATAATTGGCGTAGGATAATGGTATCAAAGAGACCGAAATACATATTCGCCTAATAAAATTTTTGTGGACAAGAGGTTTTTGTTTCTTTACATCATGTCATTATCCACAGTGAACTTACCCTTTTCAACAAAATAATTATTACAAAATTAATTAATTTCACAAATTAATTTAGTAATATACATTAATTAATGGAGGCTCCAGCTACTGCTTTCCCGATCGCGAATTTTTTTTTTCCCCAAACCACTTTTGCCAATTACGTCCCAACCAGAGACCGTTAAAGTAAGATAAAGTAAAATAAAAATTAATTTGCGAGAAGTTAGGATGATGCTAATTAATAATTAGCGGTCACAAAATTAAGTCTATCATTAAAGATTAACTTTAGTAATACGTAGTTCATTTTATTCATATTTCATCATAATTGTCATATCTTTTCATCGTATCTGTATGAATATATATAGTATATATTCTACATTTAAAATTAAAGAAATTATATCGAGATACGGGTATCTTTCATAATTTGACCCATATTTGTATTTGTTTGGGATGCAGATTTCAATACTTAAGAAACTTTTTAAATTTAGGTTCCCTCCAGAGGGGAACAAATTTATCAGTTGCACAGAAACGTCGATTGAAGACCACAGTTCAGTAATGTCGCTGAAAAAAGAAACCGGTACAAAATAGATAACAGTGATAGGTAAAATCAGAGTAACGTCATGTCTTAAAGATTGATTGGTTTAAAAATATTAAAAAAGTTCATGATAAATAAAAATTATTAAAAAAAAACAACAACAAAATATCGAACTATGAATTTTATTAAAATTTTATAAAACCTGTCATTTTAATGTTTTCTTGATTTCGTTTTTATATTTATCAATTGTTGAAATTATTCAATTAATTCACTTCAACGTATCACTGTAATAACTAATAAAATTATTAATTCTTAAAAATCACCTGAAACAAATTAAAAAATAATAAAAAGCTTTTGTTATTGACTCTAAATGAAGATTTTAAAAAATTATAGTGAAAAAATTCAACCGTAGCAACTAGCCTAACCAAGTTTAAAATAAAACTATTATAAAATCTACAAAGCATAATCTACAAAACAATTATAATTAACTTTAAATTTAATTACAAAAATAAAACCAATTCATTTTCAGAATAACTGGAATGCTTAATGGAATAAAAATGGAATAAAAACAGACAAGATGGTTTTGGTTCTTTTTCTTCAACCTTTGATTACTTTCGTATTACTACGCACGGTAATGTAGGACTTAGGCCAAACTTGAGGTCGGTCGGACCCCCCTATAGTTATGCAGATCTAGGACGCAGGTATTACAAACCAAACTGAAAGCGAGACCTTATTGGCCCACTTGAGAGGTGGCCTGTGTTCATTTCCCAAATTCAAAAATTTTTTTTCCTCTGAAATTTTTACTCATGATTTGAGACGATATATTAATATTTTGGAAAAAAAAACCAAAACAAAACAAAACTTCCGTACGTGCGAGTGTGACAATTTTCTGCAGCCAGATCCGCGGAAACGGCAAACAGCAGAAGCAAATGATATTAATATTTACTTAGAGCATAACTACAGTGGCTAGAGGGTACCTTATCATTGTAGGCTAAGCTAAGAGGATATCTTAAACTGTTCCCTGACGTATTTTTATGACAACTGATTAAGACTTTTTCTAAAGATGTTAATTTTTTTCTAAAAATGAAGAAATTGTTTGGCATTCGTACAAGCAAACTACAGTCAATAAATTAGAAATGTACGGACTCCTCTCATTGAGACGAATAATTATTGTAAATAAATTGTTTGGCTGTGCTGAATCATTTTAGAGTTATAAGGGTATTTTTGTCTCCCCCCCCCCTCCGTCAAAACAGGGGGAAAATAATTTTTTTGTCATGACAAATTTTATTTCTTATCAATTAAATTTTGATTAAATAATTAATCGTACTTTAGATTATTTCTTGATTAAATCTGTTTCATCATTTGTTCAATTAAATTTTTCAATGTTTATTAGCAAAAATTGCTTCCGCTATCTCAAGTGCTAAGAAGAGCAATCGCCCCCATTTCTTGAATAATTTGCCCCGACTCGAGACTCTAAAAAGTTTCCGGTCGACTGTACAATTACAATTTATTTACAACATGTTTTAGCGATAACCACGTCTGTTGGCAAAAGTGGTTTGGAAATATGGATACCGACTACTCTTCTCAACAGTCTGGTGAAAGGGAAGCATACCAAACAGATGCAATATATGGATTGCGGTTCGAGGAGGCAATACTCACTACTAAGGGTCTCACATTTCAAACCGGTGACAAACAACCAACATTTTTCTTTAGCCACTCATTGATGCTTCATGATACCTCTTCTGCTTTTGCCATTATGTTCGTTTCCTTACTTCAAATTCCATGCCATTTGTTTTCATAAAGTCACTGTAAATACGTCTACTGAAGTCTTGGTAACGTTTATTTCTTGGGACAGTATTTATTGATAAAAATGTTGGTGTTCCTTAGCAATTGTCAAGAAGTGTACGTACGTATAAAGATATCTATAATATAAATATAATTTAATTAAATAATACGATACAAATATACAGTATATCACATTTTCGGACAGATGGGGTATAATTTAGGTAAAAATTATGTTTAATATTGAAATGTATAGTCAGCCGTTGTCACCACCCTTGTTAGGAGTAAAAAAGGAATAAATTCAGCAGAAAGGATAAATAAAAAGAATAAATTAATCCGGGAAATAACATCTCGCTTTTCTTTGAACAACTTAAATTTCTTTACAAGAAGAGGAAAATTTTTAGCTAGGCAGGAAGTTTTTGATTCAGGTTTTTTTCCACAAAATAACTCAGTTACAAAAATCACTGTCTTTGTTTTGCCACCATCAGAACGATATTAATTTTACACACTTAAATTGAACGGATATTTATAAGAGAAAAGGACGAGATACAAAAACCTTGGAATACAATAAATAATAGTTATTAAATAAAAATGAAAAATAAATAATAATTAACAAAATAATTAATAAATAATAAATAAAATCAAAATAAAACTAGAAATATAAAATCAAATAAAAAGCTGACGTTTCGGATAGAGACTATCCTTTATCAAAGCAAAAAGGATAATTCTCTAAAGGCAATTAGAATCTATATATAAATACGGCAACACATTTTTTGTTATGCACTTTTACCTGTGTTAACGTGGACGAATATGCATGAAACTTATATGGTTGGAAAGTTCTTGTGCTCTAGATGTGCACAATATATTTTGTTTGCGTATTTGTTCACTTAACACAGGTAAAGAGCGTTTCAAAAAAGGTAGCATTAAGGAACAGGTTGTGCACCATATATGTCAACGCATGTAGCATTGCCTTTTTTATTGTTTTTTTCTTAAATAATAAATGTCAAATTAACTCAAATCATTGTTGATGTTCATTTGAATTGTTGTGTTGTTGATGTTCATTTGAAAGCACTAGAAAACCGTATATACTCTGCAGTTTTTGAAAGTCAACGAACTGATTTCAGAACCTGAAGGTCCCCAAGTATAATAAAGTACCTTTAATATACCTATAGAAACAACTGCTTAAAAATTGTTATTAACCAACTATTCAAAATATTTCTATAATTAGTAGGTAAGAATTTTATGTACTCTTCCTTGTTTACATACTTACAAAGCTGATGTTGGGAAAATCTGTAGGAATGTCCCGCAAACTGTTTCTTGCTTTTCTTCAAGTAGCTGTAAATTATTTCCTTCACCAAATTTAATTTTATTTTCTTCGTTTTCTAAGCTATTTCAAGGTTTTTTCATACATTTTGAAAGTAATATTTTTAGCTAAAAGTAAAATAAATACCAATTTTGAAGTTTTTGATTTTCATTTATTTTTTAAAAAATTTTGTTAACACTCTTTCTTTAGTAACAAAAAAGTTATCAATTTTTGGTCCGAAACAGACTTTACTTTTTCACAGTGGGACGGGGCTAGAACAATTACACATATATTTTTATCCCTCAGAAATGTGATCAAATTTCGATCATTGGGGGATCCTAGTATTAGAGAATTATCCTGAAGTTATGAAAAAATCGACAATCGACAATCGAACAGTGAAGTGTACATTTTTTCAGATGGGACGAAAGCAGCACTTTCACAAAGCACATCGAACCAGAATAAATTCCAAACTAAATACACTGAGGTAGTCAAGAAGCCTAACCAACCCAAGCGATCTTCCATATTATACAAAAATGAAAATAAGATTGACGATTGTCAGAAACAAAATACAAACGAAATAAAAAACAAGGAGAAAGAAGAATATCACATCTTCCAATAGTCCGGGAAAGAGACGTTACTGATGTCTTCAAAGTTGATGTTAAGACTGTGCTTTGGTTTTCGATACTTCATATACCACTTCATATCCATTGAGTTCTTCAGTATTCCAGTCACTAGGTCATTGTCATGAATCTTCATCTTCTGCACCATAATCAAAAGGAGATCCTGTATAAATTTTCCGATGTGGATCATGTCTAAATCCGAGTGGGTGGATTGGTTTTTCACAGTCCTTCTGTCAAGCTGGGCAATGGTCCTCAGGGTAACATTCTAGAATGACTGTAGCTCACTCC
This sequence comes from Rhysida immarginata, assembly GCA_023313115.1. Taxonomy (NCBI): domain Eukaryota; kingdom Metazoa; phylum Arthropoda; class Chilopoda; order Scolopendromorpha; family Scolopendridae; genus Rhysida; species Rhysida immarginata. The sequence continues at coordinate 412,393 of JAHWFO010090126.1, read as the reverse complement.
ATCTGCTTCTACAGATAGTCGCCCATGCAGGCATGCCATAGAGGAGTATGGTCCGAATAATCGACTTGTACAGAAGTAACTTATTGTCGATGCTGAGGGTGCTGTTGCGGCCCAGGAGAGCTATGAGACTGTAGTTAGCCCTCTTCGCTTTGTTCAGAGCGCAGGTCACGTGACGATTCCAAGAGAGTCTTGAGTCGATGATAACGCCAAGGTATTTGTAGTAGTCTACCCAGTCCAGTTTCTTATTGAATAGAACAAGAGAATCTGGGGGACGCTTGAACTTTCTGTTGAAGTACATAGCCTTGCACTTTCCGACATTAAGGTTCAGCTTCTAGCTTTCAGCTTTAACCAGTCTTCGAACATCTTCAAGGCGTGCTGCAGACGATTGATAACGGTGAGCCGGCTTGTGTGCCCATGACATAATGGCAGTATTGTCAGCATAGAAATGTAGATTACAATTTTTGGGGTTCGGGAAATCATGCACAAAATAATTAAATAGCACGGGCCCGAGGACAGAACCTTGAGGGACACCGGCCTTTACAACACGAGGCGTGGATAGATTTTTACCAACTTAACTTGGTATGACCTGTCAGTGAGAAAGGATTTCTCCATCAAAATCAAATCAGGAGGAAACCCGTCTCTAATCATCTTGTAGACAAGGCCCCCATGCCACACTTGATCAAAAGCTTTCACTGACATCGAGGAATACCACTCCGCAGTACCTGGAAAGGTTTAAGGGTCCTCAGGTCTTCTACGAGCCTCCATATCTGCATCTGACAAGAGTGGGCGGCACGGAAGCCAAACTGATCTTTCCGAAGAAGATCATTGGCGAGACAGTGGTCTTGGAATCTGACGAGGATCGTTTACTCCAAAACTTTAGACATTGAGGGGAGCAGACTAATAGGTCGGTAGCTCGAGGGAATTGCTGGATTTTGTCCCTGCTTGGGGATACTCAAAACAATAGATTGTTTCCAAGATGCAGGGAAGTAGGAAAATTTCCAGCAGTCGCTAATGATATTGGTGAGAAAGTCAATAAAGTTCTTTGGGAGATTCATAAGGGCGTTATTGCTCACCTTGTCTCTTCCTGGAGCCTTCTTCTTTTTCAGTTTACTTATGATGGTGGCGATCTCTCCGGCCTCGATGTTGTTTTTCGTTAAATGCTGCGGGATTTCATCAAAGTTGACAAGTCCATCTTCCACACGCTGAGACATGATTTGACTCTCGGGATTGTTGTTGATAGGAGTAACAAATTGCATTTCAAGTGAATCTGCAATGACTTGGGCCTTGTCCTGATCAGTTTGCACATAGTCACCTTGTGGTGTACGGAGTGGAGGAAGCGTATTATTCTTCTTCTTCTGTAAAGCTCTGACCATACTCCAAATGGAATTGTCGCGAGCATACAAGCTTTTGAGATTTTCATTCCATCTAGCGTCGCGAAGCTCTTTTATCTCCTCTTGGACTCTTCGCACTAGCCTGTTGTACTTGGTTTTGAGCCAAGGTTCACGATAGCGTTGCCATAGTCTACGGATTCTTTTTCTTTCAGCAATTAGGCGCTGGATTCCAGGAGTGAGTTGGATTCGATGAGGAGGTTTATTCTCTGATGGATAATTACTAGCTTCTAGCACTCCTAGGTGGTGTTGCGTGAGCATCGTTCTGTGTATTTCATTTGTTGCAAACAATGAAAGTTATATTGTCTGTCTAAGTTGAGGCTAACGAGAAAGACAGGCTCCGGCACTGAAAAGTCACCTGACCAAGATACGTCTATTAACCATGTTTGATGAAGCAGTGCTCAGGCCTTATTTTTAGTTAGTGTTGTGTTTCCTCGATACAGTCAACACCTCCTAGAAAGAAAGCCAAACAACTGAAACTTCGTGCATTGTTACATCATCATATTTCCACCATTGTTAATCGTATTTCTACTAATAATAATCCCTAAATTTGGTCGACCTATTGGTAGAAATCCAATAATAACCCCTAAATTTACCCCTCTGATGATGATGTAATAATGTATAGAGTCGAGGCTAACGAGAAATACAGGGTCCGGCACTGAAAAGTCACCTGATCAAGATAGGTCTATTAACAATCCAATCTTCATTGTTTCCAACCTAAAGATAAGGCCTAAAGATAAGGCCTGGGCGCTGAAACGTCATTACATTGTTACACGAGGCTAACGGGAAAAACAGGCTCCTGCACTGAAAAGTCACCTGATCAAAATAGGTTTGGCAACAATCCAACCTTCATTATTTCCAACAAAGAAAAAATTAGTTAAGGCATCGTTATCCAACGATAAAAGGATTTTGGCATCAAAATGTTACGAGAAGTAGCGGTTCGTGACTATAATAAGTGCAGGGGCATAAATACAAAATTTCAGGTTCTTAGGCCTTTTCGTGCAAAAGTTATAGCTTGATTTGTATTTGGAGTCTCCCGGCCCCTGCCGAGGTCTCAAAGGAATATATCAATTTTAGTGTGTAATAGCCAAACGTTTAAGCAACACATTATAAATAAAAAAAAATATCAGGTTTCTGGACTTCTGGTTTTAAATTTATAGCTTGATTTGAGATTGAGGCCGCAAGGCCCCTGCCAAGAGACTTATATAATTTTTAATATACATTAATTAAATTTTTAAATACTACACTATGATTAAACAAAATTTCAGGACCTTTCCGTTCAAACTTTATAGCTTCAATTGTATTTGAGGCCGCCGGGGGCCCCGAGGCCTATACCAGTCTCCTTGTATATTGTCTATAATTTTTAAGTACCGCACTGTAAAAATATAAAACTTCAAGTTTTTAGGCATTTTTATTATTCAAATGTTAGAGCTTATTTGTGATTTGAGCTTATCAGTTTTTCGTGTATATTAGCTAATTTTTTTTAGTAAACTACTATAAGTAAACAAAATTTCAGATTTCTAGATCTTTTCGTTTAAAAGTTGTAACTTTGCTTGTGTTTGGGACTTGTGGGGCTCTGCTGGGGCCTATATTACTTTTTTTGTATATTTGCAAAATATTTTTAGTAACACAATGAATATGCAAAATTTCAGGTTCCCAGGCCTTTCCGTTCAAATGTTATAGCTTCAATTGTATTTGGGGCCTCAGGACCTCCGGCGGGGCCCTAGAGGCTTATATCACTTTTCTTGTACATTGGTTTTATTTTTTTTAGAATCGCACTACAAATTTACGAAATTTCAGGATTTTTGCTCTCTTTGTTCAAAAGTTAAAAAAGGAACCGTGAAATTCATACAAGTGGCCCCTGAGGGGCCCCGGGCCACCCTAGAGTATTCGCTATATTTTTCTCACCGTTCACTGTATAGGGCCTACGTGTGTAGAAAATTTCAAGCCTCTAGGTTAATTCTTTCAAAAGTTATGGCATCAAAATGTTACGAGCAGTAGCAGGAGGATTCGGTATACTTCAAATAGAGTTCTTTAAATTCTGACGTTAAACAGTCAAACTCTGACTCACAAATTGCTCAAACGCAATCAAAACTCCATAGACATGAAAGGAAGTCAGTTGGGGAAAGCACAAAAACACATGGTTTGGTCCACCCTAGAGGATTCGCTATATTTTTCGCTCCGTCCTCTGTATAGGGCCTACGGGTGTAGAAAATTTCAAGCCTCTAGGTCAATCCTTTCAAAAGTTATGGCGTGTGACTACATGTTACATACATCTGTACCGTCGTTGTACATGTTACATACATCTGCTAAAACCCTAAAAAACGCTGATTGTTAAAACACAAGATGGAAACAATGAAAGTTAAATTGTTAATAGACTTATCTTGGTCAGGTGACTTTTCAGTGCCAGAGCCTGTCTTTCTTGTTAGCCTCGATTGTTACATCATCTCAGTAGGGAAAATTCAGGACTTATTGTTGGTGGAAATACGATTAACAATTCCCTACTGAGATGATGTAACAATGTAATGACGTTTCAGCGCCCAGGCCTTATCTTTAGGTATTGGTCGGCTTCGGCAATATCACCCGTAGAGAAAATCTTCGCACGGAAACGTCACATATTGTTACAGAGACAATGGTAGTACCAGAAATGGATTTGAGAGAACAGATTGTGTTAGTAGGAAAGACTGAAGGAGACTGTGACAAAGACAAAAGAGAGGGACAGTGATGAAATTGAGAAGACAACGGCTGTGAGAGGAGACAGCAAAAAGTGGTATTACGGAAGGGTATTGTTAATTATATTTCTACCAATAATAAGCCCGAAATTGTCCCTCCCGTAGGTGATGTAACAATGTATGAGTTTCTGTGCGCTGGATTTGTACAGTGCTGCAGCCGACGAGAAAGACAGGCCTGGCACGGCCTTCTAGATACTACCAGGCCTGAACCAACGCCACCTAAAAAACAAAGCCTGGTCACTGCGTCATCGCACCTGGGCTGACAATTCAACTTTCATTGTTTACAACAAACGAAAAAGCACCTGTTGTAATCAGCGTTTTTTCGTTTGTTGTAAACAATGAAAGTTGGATTGTCAGCCCTGGTTTGATGACGCAGTCCACAGGCAGTGAGAAGGCTTTGTTTTTTAGGTGGCGTTGCTTGAACATGCAAAAGATAAAACATTATTACGTCAAACTGGTGGTGCTATTACAGAAGTTAGTTCAACGTCACAATCTTAGTGCTTCAACAATACAGTATTGAAGTCATGTTCAGGCCTGGTGGTTTCTAGGAGGCCGTGGGCCTGGGCATTCAAAAGTTACCTGACCATAGTAGTCTGAGCAATAATCCCACTTTCATTGTTTCCAACAAATGAAAAAACACATTGTTAAAATTCACCATGAAGACAATGAAAGTTGGATTGTTGCTCAGACTACTATGGTCAGGTGACTTTTGAGTGCCGAGGCAACGAGAGAGACGAGTTGATGAATCTTGATGAGTCTTTCTATAGTCAGGAGCACGAGAGTTGGCCGCTTCGTCGAATAAAAAGTAGCATTATTCAAGAGGTTCTAACCCCCACTACCGACCTAAATTAATTTTTTAACTTTTTAATTTGGGGGTGGGAGTAGGGGAAGAAGACTAATGGCCTTCATTCTCTTATTTTAGCATAGTTAAATCCTCATTTTTTCCCGACGAAGTGGTCAATTTTCATGCCCCCCAACTATAGTTGGCTTTATAGTTATCTGTCAACACCACCTAAAGATAAAGCCTGAGCCAACACTTCCTAGAGAGAAGGCCTGCGGAAAAAAGGTGTATACATTGTTACATCATCATCAAGCGGCCAAATTTAGGGCCTATTATTGGTAGAAATACGATTAATAATAGCCGCTTGATGACGCAGGTCTCAGTCCTTATCTTTAGGTGGTGTTACTTTGGTATAGTGCTGAGGCCAACGAGAGACAGGCCAGGGTACTTAAAAGTCACCTGACCATCGGGGTCCGGGCAACAATCCATCCTTCATTGTTTCCACCAAACGAAAAAATACTGATTGTTAAAATCCAAGATGGAGACAATCAAGGATGAATTGTTGCCTGGACCCCGATGGCACAGATTACTTATTACACAGATGCGACATTCAATTGTTAGCTCAATTTTTAGTAGTGGAAAGTGGATGGCTCATTGTTTTGACGTCATCGATTAAGCAATGCCCCTGACTTTCGCTGGGTGCGCTGTTTGAGAACATTCGTTCTTACATGCATTTAGATGTCTAATAAAGAATTCTGTATGTAAATTTCCAAAAAGATGTGTTATACTTTTTATGTGGTTGAAACTGCAAGACTCATGGTTTATATTAAATACGATAATTTAGTATAATCATCGATTGTAGCCAACACCACCTACACAGAAGGCCTGCGCCGAAGCCAACGAGAGACAGGCCAGGGCACTCAAAAGTCACATGATCATCGGGGTCCGGGCAACAATCCATCCTTCATTGTTTCCAACAAACGAAAAATTACTGATTTTTAAAATCCAAGATGGAGACAATGAAGGGTGAATTGTTGGCCAGACCCCGACGATCATGTGACTTTTGAGTGCCCTGGCCTGTCTCTCGTTGGCCTCGGACTGCATACAGAAACGTCATACATGTTACATCTCATTAAAGCGGCTTTTGTTAATCATATTTCTACCACGGTCTATAGATATTCATGGTCATCGAGCTCCATTGTTAAAATGAAGCTAAAGTTTCTAGCTCCCGATGGGGCGGGAACTCTATTGAAAAGTGGCGCTGCATGCACAATCTGCCCAACTGCGCCTGCAGCGCCACCCTATCGGCAGGCAGAAGCTTTACTTTCGTATTCAGTTTCAATGAAAATCTCTATCACAGGTTGCGGTCGGGAATAGTGCGATCTATACGGCACCTGGCGCGATCTGTTTTCCATAGCTTCTCGAAACAATGGAAAATGGCCGAAGCTCGATGACCATGAATATCTATAGACCGTGGTAATAAGTAATCTGTGCCGATGGTTAGGTGACTTTTGGGTGCCCTGACCTGTCTCTTGTTGGCCTCTGTACAGTACCGTTGCGCGACCATCGAGAGAGAAGGCCTCCGCATTGAAACCTAATACATTGTTACATCATCATAGATAGTGCATTGTTATTCGTATTTCTACCAATAATAAGCCCTGAATTTGCACTATCTATGATGATATAACAATGTATTAAGTTTCAATGCAGAGGTCTTCTCTCTCGGTGGTCGCAGCTTTGTCGAAGCCGACCAATGACTTATTTAGACTCCGAAGCAATTGTTGTTACTTGAAGCAAATTGGGAAGCTCCGTGCCCAGAACTGTCATGGCCGAAAGTGAGTGAAGTTGATGCAAAACACATGGCTAAACATGAGAGTAGCTGATTAATAATTCTTTCACACGCCGATCACGGAGTGATAAGTTTATCTTTTCGTTTACTTTGTATTTGAAGCATTTTATTATATTTTATAAACAATTTTTCGATCATGGTTTCAATTTCAATTTCGTTTCGATCATCTTTCAGTTATAGATTTTCATTTTAGTTACGTATTTTTGATTTATGCTTTGGAAAATGATTCCTGATCCTTTTTCGTGTCTGTTTGTACAGTTGTATGCAGAAGAACTTTGAGGAATGGTTTTGAATTAATTATTCCTCGGACCCAAAATCTTCAAAAACAAAACAGCCAGACAGCTAATTACTCCACGGCTCTCTCATGCCCAGAAATGTCATGGCTCAATTTGCTTCACTTTTTGCGGCTCTTAACAATAGGATTCGGAGTCTATCTTTAATATACGTCATTGATTCTGAGTCTATCTTTAATATAGGTCATTGAAGCCGACGCCGAGGCTAACGAGAAATACAGGCTCCGGCACTGAAAAGTCACATGACCAAGATGGGTCTATTAACAATGTAACTTTCATTGTTTCCATCTTGTAATTTAACAATTAGTGTTTTATCCTTTGTTGGAAACAATGAAGATTGGATTGTTAATAGACCTATCTTGATCAGGTGACTTTTCAGTGCCGGAGCCTGTATTTCCAACAACTCCTAGAAAGAAAGCCTATGCACTGAAAATTCATACATTGTTACATCGTATTTCTACCAATAATAAGCCCTTAATTATGACTTCTTATGATCATGTAACAATGTATGAATTTTCAGTGCATAGGCTTTCTTTATAGGAGGTGTTGGTATTTCTCGTTAGCCTCGAGACGACGCCGAGGCCAACACCACTTAAAGAGAAGGCCCGCGCACAGAAATTTCATATATTGTTACATCATCATACCTAGTCATAATTTCGGACTTATCATTGGTAGAAATGCGATTAAAGATGACTACTTATGACGTTTTAACAATGTATGACGTTTCCGCGCTCAGGCCTTGTCTTTAGGTGGTGTTGCCGAGGCCAACGAGGTAACAAGGCCTGGAAGCGAAAACGTCATCTGACCAACTGGGTGCTAGCAACAATCCAACCTTCATTGTTTCCAACAAAAGGAAAAAGACTGATTGTTAACATCCAAGATGGAGACAATGAAGGTTGGATTGTTGCTAGCACTCAGTTGGTCAGGTGACTTTTTCGCTTCCAGGCAACACCACCTAAAGATAAGGCCTTAGTACCAACACCTCCTAGAAAGAAAGCCAGACAACTGAAACGTATCTTCGGATGATGATGTAACAATGTATGACGTTTTCGCGCTCAGGCCTTATCTTTAGGAGGCATTGGTACCACGGTCTATAGATATTCATGGTCATCGAGCTTCGGCCATTTTCCATTGTTTCAAGAAGCTAAGGAAAACAGATCGCGCCAGGTGCCGCATAGATCGCACTATTCCAACACCTCCTAAAGAGAAAGCCTCTGCACGGAAACCGTCATACATTGTTACATCATCGTAGTAGTGCAAATTCAGGACTTATTATTGGTGGAAATACGAATAACAATGCACTACTATGATGATGTAACAATGTATGACGTTTCCGTGCAGAGGCTTTCTCTTTAGGAGGTGTTGACTATTCCCGACCGCAACCTGCGATAGAGATTTTCATTGAAACTGAATACGAAAATAAAGTTTCTGTCTGCCGATAGGATGGCACTGCAGGCGCAGTTGGGCAGATTGTACATGCAGCGCCACTTTTCAATAGAGTTCTCGCCCTACCGGAGCTAGAAACTTTAGCTTCATTTTAACAATGGAGCTCGATGACCATGAATATCTATAGACCGTGGTTGGTACTAAGGCCTTATCTTTATGTTTTGTTGTTCCAGGCCTTGTTATCTCGTTGTCCTCGAGCCTTTGCGATCTATACAAAGCCATGGCACTACGTCACCTCTATTGTTGAAACGTGACGAAAACCGATGGGATATTTAGAAATGTGAATTTTGTATTTAGATAAGTATGTAATTTAATAAATATAAGTTTAATAATTAAAAAAAAGGTAAAAGTGTGGCGGCGCGTTTAATATTAAATTTTAGAACGAAAGACTACGTACATAATAAAATAAACGCGCCGCCACACTTTCACCTTTTTTTTAATTATATTTTTTACTTTTTACTGCACTTCTTAAGGTGAAAGTGTGTGCTTTAAAAGTTTTATTTTATATATTTTATTATTACTGATAAATAAAAAAAGCTGCGAGTGTCAATAACGCTTTTTTAGATCAAACGAAGATTTGAGAAAATAATTTCTTTAAGGAAAAAAAAAATTATGTCAATATCAAAGTAAATCAAAGTAGACGCTCTACGCCGAAGTAAACTTTCGACAAATATTGACTTCCAGACAATTTTAGATATATTTTGTGGCAGACGAAGTCTTCTATATTCTCTCTCCCGGCTAAAAATAACTTCCGGTTAAAGTACGAGGGAAAAAAATAATCGATTATCAACAAGGCGTACTGAAAAATTGAATTGTATAGTTCTTTTACCACTTCCAATTTCTATTTTTACTCGCAATGGAGTTTTTACATATTGAATAATTAGAAGATTTGTTAACAAAAGCAATTATCTTGTTCATTAGTATGCAGTGTACTTGTTGCAGCAGTTTTTGTCTTAGTAAAGAACAGCAAAGAAACTTCGGGGGGGGGGGGGGGGGGGATATGAAAAAAATGACTGGTGGATCGGAAAGGAAAAAAAAAAACAGTGCGTTTCTTATACGAAGTCGGATTTCCCTCTTCCCTTCTCACAACTTTTCATAACAGATTTAGCCATGCATGCAAAAAGTAAACTTGTAATGCAGAAACATTAACTAGTAAAAAATGATAACATCCTGTGTTAAATATATACTTGTCCTTTTATTTTTAAACCATATACGCATGGACAAATTTTAAACACTTAACACGCAAAACTACTATTACAATTTGACTATTCTTTAATGAAGCCAAAGCTATTGCCACTATGCATTATTTTTTATTTTCTAACTCGTGGCTTTCAATAATCCAAATTCATTCTTTGGATAACATACGAAATCAAAAATAATGATTGTAACGAAGTAAAAAATACTCTCCGAACGGTTCCACCAATTTTAAAAGAACATATAATAATGAAATAAATATATTCAGTGACATGTTATTGCTACATATTTGTTGGTTGCTCTTTATCAGATGAGGATGGATGATTTGTTATTTTCTAGGCCAACATACAGGGTGGCCAAAAAGTGTTTCCAACATTACAAAATTTCATTACAAATAAAATATTACAGTTTACAGCTGTATGCTTGGTTGCAAGAGAAAAATTAACTTATATAGATTTTTTTTTTGTGGTTAAGTTGGTATAGGAGGCGCTGCAATCGTGAGAACCTGAAAATGGTTGCAATGCGATTTTTGAGTAACTCGTTTATCGGATAATTGGAAAATTTTGTGTTGTTGTTTTGGTAACTTGATGCTGAACAAATTTGTAATTGGAAATTTTTGTCTATCTCTTAAGGTTCAGAGAAAGCGCAGGGTGCTTTATGATACCAGGAAGCCAAGTCACCTATCATTGTACAGTGTAATTTTAGGAGGGAAAATGGACGATCACCACCTGTTTGCAAAAGGATCGTTGCCTGGTATTATAAACAGGGACCACTCTGCTCAAATTTGAACATGGCCAAATTTCAAGTATTCGCACCAAAAACAAAAAAAATTAAAAATATCTTACTATGCTAGAAGGCCTATAAAATCGAATTACGTTGTGCAGTACAGTTTCCCTCGATCACTGTACAGTATATTTAAAAAAAATCAAAAACTGAGTGGGCAAAGTCATCCGGGAAAAAGGGGTGACTTTGCTCATATCTATTATTTCATCAGAAACTGGCTTCAAGTATTTTCTTGGGCAATGCCACTTCTCTCAGATGTTTAAAAACAAGCTCATCTTATGATAAAAATATAAACTCCTGGGGAAACCAGAAATAAATATACAAATGGGAAGAAAATGTGGATATGATAAATAAAGACAAAGTAAATAACAACTCTTTAACCACAACAAAAATTAAGTAAAAAGAAAAATACAACCTAATCCTAGAAGCGCTTTTCGAGGGCGAAGCTCTCATCATTCAGCAGGTGGAAAAGAAGGGAGTAACACACCAGATGATACTGAGTGTGAAAAAGAACAAGACCGATATTTATAGTCTGACAGCACCAATGACAGAAAGAGTGATAAACCCCACTAAGGTGGCTAGATCAGTGATTGGTCCGTTTGGACCAATAGTTAATCAGTTGGGAATCTCCAATGGGTCCCTTGTCGGAGTTTAGTAAATTTTTGCTGTTGGCTGATGAGATTTCTAAACTTTCAAAGGCATCCAGAAGGCGATTATTTTTTATTGCTTTAACAAGTACAAGATCGTTGAATGATATTTTATGTCCCGTATCCAACGAGTGTTTCGCCACAGCTGACAGGTTTCTTCTTCCATACTTCAAGTGGGCCAAATGTTCCTTAAATCGGATGGTAGGATTGCGGGCCGTCTGTCCAAAATAAACCTTGGGGCACTGAGGACACTTAACCTTGTAGATTCCAGTCTGCAGGAGTGGGGGGACCTTATCCTTTGGGTTACCCAGTAATAGTTTTGCTTGGTTTGGGTTGCTGAAAGATAAAGCTAGGTCGTGATTACTGAAAATGGAGCTAAGGCCCTTAACTAATTCATTTTATTACCTTTAATAATCAATTAGCTCTATTAATCAATAATTTAAAATCGTACCTTCCATTGTATAGTTTTTGACACAAACACGACTGGCCTATTGTTGCACAAACTTTGCCTTGCATTACTGGACATGAGCTACATATTGTTGGCCCGATGAAAACTCTTAACAATAAGCGTTACGGATTCTTCGCATAGTATAGTAGGATGAGGCGTACTAACAACGAGGCTCCCTTTCTTATTTCTGAAAACCAAATGACTTGTAAAGCGCATGTGCATAAACAACATTGTTAACCTGATCGGCCTCGGTGGCTCAGCGGTTGCGTGATCGCCTCTGAAGCCCGAGTACGCGGGTTCGATCCCGGCCGAGGACGAAGAGGATTTTTCAGGGGGAAATCCTGAGATCAAGCACTTCCTTTGGAAGGGAAGTAAAGCCGTTGGTCCCGTTTGCCGGCTGCAAGTTAAAGAACCCTTGCGAGGCAAAATTTGCGGCCCCTATAACGCCGTCCTGAAATGACCATAGCAGTTGAAAAGGACGTTAATACCAAACAAACCAAACCAAACCATTGTTAACCTGTGTCTTCGTGTCTAATTTCGTATACGAATATTGCATAGAGCGCCATTCCATACAGGTGGTGACCTTTAGAACTAATTTTTTTTTGGTGGGTATGAACTTCCCATGCCCTCTTGTATAATATTACCAAGTATTATAGCTTTTGGTCCAGTAGTTTTTTTTATGGCCATGTCAAAATGGAACTTTAATTATAAAGACCTTGTATATAAAAAAATGACAAAAACAGAACATCATACATCAATATAAAATGAACAGAAGGATTGACTGAAGGCGACGTCGAGCTGGCTCGGAAAGTGATACGGAAACAAGAGTTTGTCTAACGCGTCTCGATTTACATCATCCTCGGAGGCTATCCTGTTACAAATTGATGCTGGGTAGTAGTGTCCCTTTTATATTAATAATATTGACGGACCTGGTCGAGCGCTTCTCTAAAAGCGCCGACCTATTGGGGGGCTCTTCGTGTCAGTAGTATTTGGCTGATCAACTCAAAAGAAATTGCCAAGAGTTTGGCTGATCAGTTTGATAACTTATTGTGAATCTATTAAACCCTTCTCGATTTGTTCAATCGATAAAGAAGGCTATGGATCAGGGGTTGGCAACCTTTTTATAAGAGTGGGCCACAGTGATAAAAAGTGAAAGAGGTCTGGGTCGGATACAGAATTTAAAAAGAGATAAATAGTACCATATGTAGTATGACCATTGTTATTCATAATTTCTTAAGTATTACACTAGCTGAGATGCCCGTCTTCGCCGAGCTTTTCAAGGCAAAACGAAAGCGGGGTATGAGTATCTATCTACTCTACGTATATACCAACGTTGTTTAAGGACTTGTAGTCCGGAGAGTTAATGTCAATTGTGGTTTTTATCTCCTTGAAACCACCTTTTTTATGGATACTCCTGGGCGTTACGGGGATTTTCATTCCAATTTCAGGGTTTTCTTACACAGAAAAGAATTAAATTAATTTTCATTATAAGCTGGGACTTGTTAATTGTTATTATATGCTGGGCGAACAGGAAATTGTCGATGTTCGAACTCCACAAAATGATCAGTCGCCTGTAACGGTATTCTTGGTATTAAAACGAATTGTCCTGCGTTACCCCCGCCGACTATTGTAGCTTGTAATGAACCTGATTATTCGGACTTTGCTGTTGTATTGCTTAACACCCCAAACGTTCAACCGTCGACCCTATAATTTAAGGACAATTTCGGACGTTGCTGTGGTTTTACCTGGCAGTGAAGTCATTTGCGCTAGCGCACAGATGGTAGGATTCGTCGGATTTTAGAAAATCACCCATCTCATGATCCTCTGCACTATGTGCTTATATTTCCATACGAAACGCAAGGGTGGCATATTAGCGTGCAGTCGAAGAACAATGCGTCATACCAAACGTGTTACGATACGCCCGTTTTATGCCTCACCATCTTCAAATTCGTCACGTACATGTTTAAGCTCGGCGAAGACGGCCATATAAAGGGTGTCCCAAAATGAGCTAACATTTTAATCCTAATAATAATAATTACGAATGTTCGTAACCATCAAAGAGGGGAAATAAGATAGAGAGCGCATTCGCCTGCACATTAAGCGATTTCGGATGCCGACATCGAGGCTAAATAACCAACTGCTATTTGGGGACGAATGAGAGCTAAGCGGTTCTGTCTACAATGCAAAGACCGTGTCTTTCAGCATTTTCAGAATAGAATTCTCCATAAGAGGAACTGTTGTTGCGAGCAGTGGCAAAGGAGATAGTCAGGGGCTTTGCGCACTCTATGGTAACAATTAGAATTTAGCGTGAATTTTTTTTGAACACCGAGAGATGGCAATAATTTGGTAGCACTTTATGGCACTATTTTCAGTGCACATAAGCATTGTAAGTGAGTGCCGCTCGAATTTAGGGCCTCTCTAATAAATTTACTTTTGATCTCGTGATTTTTTCACGGGAGAAATACTCGTTTTTTAATAAAACACATTTTTTTCATTGGAAAATTTATAATATATTTGCTTTATTAGAAAGTAAAAACGTGGAGATTATGAATGATACAAAACATCTTACCATCTGACAAATGACCGCTTTTTTGAGGAAATTTTCAATAATATGTTGACATAATTGCTGGGTACTTTCGGCAACGTTGTGTCGAATTTCATCTTTGAGGTTCTCAATAGTTTGTGGTTTATTGATGTACACTTTATCCTTAAGATAACCCCACAGAAAGAAGTATAACGATGTCATGCCACATGAACTTGGCGGCCAATTCACATCACCTTGCTGCGAGATAACACAACCTTTAAATTTTTGATGTGAATTTTTACAATTTCTAGCGTTGTTCGATTCTGTAGTTTTGCATAATTTAACCTCAATGTTTAATAATGACAGCATATAAAAATCTCTACTCTGATTGTACTACGATAAAAATGGCGGAAAAATCAAATGTCAGTTCATTTTGGGATACCCTTTATAATAAAAATCGTACCTTCCATTGTATAGTTTTTGACACAAACACGATTGGCCTATTGTTGCACAAACTCTGCCTTGCATTGCTGGACGTGAGCTATATATTGTTGGTCCCCGCATATTGTTGGTGCGATGAAAACTCTTAACAATAAGCGTTACGGATTCTTCGCATAGTATAGTAGGATTTTCTATGCCTTTTTGCCAGCGGGCCGGATAGAAGTACAATGTGGACCGTAGGTTGCCAACCCCTACCTCAGCGTCTTATAGAACAACTTATGCTAACAATGATGGAGTAACAAACTCAATTTTGAAAAATGGGCAAAGTGACCCCGATTTACCGCACACTAATTTGAAAGTGAGTGTGGGCTGCCTTCTGTGAATAGGACGACTGCTTGTCAGTGAAGAGACTACTGTTCAGGCTGTGCAGGAAGTATTTCAACGAAGCCCTTCTAAGTCTGGACGCCAAGGACAGAATGTTTGCAACACGTATACCTGATCTGGGCACTTTGAGATTGCTGGCAGCTATTGCTGGTGTTACACAAGAAATATTGCAAAAACCATAGTGCGAAATTGAATATCGCTTAGACGTTCTGCGGGCGATAAAGGGTGCACATGTAGAAGTAAAAAATATCTTCATGGGATAGTCTTTCTCTTGCAACCAACGATACAGCTGTAACTGTAATAGTTTCTTTGTAATAAAATTTAGTAATATTGGAAAGATTTTTCCGCCACCCTATATTATTGAGTGGAAATGTAAAAATGGTTTAGAGATTTGTGTACTCTCTAAACCAATAGTAAATGGGCCTATGAATAGGCCAAAAATGGCGGCCGACCGTCAGTTGTCCATACTTGTATTTATAGAGCTTTATAATGGACGCATCAACAGAGCCACTCTCGTTTAGTGGACGGGGTTAAAAGCAAATTTTTACAAAGGATTTTGGGATATTTGTTAATCTACTTTAGTATGATTGATTTGACTTATACACTATTTCAAAATTAAAATATCGAGATTAAATAAGAATTATGTTTAAAAAAATGAATTTGATTAAAAAAAATTATATAATTCTCATCTATTCATATAAAAATTTTTTTTAATCAAACTCATTTTTTAAACATAATTCTTATTAAATCTCGATATTTTAATTTTACTTCATATTAAATTTTAAATGTTGAGTTGGAAATCAAATAGTTTAAATAAAAACGGAGAAATATATTAATATTTGAAGTTGACATTTTCCTCTATAAATTGTAATAAAAAGATAAATAATCAAGTAAATCAAGTTAATAGTCATTAAATTCCTCAACCGGACTAATAATTAAAAATAATTATATAACTCATGAATTTCATTGTAAAGGAGAACATGTAAGGAAAATATTGAATAACCTAAGATTATTTAAAGAAACGCAGTGATATGTGTAAAAAGAAAAAAACCCCACTTTTTTAACTTTTAAAAAAGGTTGGCATTTTATTTGTTCTTTGTTGTATAAAAATATAATTATACGGTATAATCCAATTGGTATAATATTAAGCTTATACATAAAAAAATGATATACATGTAATACATTTTTAAAAAATATCAAAGATCTTAAGTTCGCATTCAATTTTTCAACTAATATTAGCAGTAACTTGAAATTATTATTTTCTTCTACACATTGAAAATACCTGAAAAGAAAATCATTTTTTAATTAGCTGAGATTTAATAAGTTATGATTCATCTAAATGAATATATTTTTGTTTGTTCTTAGTTTAATAGCCAATTTTCATTTCCCCGTTGGGGAGCAATTTCTCTTTCTCACTTTCGCTAGATGCAGCTATCGCCTCGCCACCTTGCGACACGAATGAGAACTAATCTCACTGGGTACGGAATTTGACTCTCAAGTGCACGATCTTTCTCTTTCATACGTATTTCTCCTAAATTGCTTAAAATAACGGAAAGTGATACATTTCGAGTCATTTCAAGCACTGTTAATCACTAAGTATCGCATGTAACTATCCAGTTTGGCCAGCCATTTTGGCTGACAGTGGCGCCATCTATAGGAGCTGAATCTAGCGAGATCGTGAATATTTGTTCACACAATAATACACAATATCTAATTTCCAATAAACAAGACAGTTATTCGGGGAAATGAAAAGAGTCTATTTGGCGGAGTGTTCATTTATCCTGAGTTCTTATATGCGATTTGGACTACAGACATGTTTTTTAAGAGATGCTGGCGATAGCAAAAACTATTGTCTCTGTATGTTTAACTATAAAAATTTTACCCGCAAATTTCTGTATTACTCACACTATTTTAGGTAAAATTCCAGAGTAGCGTTCCCTAATTTTCTCGGATGACATCGATCAGCCCCGTCGCGTTTATGCTCTGAATTTATTATTGTTACATATCTAATTAATAAGTAAATGATTTATCATTTATCTTATTCTTAAGATAAGAATAAATATTTAACCCTGGATTACAAACCCCTCCCGAACAGCGCTTTCTACAAACCCTCGTCAATTTGACTATCCTACATAATACGTATTTTTATAAATAAAATGTTTCTAGAAATGTTAATTTCTATTTTTATTATCATTGTTTGGTTTCTAATAATATAAAAATTATTTTAAAATATTTTTTGAGATTTTACTCTGTATTTTGCATTCGTATAAGAATGTAACACTTAATTGCTATTTGCATAGCTCAAACAATAAAATTATTATATTATAAATTTAATAATTATTAATGAAATAACAAAAAAAAAAAGTATTACATAAAAAATAATACAAGTAAAATGCATCATCAAAAAGTATTTCCCCCCTGATTACACCCTATTAATATATTTGAAGGTTCGAAAAAAGTTTCATTGTCACAAACCTTCGTCGATTCGACGAGTCATGGTCGCAAAAAATTGGAATTATTAGGAAAAAATACCTGCATCCCTTACTAGAATGGGGTGATTAGATCTTCACATTAGGGTTTATATGCGCGCAAGTTGGGACAAAATTTAGAAAACAGCGTAGTCGATGCGACGAGGGTTAATAATCCAGGATTAATGAACATTCTGTGTTAATTAAAACTTTACGACTAACGCAAACATGACCTAAATGTTCTAAGAAAACAAACTTTCAATTTTTCCTTGGAACTAACCGCTTTGAATCATGGGGTCAAACTACCGCTTGGAGTCATGGGAATCAAAATGTTTTATAACCCCGCTCACATGAGGTCGCTGAAGAACGCGGCGTTTTTTCTCCCATAGAAGCTGTTGCGCTTACTATAAACCTGCTTTGTGTAATGGTTTCTATTCGTTTGGACAACATTTTGAATTATCACTAGGGAGCAGTAATCTACTATTTAATTTAAAATGCGTAATTAATAACGGCCATGGGCTTCTCAAAATTTAATGTAAGTACTTCTTTGAGGTATGTGTGAATAACAAGCACTCATGCCCAGAAATCCCTAATTGCCTTTTCAGTCCCCCACCAGAGGCCTCTTCTGCTCTTCTGTCATTTTTGCTTTTACCTTTTAACGGCTACTATTCTAAGCTGTAAAATACATGAGAAATTTCGAACGGAACTAATAAATTCGATATGTAATTATATCATTGGAAAGACAAAAGTCAAACTTTATTACATTTTTGATATGTATTCATGATTTATACGTTTGCTGCGGGATGATTCTCGTCTCCCGCGCTTTAGCTGAGTTGTATGTAGCCATCTTGTAAAAGCAACATGCGCCTAAATAAACGCCATTTGTTTTTTGTTAATCCTGCTGCCTTTTCTTTAATGAAATACATCAATTTGGCGACGAGGGATGCGATTGAAGTTGATGAAATTTCTTTTGAGCAAGGTGAGACACAAATTTGAACTGAGGAATAACTGTGACGATGAATTTTTTCGGCGCGTCAGTAACTTTCGTTTTCGGGGATGATTGGAAGCTGTTCGTGGAACGCTTTGAACAGTGGTTGGAGGTAAATGGTATAGCTGACGAGAAGAGAGTGCCGTTCTTGATTTCTGCAGTGGATGAGAAAACTTATAGATGGATGAGACAGTTGTGTCTCCCTGATTTGCCGAAATCAAAGACTTTTGTTCAACTGATAAAGATCATGGAGAAATACGTTTGTCCGGCTCGATTGACTCAAAACACGAGCGAATCGATACATGACTTTCTATTGCGTTTGCAAACCATCGCGGACGATTGTGAATTTCAAGATGGTTTAATGGATAGACTGCGTGACCAGCCCATAAACGGCATTGCTTCTGAGACCCTGCAAAGAAAACTTTTATTTGTGAAAGATCGTTCATATGAGAAAATCGTTGAGTTGGCGTTGCTTTGGGAAGCAACAGAATAAGATGTTCAGGACATACGAGGTGAGCAAGCAGTTGAATTGACTACTGTAATCAAGTTCCATGTGCGATTCCCAAGATGCTACACGTTAAGACTGAAAATCGTAAGACGACTGAACACTATAAATTTCGTGAGAGGCAGGTTTCGCATAACAAAAAAAAAAATGCCCCTAAAAGAGACAGTCAGTCGTCTCCTGTTCAAAAAAAATGTTTTTGTTGTGGCAGTTGTTCACATTTGAAACCACAGTGTAAATTTAAGGATTACAACTGTCACGTGTGCGGAAAAAGAGGCCATTTGAAAATCATGTGCAGAAAAACGCCATCAGTAGGTGAGTCATCAGAAGTTAAGCACAATAGTTCTATTGTTAATGAAGATCAACAATTAAACTGTAACACCTTAAGAGTACTCCAAGTTGAAAATTCATCTATGCAAGTGAAACCCCTTCATGTTCAAGTGACTGTGAATGACAAACCCATGCCTTTTGAAGTAGATACAGGTTCGGCTGTTACTATTGTTGGTGAGAGTCAGTATGAAAAACATTTTAAGATGATTCCATTAGAACAATCACAATTAAAGCTGAGCGCTTTTGGAGATCATGATTTAACAATATTAGATACCATATGTGTTAATGTGCAGTGGGATGATGAGTCAAGAAAATGCAAATTATATGTAATTAAAGCATATGTAACTTCCTTATTATATGCTGAAAAGCATATATTGGTTTCGCTCTGTTTGTGTGTCTGTCTGTCCGTCCGTCTGTATATCCGACGATTTCTCGAGAATGCTTTAACTTTTTCAAGTTCTTTTTTCGCTGTTCGATAGAGACCCTTCCTGAGCTCACCTGATTAGTTTGTCGTCGAAATCGGTCTAACAGTCACGTGACTATTAAGACCCAAACCCCCCCATTAAATTTTTTTATTGGCAATATAAGGCATGTAATATGTCATTCGAACGGGAATGACGAGCACAAGACGAATATGACATTCTTTTCGATTTTCGAAATGCTACGTCCGAGAAAATGACCCCCAAAAAGTACTTCAATGACCCCTTATTACGAGCTTTAGCTAAAGCTATATATAAGAATACAAGCATGATCAGTACCTTTATGTGCCTGGCCAGCCATCGTTTGCACGAAAACGTGAAAATGGAAGAACTTAACAGCGATATATCAACTTTTGATGAGCTCTCGTGGACCCCTTCAAGCACGTGCACTAATGATAAGAATATGAACTTAGGGCATGTAATATATCAATCGAATCCTACCGACGAGTCATAAGTGAATACAGTGTTACTTTTTGTTTATCATTTAAGCATTGTTGATGGCAGCCTGGAGCACGTGCCCGTTATGAAGCTTTCTTGATGCACGTGCTCATTTCATTTTAAAATTCAGTGCTGTTAGGCCTATTGTTAAATGTGTTAATTAATGTTAGGGCGATGGTTAAAAATGGCTAAATAACGTTAGGCCTATAGTTAAAATGACTAAATAATGTTAGGTCTGTTGTTAAAAATGACTGATTAATTTTAGGCTTATAGTTAAAAATGGCTAATTAAAGTTAGGCCTATTGTAAAAAATGGCTAATTTATGTTAGGCCTAGAGTTAAAATGACTAAATAATGTTAGGCCTATAGTTCAAAATGGCTAATTAATCTTAGGCCTATTGTTAAAAATGGCTAATTAATGTTAG
>JAHWFO010090126.1:302571-377581 GCA_023313115.1 Rhysida immarginata | reverse complement strand
TGCGATAGAGATTTTCATTGAAACTGAATACGAAAGTAAAGTTTCTGTCTGCCGATAGGGTGGCGCTGCAGGCGCAGTTGGGCAGATTGTACATGCAGCGCCTCTTTTCAATAGAGTTCCCGCCTTACCGGGAGCTAGAAACTTTAGCTTCATTTTAACAATGGAGCTCGATGACCATGAATATTTATAGGCCGTGATTATTACACGGTTGGCAACGCTGTAACCACCCTGCATTTAGAAGATTAATTGTACGATTGTTGAATAAGGATTTTAATTGTGTGCATGTGTTCTAGAAAATTTTAATTTGAAAACTGCTGGAATGAGATAAGTTTTTATGATGGATAATTTTATTAATTCTATCGTTGACCTGAAAGAGGACAATTTAACAGGCTGTGAATAAAATATCTAAATGAGGCTATTTCATGCTTTATTGAAGTTGAAGTTTTTAATCATTAAAGTAATGGTTGTTTGCTGTAGCTATTAAAGGTGAACAATTTGCTTCGAAGATCTTTATTAGTTATGAAGTCCATAAAGTTTATGCCTGATACTTGATATCAGGCTATATGGTGAAGGAGGTAATTTACTGTTGTTGTAAATGGTAAGGATATCATCATGTACTGTCCCATATTTTTTTCTTAAATTTGAAATCATTTGACCTTATCGATGTTGCCAGAAACGAAACACACGCAAGTCTTTATGAAAACTAGAGGAGAGTGACCAAAAGCGGGCCTCCATTTTGGTTTTGGCTTGTATAGGTCTCACTATTAAAAGCACCATAAAATAATTTTTGTTAAATTTTTTGCAAAGCATTACTCTTTTACCATTTCTTAAAAAGCGCTCCAAAACCGGGCCCCCTAATTTTATGAATGAAATGGGTATTAAAAAAGAAAAAAATAAATACTGACTGAAAGAGAAGCATTTACACTCTAACCCGTTTAATACGAAATCCTACGGAACCAAAAATCTTTTCGTAATATCAGAGTTTCGTAATATCAGAGAAAGACAAAAAATAGACAATTTATCTTGTATTGTTATTCTGTGTTATCATGGTTATTGTAACAATTAATTTTTTGCTTACGTAATCATTCCATTTTAAAAGTAATTTAGTAATTCATCCGGAGCGTCATCTTGGGATAAGGAAAAATGTCGTAATTCTTTCAAAGCGGTATGCGCACGCTTTAAAGTTGGCGCAGATTTCGGCAAATTCTCTTCATCTTCGCTCTCTTCTTCTTCCTCGTGTCCGCCTTTTTGTGTGCCTTGATCGGTTAAAGGCTCTGAAGTGATCAAGTCTTTGTCAACCTCGACGTAATCTTTAAATGTGATGTGCGCTAATTTTTCTTCATAGGCAGCTTTGCTTCGAAGAATCTCCCATTCTTCGAAGCCTTCAAATTCTTCTTGCAACTCTTCTTCTTCTATAGGCCTATCATTTAAAAACCCCGCCTTCCTGAAACAGTTCGAGATTACCGCTTCCGGTAATCGTTGCCATGCATCGCAAACGTTTAAAATGGCGTCTAGAACAGACCATTATTTTCAATTCTTCATTCTCATCTACAATGCGAATCATGTCACGCACTAAATGCTTCCGAAACAAAGCTTTCAGTGAACGAAACACACCCTGATCCAGGTGTTGCAAGTGCGATGTAGCATTAGGTGGAAAAAACTTCACTTCTAAATTTGTTAGTGATAAGTTCGGCGGCAAAGAGTGTGGAGCACAATTATCAATAAATAAAATTGCACGTCGATTTTCCTTTCTCAGATCATTGTTCCAAGTTTTTAGACATTCTTGAAAAACGAGGCCAACGAGAAAGACAGGCCTCGAAGCGGAAAAGTCACCTGATCATCTGG
The DNA here is from genome assembly GCA_023313115.1 of Rhysida immarginata. Lineage (NCBI taxonomy): Eukaryota > Metazoa > Arthropoda > Chilopoda > Scolopendromorpha > Scolopendridae > Rhysida > Rhysida immarginata. Next base: position 375,736 of record JAHWFO010090126.1, on the reverse strand, counting down.
GTCCGAACAACAATCCAACCTTCATTGTTTCCAACAAACGAAAAATATTGATTGTTAAAATTCAAGATGGAGACAATGAAGATTGGATTGTTGTTCGGACCAATGACGTATATTAAAGATAGACTCCGAATCCTATTGTTGTAACTTGAAGCAAATTGGGAAGCTCCATGCCCAGAACTGTCATGGCTGAAAGTGAGTGAATCTGATGCAAAACACATGGCTAAACACGAGAGTAGCTGATTAATAATTATTTCACACGACGATTACGGAGTGATAAGTTTATCTTTTCGTTTACTTTGTATTTGAAGTATTTTATTATATTTTATAAACAATTTTTCGATCATGGTTTCAATTTCAATTTCGTTTCGATTGTCTTTCAGTTACGTATTTTCATTTTAGTTACGTATTTTTGATTTATTTTTGTGGAAAATGATTCCTAGACCCTTTTCTTGTCTATTTGTACAGTTGTACGCAGTTTAACTTTGAGGAATGGTTTTGAATTAATTATTCCTCAGGCCCAAAATCTTCAAAAACAAAGCAGCCAGACAGCTAATTACTCCACGGCTCACTCCTGCCCAGAACTGTCATGGCTCAATTTGCTTCACTTTTTGCCGCTGTTAACAATAGGATTCGGAGTCTATCTTTAATATATGTCATTGGTTCGGACCCAGTTGGTCAGGTGACTTTTCCGCTTCGAGGCCTGTCTTTCTCGTTGGCTTCGCTTGAAAAATAACTGATGTCATCCAGGCACGTTATTGTGATAATAAACGCACAGCAAAATTTTGATATTCTTAAAGCAACGTGGCTTTCTATACTTGCCGACAATAACGGATTTTTTTCTGTCCGAACCATCCATGTTCGTAGACAGCAGAACGCTAATGCGTTCTTTGCTGTTTTTTCCTTTAAAAAAAAGACCAGAAAGTATCAATTAAATATAGAGTACAATACGGTATAATACAGAAAATAAACCATAAATAAACTTAGAAATGCATATTAACCCTACCTCCTGTACACAGTTCTCCCTTGAAATGGTGAGTTTTGTCGGGCACTAGCTGGTAGAACAGACCAGTCTCATCCGCGTTATAAATGTCTTTGGCAGTATATTTCTCGATTAATTTCGGGAGAACTTTCTCCTTCCAACCAGCAACGACCTCTGGATTGACGGAATTAGCCTCACCAACATGTATTTCCTATAAAAACAATCGTAAATAACAAATTCAAAAATCTTTACTGAAATATCAGATATTCAATTATTTCAAGGGCATTTTAGATAAAAATAAAAATAAGGCATATTTTTCCTTAGAAAATGTTTGACGGGTGTAGAAGAGAAGGACGAGACGCAAGAACCCTGGAATACAATAAATAAAAATTATTTAATAAAAAATAAATAAAGGAAATAAATCAAAAATAAAAAGCTGTCGTTTCGGATAGAGACTATCCTTTGTCATAGCAGGGAAGATTATTTTCTGAAGCAAGGAGAATATTAGAAAAGGTTTGTAGTGTAAACTTTGGATCCTATAACAGAATTTCAAGAAGATGAGAATAAGTAATCGTAAAAATATGGGGGATCGCTTTGTAAACAGAGTTAACTATGCATGTTAATTACTTCAAACATCCACTGATACGTAGCTGTTATAATAAGTAGGCATAACAGTTAAATCATTTACCTTCAAAATCCTAGGGCAAAACACGTGAAACTGAAGAGTATAAAATGTTCCTAAAAATTCAAAAAACAATATTAACTAGTTGTTAAGGTCCAGTAGGCAGTTGTATAAACTACTATCTCAATTTTTCACTGTTATGCTGCAGCATAGTAAAGAGCAGAAATTGAGAGGGTCCAGTTTTGGTTACTTTCATCTCTATATTTATCGTATTGCTTTTACTCTTTATTTATTTATTTATTTTTCTATATGATGCTATCTAGTTAGTTAACATGCAATTGTAAATTAAAAATATTAGACTATTAGATGAGCAAGGCAATGTTTTGGATGACTTTTTTATTTAAAATAATACTGTTTACATTTTATTCGTTTTTATAAAATAGAACACAGCTAGTGCAGGCAAAAAATTTAATTCAATGTATTATCTTATAGGAGTTTTGCTATGGTGAGTCGAGCACAGCTTTTGAGCTTTTTTTTTCCCGTTACGTGCGATCGTGCATCTCAGCGGAGAGATTTTTATCTATTGATCAAAATTTTACTATCTTGTTTTGGTCAGCGGAATCCTCTCCATATTTTTTTCCCTTCTCTCTCCTCATGAAGTGTCAATAAGTTCCCGGGTGGCTGCACATGGTTTGCCAATCGACCACCGCTACAGGGCGATGCTGTCAGCGGCCATTTCACGTTTGATGTGATCCGCCTTCTTCTTTGGAAGACTTGTTGACACCTGCAAGGAATTTCAGAATCATTTCTGATTTCCACATTCGATTTTTCTGTTCCTACGCGTGATAAACAAATTTGTCAAAACATCTTACGGTTGTTCAGATATTTTATTGATTCCTTTGTCAAGTAGATAATTGAAATTCAATAATAATTTTGTACTACGTATACGAACCACGATTAAATATGGATTGTATTCCACAGGATGTCTACAAGGCCGCTTGCTTATAAGGCCGCTTCTAATTGATATAATAACACCACACTTTCACTGCGAAAACTTTACCGTAATGGTGTAGTCCTATTATTGTACACTAGTATTAAAGCCCGTCTGACGACGATGCCACAACAGACGAATTTGTAAATTCGATTTTAATTTACAGAACTGCCAATAGTAAATAAATCGCTGTCAATATGAAAGCGAAACTGTCGCAATAACCGAAAAATGTTTACTGACTTAGTTTTCAAATCTTTTTATCTGTTAAGGTCGCGGAGACAGCACTCACAATTTTCCGCCATCAGAGGCATGTCCTCAATGATAATACCCAAGCGACCCCAATGCTCTATGTAGTCTATCCATCTAGTTCTAGGCCGACCCTTTGGTGTCTTCACCGACTTGGAAAATAGCAACTGCTTAGGAAGACAGTTTGCGGGATCCGTACATGTGGCCATACCAATGCAACTGAGCCCTCTCAATGCGGTTAAGTATCGGCTCAACACCCACGGATTGCCGTATTGTGATGCTGAACACTATCTAATAGGGGACATCTGCCGCACTTCTCAGGATCTCATTTGGTCATTACCCAAGACTCATGACCATAGATGAGAATGGGAACAAAGATTTGAAAACGGACAGCTCGGCTTTCTTTCCTAGCTCAAGTTTGCTAACCACAGTTCGCATCAGACACAACTTGCTGCACTGAACCGAGCATCAATACAATAATGTTGCTTGCTTTTGATTTTATTCGAAAGCCCGGCGTACGACGGTTACCTCAACAGTGGAAACTGTAAGTTCGATTTTATTTTTAAAAATTTCATCTGTGATTAGACTGCGAAAAGTGACATTATTGCCAGTAGTAAAAAAAGTCGCTGTCAATTTGAGAGCGACACTAACACAACGTGTCCTGTTACAATGTGACAATGTCACTACTATCAATTTGACAGTTAAAACTTAAAACAAAATGTAGATGCTAGATGTAAACTTTGTTCTTCAGTGAAAATGTCTCGTTGGGCTCTTTTTTATCTCCCGCATTACTCAATTTCTTCGGCAGACCATTTTGGTGGCATATTGCAAGACCATTATATTTTGAAACTAAAAAAAAATTAATCATACACATGTAATAAATATCATAAAATGAGAAAAAAATAATGTTATTTGCTTTTTGATTTTATTCTATTTGATTTCTTTTTCTAACTTATGAATTTTCCTTTGTATTACTTTATTCAACTATGCACATTTAACGAATATCATAAAATGTAAAAACTAATGTTACCTACTGGGGACTTGAATTGATTTATTTTTGAAACATTTTGTTAATCAATTTCAAAATTTTATTTTTGAAATTTTATACATGTAATGAATTTCATAATTTAGAATAGCTAAAATACTTACTTAAGATTTAATTTGATTTATTTATTTATTTTAGTGTGTCATTTTTAAATGTCAATAGCCTACAAAAAACATATGATTTTTTAAATCTAGTCTTTTTCGTCGGCTGCCATTTTTGAATTATAACAATCAGTGTTTTTTTTCATTTGTTGAAAACAATGAAGATTGTATTATTCGAGCAGGAGTTAGCATTTTATACGAAGCCGACGAGGTTGTTATCTCGTTGGCCTGGATTTTTTATGTAAGATGTAACGCGCAGATTGTGAAATTGTACAATTCACGAAATGCTCAACTTTTTGCTTATTTCATGCATCATGCAGCTACAGATAACCTATGTAAGCTGGTGCACGATAACTTGAAAACGGATTAACTTTTTCAAATTCTGTTTTCAGAAATATGACCATCAAGGTCTTAGCTCGGCTGTATCAACTTTTCAGGATTTTTCGTGGATCTATTCATAGAGAATGGAGCTATCTATTGGTTTTATTATAATTTCCGCAATTTTTGAGGTAGAAGGTTGAAATTCGGAATGTAGCTTACCAAGAGCATGTGCACCTTCACTATTTAGTTTGGTTTTGATTAGCTCACTGGGGTCGGAGTTTCGGGGGTGGGAATAAGAGGGGACCAAAAGGTCCACCTGTATTTATGCATATAAAGGAGTGAAATTCGGTATGCAGATTCCTCTAGGCAGATCTACATAACACAATGAAGTTTGGGCCAAATTGTCCCAATGGAATCGGTGTTGTGGGCATCACAAATGGTTAGAAACGAAAGAATATAAAGCTCATTTACATTTTCTAAATACTATGTTCGAGAAAATCAATTTCTCGATTAAAAATTGGGGAGGGAGGTTAGAAAGTGCAGATAAAAGGGTAAAAATAGATGATCTCAGTGCTTCCGTTACTTTCCTATACCTTCTTCGACAGGAGTATTTTCTTGTTTATAAAAGGTTTTCTGTATCTCAGGAAAGCGTTAACAATGCATTACGCTGGTTAGTAATAAACAATCGTCTTTATAAGGACGTCAAAATCAACAACTTTGCTCGCATTGATGATCAAATTAACAACGATTACATAAATTTTAGACACCTTATTTAACTTGATTTATGCGTTATGTGCAAATTTTATAATCAACCAGATGGAACCTCTCAAAATTTGACGGTAAACAACTGTCCATCTTATTATTAATCTCCATCCCTTTAATTAAAAAATAAATAAATAAAAAATCGTCAGAGCAACAAATAGAATAATAGAGCAGCTTAAAAGCAGAGAACGTTGCACAGAAGCCAATTTTTGCGGATGTAGGTAATGACAGTTTTTATCATATCATTTTGCATGCGCTTAAAGCAATTTTTAATTGTAAATGACTGCTAAATAATAGTAATTATGGACACAGATTTTTGACAAAGATTTTGACAAAGATTTTTCATTTAAGACCAAAACTGAAGTTTAGAGATGCAATAGCTTTCTCCAACGAACTGACGAACTGTCGAAAGAATTACTCTTGGAACTTAAATATATAAATATTTCCCGTTGTTTAAACGACTCCAAATTTCCTGTGACACTGGTTCATTTCCTGTGACAATCCAATCCATTAAAATAATTTTCAAAATTCTTAAAAAAGGATTAAAACTGATTTTCATTAAATTTACTTCCCAGGCTACTTCTTCAGATTCCCAAGGTTTTTTGGTTTTGTAATTGTCATATAAAAACATGTGTTTTGTTGGGTTTTTTAAATAAAGACCAAAAAGAAATAAAATAAAAAATATAAAAAAAATTTAAGCACACACTTTTAATTTTTAGTGGACTTTTAAGTAAAAGTGGGTTCTTAAAAAGTTTTTTTTTAAATATTTTTTATTGTTTTTATTATTCCATATGCCGTGTCTACTCCAAATATTAAATTTCCGGGTTGGCTTTGGCCCTTCTGCTTGTCCGTTGAAGCACCGCCTGGAGACCGCTTGTTCGGCTTCGCTGCATTCATTTCAACGCTCGACAACGAACACCTGCCAACCGAACAGGTCTTTTAACTTGTGTTTGAATTGCAGCGGATTCAGAGCTGTTGTCTATCCATTATCTACCTAATTAAACTGCTAAATGCAAACCTGTTTAAATATCCGATCCATTTTAAGATTGCACGTGAAAACGCATTTAATATCGCCTCAGGAAAGAGAGAAACGATGAGATTTTCTTTAGCATTTGAAATTCACTTAATAGAAACCAAATTAACAGTTTTCTGATCAAGGCATTTTTTTTTTCAGTAGTTCGAAACATATCTCTACTTTTATATAGAAGAAAGAGCGAAAAATGTATACACTCATTCATTCATTCATTCATTCATTCATTCATCACGAAATCTCCAGTACTACGAAGCCTACAAACTTGAAATTTGGCAAGAATATTTCTCTTGGCTTCTAGGTGCTCGCTAAGAAAGGATTTTATTTTTTCTTTCTTCCTTTCCATTTTAGTTTATTTTTAAAATTCAAATTACCTGGAGCTGAATGGGATTTTTACCAGCACTAAAAAATTGTTGACGTTTCCTTTGTTAATGAAGATTTTTGCGATTGTTCCGTGAAGCAGCGTCAACAATGACTGCAAGTCTTTCGCACGTGATACAGCGTATCTTTTATTTTTTATCTCAATCGGATTTGTGACGCCGTTATTTGCTTTTTTTAAATTTTAATGAAGACATGCGATTATTGTTCCGTGAAGCAGCATCAACAATGATGCAAGTCTTTCGCGCGGGAATACAATGTATCTTTTATTTTCTACAGAGTCCGCCAAAATAATGTATACACACTTTACTAGATATCATCTATAATATTTTCCCTAACAGCAAAATCGAAAGCTTACACCCCAATATTATTACATGTATTGAATGAAGACGATCCCGAAAAAAAGAAGACCACAATTGCCACCTAGACATAGGAGATTACTGATAAAGAGTTTGCTAGGAAATGGCTAGGAAATGGATGATAATTAGTTTGAACAGCTTTCGTACCTTATTGTAGGAGTCAAGAGGACTTATATTCATCGCTTGATGCCTCTATGAATTTAGTGTTACAACTTTTATATAGTTTTTTTTCTTTTGCTGAAGTGTGTATACATTTTTTGGCGGACTCTGTATACAGGGTGTTCTCGAATAACGTGTACAAACTTGGGGGGGGGTGATAGAGGGATCAAATCAAAGCAACAGGAGCTTTTTCATTTTTTTCTCTGGGGCATTGTTTTTGAGATAAAAAATGTTGAATTCCTTCCTGCAGGAAACAGTTGTTTGATTCTGTGGGGACACCTACAGACATTGCTATACGAGACACCAATGGGATCCGATGAAGAGCTGGTAGCCAGAATGGCCATAGCTGCGGACCAGATTCACGAAGAACCAGGAACTTTTGAACGTGTACGTGAGTCCATGCGACGACGTTGTGAAGCATGCATTCATGCCACAGGGACTCAATTAGAATACTTATTGTAAAACATTTGCAAGTTTCATAAAAAACAAATCACTTATTGCACTGTATGAAATGTGTTTTTTGTTCTTTTTATTACATGATTGGCCATGATTTTGACGTGCTCCAGAATTACGGGTTGAGTGGCATATTACGTCTACGTGACGCCCAACATTTTTAATCTCAAAAACAATACCCAGAGAAAAAATGAAAGAGGGAAATGTTGCTTAAATCTGATCCCTCTATTACCCCCCATCCCAAGTTTGTACATCACCCTGTATACATAAATTTGAAAAAACTATATTTTTCTCCGAGCGATGCCGGGTACTTCAGCTAGTATCTAATAAACGTTTAATAAATAACGGCATACTTCCCATCCTTATCCTCGATTCAGACGTGTATAATTCGTCAGAATTTTTGAAAAGATCTTCAGGCGTTTAATCATTTTTGAGCAAGAAGAAATAGCTTCATCATCCCGTCCGTAATTAAACGAAGACGGAGAGAGATGTTCTAATCCATCAAAACAGAAGATTAACATTCGAGTGAAAGAGCTACTAATAGAGCAACAGCGATCTGGAATTTTTTTTCTTTCTTTTTCTTTGCAATCCTTTTATGTCATTTTGGCAATTTGTTTTGTTAGGAAGACACCGACATATGGATTAAGACAAGGAAAGCAAAGAGTAATCGAGAAGTCGTTCGGGCAGAAATTCATTGGATGTTGCTTTTTATGGATCGTTCTTATTTCAATGAATCATGCTACAAAGCTATTTATTTCCTAATCTTAATGCATTAAATTCATTTATTACTAAGAAGAAAAATGGCGGCGTACTGTTTAACTGTTTGCGACACAATGCAAAACAAGAGGAACGGCTTAAATACTTTCAGTACTCAGCGTTGATATTGTACGAGGGTCGTTTGATAAGTAATGGCACTAAAACATATGTTTTGAAAAATTCTTTTTTATTTTTCAACATCGTCCCCATTTAGGTTAAAATGGCTGTACACTTCGTCCAGTGAGTTTCCAATTTTTTTTTCTGAAAAGTAGCATTCATCAAAATCGGCAAAATATTCGTTAACGGAGAAGAAGACGTCATCATTTGTTAAGAATTTGTTTCCACCGAACCAATCTTTTTTTAAGTTTGGAAACAAGAATAAGTCACATGGGGCCAAGTCCGGAGAATAGGGTGGATGAGGAATTAATAGGAAACCTAAATCGTGCATTTTTGCCATTGCGATTTTTCATCTGTGGAACATCACTCTTTTTAGTGGTAACTGCTACATTGCTCGCTTCAAACGAATGCAACTCGTGGCTTACGTGTATGTTCTGGTTGAAATTTGGCACGACTTGATTTGTAGAGTGGCACGTGCCAACCATCACTTAAAAAAAAGACAATTTTTGCAACGACTTTTAGAAATTTACCAAACTTATCAAATGATACTCGTATACAGGGTTTGTCCGAAAAGTAATGTCAATAATTTAACTGTGAAGCGAATACACGTCGCAGCGCGCTCGGAGCGGTGGGGATCGATGGAGGGAGGAGTCAGTTTACGCACGCGCGTTCGCTCAGTCGTCTCCGACCATCCGGAGAGTACAGGACAGGCATTTTCGTGAATCTTGTTTTCGTCTCCGATGCAGCGCTCGATTGAGCAAAGGATTGCCATCAAGTTTTTGTGTTGAGTTGAAACGTGCCAGGAACTTTGGGACTTGTGTGAAAGTGACCCCACTTTTTAGACAATGTCATCACAGGGGGGTGATGAAAGGACATCATTTCGGGACAGTTGACAAAGTCAAAGAGGCTTGCACCAAGGCTCTAAAAGACATTCCGAAAAATGCGTACACTGACCTTCGATGCCTGGAAATCTCACTGGAAGCGATGTATCGACGCAGGAGGATCCTATTTTGAAACCTTTTAATGTATTGTACCGATCGGATCAATAAATGTCTTCTAATCGACTCAATGACATTACTTTTCGGACATACCCTGCTATTCATCAGGATTTCTTAGCTTCCATAATAATTTGTTTACGGGTTTCTGACTATTCTGCTTAGTTGTACACGCCTTAAGGTACGAATAACATGAGTTTAGATGGATTCACACACACACTGGCCAATGAATTAGAAACATCTGTTTAATAGAATACAGGAGGTCAATAAACTGTGGATATAAAAAATAATAAAACGAATATACATTTCCACAAAATCCCTTTCTTCAGCTACAACGTAGTGTAAAAGTAGCAATACATGAATCTGGTTTAATCTGTTTAATATTGTATTGGACCACCTTTGGCCCGAGTTGTAGTTCGTATGCCTGTTGGCAAAGCGTAATAAGACATTGTAGCACTTGTAAGCCAATGGAAGTCCAGGATAAATGAGGGAAGTTATCTTGAACCATTGCTGTATACCAAACGTGCGCAATGAACAATAGCATTTTATCCATGCAGTTGTTGTCATGTGCAAGATAAAAATGCAGCATTGCAGGATGTTCACCCGATCTTCCTTGAATATCAGGGGGCTGGTTCCATATTATTAGTGGATCCTTTGCTTCATAGAAGCTCCATATCATTAGTGGATCCATTGCCTCTCGGGGCTCTTGCCAAACTTCTGCATACCATCGGTTCGAATCAACGTGTATCGTGATTCTTCAGTTCACATAATCTTTTCCCGTCTTCACGTGTCCAGTCCCGACGTTCCAGACACCGCTGTAATCCAATTTTCCTGCTCTTTGCAGAAATCAGGAGTGTTCTTATAGGCCTGCGACTACTGATCTGCTTTAATCTCCGGCCCATGTTTCAGCCAGATATTAGAAAATACAGGGTGACCCACAAAGGGCTCCGATTTTAAGAGTAAATATCTCGGAAACGGAGATCGATGGAAGAAAGAAACAAGAAGTAACCAAAAGAAGTGTACTGAATAGAAAAAAAGTTTTCTGTACAGTACAGAGTCGCTTTTAAGTTTTATTTTGGTATTTTGTTTACATGTATGTAGCTCATATTGGTTTGCCTTTAAAATACGCATAGGGTAAGGTTGAAAAAATAAACAAAGTTCATAAAATAATACTAGAGTTTCTTTGCAGTACTTTATATGTTGGACAGAAATTCATTGGACCGTGAGTGTTTCATTGTACCATACCGAGCACATCGATTCATGAAGTCTGATCCCGTAACTCTGACCCCAGTAAGTGAGCGATTAGGAATGACTGAACAGAGCGACGTAGTGAGCAAATGGAGAGTTTTACATAAAGATTATCACCATTGAATTCAGAGATTAGTAAATGACCTATGATTGAACTGTAATGCGATTTTTCTTGCTCCATGTCGGCTAAATCAGAATTTCCCTGTCTTCAAAGCGGCGAATTTTTTAATAGATGTTTTCGCCAATTCATCGCTTGACTGCCCTATGTTAAGCGCATATAACCGTTTATAAGTTTCATCCTTGAAAAGCTCCACAGATACACAGGTCGTCAGAAATATTTTAGACTTAGTGAAGGATTCTAAAAAGTCCTGTTCTGTTGTGAATCTAAAACGTTGCCCAGTCTTTGGTTTCTTCCAAATGAATCTCTGATAATTTCAGGTGCGTTCTTAGCGATAGTATTTCTCACTTACACCAGTAGAAAATACATGCAGCTGAAACATTTCACAGAAATTGTATAGAAAGTCAGTGTGGTGATATCTCTCTGATGGTATTATCCGAAACCCCCGCACCTTCCTATTGACTTCACGATATAACAGCAATTACGAATCTTAAGAACGATTTGAGCATTACTTGACACTTTCATATAACTGATATAATTACTTTTGCCGGAGAGTTCATGTTACCGATGAACAAGAACAGCTGAAAGAGACTACAAGGCAATACGCAATAAAGGTGATCAAAGAATTGATCCAGAAAATGACGTACGGCGAAAGGGGAAAAAATTAAAGCGCTCGTTTATCGACCTGCCCTGCGAGGCATTGATGCTTGACAGGTACAACAATTTCCTCGCAGAACAAAAGAAATCTAAATTTGATTCAAGAAAGATTGCTGTCAAGAAGGTTATCAGTGCATCGATTTTCTTGAAAGTCAAGCTCCTGTAACGCTTAATGCAAATAAGTTAGGATACGACGCGAAGAACCATGCGCTGGCAGCAAAGTTCGCGAACGTTTCTAATTTTGGACTGCCTTTCAGTTGGATCACGTAGGCTACTTTGTAGCTGAATGTTTGGAGCATTTTAATAGGAGGGAAGGGGAGGAGAGGCTTCTTTTATTTTCACTTTCGAAGCTAAAGATTAACATATCATATTCGCACACAGTTTTAAAGAGAAACGTTATATAAGATCGCTTTATGGTTTTATGCTACGAGAAGATATATGGAACGATTTTTGAACTAGAACATGGCTGCAAATGACAACGCAATGTTGTACAAAAATTGCCGCTTCTTTCTTTTGAAAATTTATAAAAAAAATAAGTTAAAACCCAAAGGTAATAAGTAAATTTTTCTTAAAAAAGATGTAAAGTTTTAATGTTCACTGAAATGCTAGAAAAAATGGTACAGACCATACAGAATATATAACATTACTACCTACGCACTTCTATGATTTCTTCAACAAATGAAGAGACCATAGGAGGTGGTTGGAACTCGTGAGCTGGGTCACAGTATTTCGAAGTTGGGATTTTCGCGTACGACAATTTCTAGAGCGCTCAGTGACTACAAAACATTAATTGCGGCAAAACATTAAACTGTGGCCGTAAAAAAAGGACACTGGTAAGAATCGCTTCACGCAATACATCTATCAACAACATCAGAATTCAATGCTGGGGCCTCAACAAAATGAGTATGAGAACTGTGAAACTATCTTTTCATGATATGGGCTTTAGGAGCCGATGCTCGGCCTGAATACCTTGATGAATGCACGATACAAACGTTTGCGCGTCGCTTGGGCTCGAGAACACTGCCATTTGACAATTGATGACAGTTCATTTTGCAAAAGTCTGAATATCTCGAAACGAAAAGTATGTGACAGTTCATAATGACAGGCATATTTTTGCCTCTTATGGACTTTTGAGAATAGTTACCTATAAATGATTAAATGAATTATTTTTTGAGAATATCTAGGCTAATTATTTCAAATCGTTCGTTATCAATGGAGTTTTTATTTCCTTTTAAATCTCAAAAGTTTTCTGTTAGGTCGCCGATCGCAATATTCTTGGAAAGTTGATCAATTTTGGATTCTAGAATTTAATTGATTTGTTTGAAATCCAGCTTTTTTTTGAAGAAAAGGTGTATTTAATTAAATAAGGAAAGAAGAGAATTTCCCCAATCAGCAGAAAATGCCCAGATTGCAATTAATTTCTGGGAATAAGCCTTTTCCACCAACGCAACGCAACTGCAACTGAACTCGTTAATAGGGTCGCATGGTGGTAGCAAACGAATCTGACCTCTGTGTTTGGATCAGGCTTTGCCCACTGGAGCGATTGCAATGCAATCTAGACGCAACCGTAGCATGTCTAGTTGTATGCAACTGGTCGTGTTAGATTTCAGTCCAACTCCTATGCAACTAATTCACTGTCATTCCCGCACTGAAATGGAAAATATCTGAACCAGATCGAATAATGCAACTGCCAACTAATCGCAATGGAATCAGCGGTGTAGCTGAAGGTTCGGTCGTCCGGGGCGGTTTTTCAGTTTGCCCCCTCCTCGAATAACAAGACAAAATAATGGCTATATAGGGAGAAAGTAAAATCTGTGAAAAATGTAGGCTATATTATTTTATAACATTAAACAAAGTCAGTGGCATAGCTAGAAGTTATACCGCCCAGGGCAGTCCTTCAGTTTCCTCCTCCTAAGTAACAAAATAAAACAAAAACTCTGTAAAATGGACAGTTCCACTTTCCTCGATAAAAAATAACATTTTTACAATGCAGTCATGAACTTAGCCTAAGGAAGGCGGAGGGGGAAGAGCAATTGCCCCTACCCTAAATGAAGTAAATACAAATACTTGATTTTTGCTGGAACTAAGATGGGGTATTGATTTATTCAGCAAAGATGGAGCTGGTATTTGGTGTATTTTCCCACATAATTTTCTCACATATGTACCCGACTTGCCCCCCCCCCCCCCAAATAAATCCTTGCTATGCCCATGAATGCAGCAGGCCAAAAAATGCCCCCAAAAAAGTACCGCCTAAGGTCCCCTTGATACGCTCCTGAATGGAGTTTCTTCATAGTTGATTCATTCATTATTTTACGCACGTTGTATTGTACATTGTATAGAGTTATGTTGCCTCGGTGTGTCTAAGATTCCACATATCTAAAGCATTCTAATCTAAGAGAGTTTTCCAATTCAATTTTCCATCTCATATTTTCCAAGGTAATTTTGTTTCTTTCCTTTCCTTTTACGTTCGTGCTTTTAATCTAAAATTAATATAGATGAAAGTGATCCCCGCTAAAGATTTTGGGCTCATTTTTTTAAACACCTTCAACTTTAATTATGAACGTCATCAACTGATATTGAAACGTGAAAATTTTATTAAGAGCTTTAATAATTATCTTTAATGGGTTGCTTTATCATATGTGTTATTTTGTACACGCCCTAAATTTAAAGCACCATTATTTCTGCTCTATTAATCTAACAAAGTGATCAGTGGCGGATTACCACTATCCTGGAACCCGGAATAAAGTAACAGAGGCGCCCTAATCTTCTATACCTAGGTGCCCTACAGTCTGTCCAATGATAGAAAAACTACGTCAAGACTGCCTCGTGATATCTATTGACCCATTCAGTGGTGTTCTCGGGAATAAAAGCTTTATTTCAATGCTTTAAAAACTTCCAGAAGCAGTTTGAACGAATGATCCTAAATCGTACTGATTGGTTAATTTAGAATTTCCCAACCTTGACATAGTTTTTCTTTCGTTGGATAGAGTGTAGTAGGTCTTAATCCGCCACTGTAGGTCATCATCTATTTTTAAAGCTCGAAGGTTTTATAAAATTTTTTTACTATTGTACTTTTCAGAATGTCGGCAAACTTTTCGAAAATCTTTTACTGAAATGGAGAGTTTTTCTATATTGTCCTTTTTGATGAAGTTGATGGTGGCCTTGCCAGGAATAAAAGGCGAAACCGGTTGGAATTCAGATTTTCTTAGGAGAAGTTGGAGCCAAACACTGCACAGACAAATCCTCCGTGTACGCTGAAGAAGGCAGCGTGGCTGCCGAAATGCGCATCCGTCAGAATAAAAATCTTATGTGGATCAGTGGTTTCCAGTCTTCCTTGTTTCAGATTTTCTTATTTCCCGCTATGTACTGCAAGGCCTTCATCAACTTTTACTGTGTGATAAATAAAAAAATGCTTTTTGAACCAACAGAACGGAAATACGGTCTTCCTTCTTCCTGAAAGCTCATTTGGAAAAAGAAAAAATTAATGTTTTTCTGATGGGCAGAAAGGAAACTGGCAAAACAAGAAAATAAGTGACATTCCACAAATAAAAAGAAAAGCAAGAGAAACAACACTGGGAAATGATAAAGCGAAGATTCATGGCTTCAGGCTTTATCTTGAGTATGTTGGAGGAAAAAAGATGGGAATCATATAAAAATGAAGAATGATTTACCTTGATACCGTATCCTCTAAATTCCACACAAACCATTCCCGCTCTTCCACAAAGATTTTATTCAACATGGATATGCATTTTTAAATAAGAAATTTGTTAAAAAGCGGACTTGTCTCGTTGTTATGTGAAGATCGGTGTTATAAAATTTATAACTTACTATTATGCAAAGACTTTGGGAAGATCTACTTCTTGAAAGCCCAGGGAAGAAAGTGAGTCGTCTGAAGATTGTTTCTCTCGATATTGAGTTTTAGATGCAAAAGAGAGCTCAAGAGCGAATAGCCAGGCTGTCGATTCCCTATTGTGGCGACCAGTTACAGCCGATTACCGGTTTTTGCGACTTAAGGATCTTGGCCTTCTTATCCCGTCTTCATGGTTAATTTTCCTTTCCTGTAATTGTTTCCAACGAATGGAGACAATTTGCCTAGCAACATAACATTTAGCCATCTCGCTACTTCCTTCCATTCTTCCAAATGCTGCCCACCTTAAAAGATAGTGAGGAGCCATTACTTCACTGAAAGTCAAAATCAACATTCAATTTTTGATCTCCGTCTAGAGCAAGCATTTAAGCCATCATTTTCCTATTCCGTAAGAGCTAGAACAATTTCAATTGAATATTTTAATTGGGCGTTACCTTTTCTCCCCAAAAAATCGTTAGATTCATTTTTATATTTTTTAAAGAAATTTTTGATATAATTTTGGACAGAAATCCTTCTGAAGCAGTTGTAATTTCGCAAAAGTAATACATAAAATATTAATAAAGATTATAAGGATGAATTAAAGATGATAAGAAGAAAACCGTTCATTGCTGTTTTTGGGGTTAGAATGCTTCTTACGACGTGGTCCTAGTTTCCTTCCGTGGATTTTTTTTTTTAGGGCTGAATCATTCCTTAGATTTTTTGTTGGGTAACAACCCCATAATTTTTAAAAAAGTGTTTCTTTTTTTAAAAATTATTCATGTTTTTAAATTCATATAATCATCTTTTTATTGCTTTTGCATTATATATATTTGATCATTAAGTATAGGTTTCATTTAGTGCCATTTACACACTAATCATATTCATCAGTTTTTATTAGGCGACAACTCAAAAGAAATTAAATTTTAATCATCTATTTTAGAGTCAGTTAGTGCCCTTTACACACTAATGATTTACACAGAACCTATAGGGAGTGCAAGTGTGACGTCAGTCCTTGAAATTCTTCAGTCACGTGACTCGATTTGGTTCCAAACAAGTCTTCTCGCTTCGGGATTTAACATGGTTCCAACGTAGGGATGGAATAAAATCGTTTTGTATAAGCCCAGTGTTTATAACACATTTAAGATGTGAAATTGTTTAGTTCCTCACTGCTCAAGAAGGAGCCAAAACAGCGATTTAGACATCTATCGTTTTCCCAAAGAAAGAAAGATCCGCGAACGATGGCATTCTTTTGTTAAGTGATTAAAAATGATTAAAAAGCGTTCTAATATTAATGTATAAATTATATAATGGTATTAAATGTCTTAATAATAATATAAATTACACAAATTAACATAATAAATTAAGAGATGTCATTTTTACTGGCCGCCCGTTTCAACGTTACTAGTACGTATATTGCGTGGTTCCAATGTTTGGAACCAGCGATCCCATTTCCTAGGCTCTAGGCCCGTAGATCGCGCAAATGACGTCAGCTGTGACGTAGTCACTTGCACTCCCTATACAAATATTTCTTATTACGGGAGAACCCTGGAGGAAAATGTCGGTTTTTTAAATTTATTAGGGTTTTTAAAATCTCATAGTCATAATTTTTATTGTTCTTCCATCTTTGTCATTCACGTTTTTGTGTTTTTTTACATCTGATTTTTTAAACTTTTGGCCCATAAACTGTGGGTTTTTAAACTTTCTGTCGGGCGCAAAATGGCCATAGTAGCCGACGCCCTAAAATTCCAACCAACCAACCAACCGTGGATTTTTCTCGCAGCAATGCCTTTCAGATACCTTTTTCGGATACACAAATCCGCGAGATTTATAACGCGTATTCTTCGGAAACACATATGCATTACGTACTTTTCCCACAACTGTTCCATTTTCGAGGCAGTTTAAAATAAATATTCTAGTGACAGTTACACGTTACCTATGCTTCCACGTGTCCGTGCCTGCACTGCTGAATAATCCACTATGCAAATTCTGACCAATAAACACGACTCAACTTCTGTACTTCAGTAACCCCCAATAATTTGCACTGAAGATTTGAATGTTGTTCAAAAGTAACTTGTTATATTATAACAAGTTCTGATTTATTTGGAAAATATAATGGTACTGGTATTTTGATTTTTTCACAACTGAATGCTAAATTGTACAGCTTACTAAATCGATGACTGCATCGCCATCTCTTGACGAAGTATATAATATATAATAAACGATATATTTTACAGGGTGTATTAAAAAAGACGTTTATAAACTTTGAGGACGGGTTCTTCACATCAAAACAAGAAACATAGTCCATATAAACATATGTCAGAAAATCCTTAGATTTGAGATATTAATGAAAGTTTACGTTTAACGCGGTTTGTAAACGTACGAGGGCATATTAAAAAGTAATGCCTCCATGGCTGTAACTTTTTTACTTTTTTACTTTTTAACCGATTTTCAAAATTCTTTTTGCATCTGATACTTACATTTGTCCTCTGTGTAATGCACTATCCACTTTTCGACATAGTCTCCATCCCTTGCCACGCATGGCGCCAACGCGTGACTAGTTGGGTGAACCCGTCAAAGAGGAATTCCGGGGTTGTCGTCGACACGAGGATTGAATGGCAGCTTTGGATCCTCTTCGGCAGCACGATAACGCCCGTTCACACACGATCGCCACACATTTTTGATACATCCTGCATATAATAATTAAAAAATTTCAACATGTATATGTTTTTTTTCGTTACAAAAAATTGTTATGCCTTTTGCATTACTGGTAGGTTTCAAATATAAACATCAAGGAGATGCCTTAGAATAGTTTCACTTTGTGTTTCAACGCGGATTGATACCAGCTTGCGCATTCGCGCTTTGTTTTTAGTTTATAGACTATAGCTGAGAAATGAGAACTTTTTTGGGACACCCTATATTCTTCAGTGACTAAATTTTCATAATTTCGTCTAACCAGGGAGAGCCAGGACCTGTTGTCGATAGCATATGATCAAGATTATGTTTATTATATTAAGAACATTAAAAATAAATATTCTGCTGAGTTATAGATGCCATTGATGGTTATTTCTTATATAATCAATTCTACAAGAAATATGAATATGACCAACTCTGTATATGAATCTGCAAAGTTCAAAATGGCGGATATACAATATCGCCTCCATAAAATACTAAATTGTGATATCTGGGTAGTGAATTT
This sequence comes from Rhysida immarginata, assembly GCA_023313115.1. Classification (NCBI taxonomy): domain Eukaryota; kingdom Metazoa; phylum Arthropoda; class Chilopoda; order Scolopendromorpha; family Scolopendridae; genus Rhysida; species Rhysida immarginata. The sequence continues at coordinate 357,356 of JAHWFO010090126.1, read as the reverse complement.
TTTTTGACAACCGCTTGAAATTTTTTTGAGGTATAAAATTTAGAAAAAATTATCTAATCGCTTAATAAATAAATTATGCTGATGCAGAGACCACATAACCACGATTGCCAGAAAAAATTCACTATAGAAACATCATAGTTTCGTTTTTCCTTGGCAGCCGTAATGAATCCGCAGATTTATATTCAGATTTATATTCCGACATTTGATATGCAACGACCTGATAGTTCATAATTAATTTTTATTAGTGATGTCAAGATCCGGACATCCGGATCTTTTTTTCGGACCTAGGTCCGAGATGCGAGAACCGGATGTTGGTCAGAAATCTAAACACCCGGTATTCCTCGGGTTTCAGTAAAAAAAGCTGTAAACTAAACAGTGAAAGCTAATATAACTGAAAAAAAACTTGTCAAGAATAGTTTTTAATTGAAAAAAGTGTATTCTGTTGAACAAAGCAAAAATCACAAGTTAAACACAAACCCATACAAAATATGGAATTAGTTAATGCAAAACTTCCAATTAAACAATATTCGTAGTGAAACCTTTCTGACTACAGTAGATGTAAAGATTATGTGGACTGTCAATATATGAGCAGCCAACATATAGCTGGCCATTAGAAAATCAAGGAGAATTTAGATCAAGACCAACAACTTCAAGAGATTGTTCCTGAGACCTGTTGATTGACATAGCGAACACGAGCTTAAGAGGAAATTGCAGTCTTTGAACTGAAATAGCAAATATGTCTCTGATGGAATCAATGGGATTATTGGAATGGATACAGCTTCATTTTTGTATTTCCCTGTGATGATCATAGCCTCAATAACATGGGACTTTATGCTTTTGATGACTAACCTTGTTCCATTGCACAATCGTGGAGGGTTCAAGTTTTTCAGAAGCATGACTGGAGCTCCTTGTTTGCGGATTAGGTTGTGCCGTGGCATTCCAGATGGCTGACAAAGTTTAGAAACTCAGCTGGAAACCTTACAGCTTCATCCTAATTGCAACGGTGTCAATAGATCGGAAGAACTTGCCGTTTCAGGCAACATTTTTAGCAGATCCAGATTGATTTTGCCGACTTCATCATTTTGTGAAGCCAAAATCACAGGCTCACACAACCAGCTGTTGTAGCTGTTAACAGTCTTTGTAGCTGTTGTTCATGTTAGAAAAGACTTTTGTCTTGAGCTCATCTGTTTTGCCAATCATCTGTCCACATGGCAGTTGATGCATGTCAAGGTGTTGATACAAAGACAATTTTCTGCTGCCAATGGCAAGCAACTGTGAAAAGTGCTCAGCTGTTAAATCTCCAAATAGACGGGCTCTCATGTTGGTCTTCCGGTTTCTGAACATGTTACCAAAGAAAAGAGGTCTCCAAAGAAGCGTTCAGCTCATCAGCCTTTGTGCCTTTTGAGATGACGGGAAGGTCTGTCGAAAGTCTCCTGCAAGTACCACAGTCACTCATCCCTTGAGACTGTCATTGCCTCTGATGTCCTTCAAAGTTTTGCCAACAGCTTTCAGCATCTTGCAAAGTGACATGGTGCACTCATCCCAGACAATAAGCCGTGTTTGTTACAAAACCTTTGCCATGGCTGAATTCCTTGAAATGTTGCATATTGGAGAATCTGTTTTAGCCAAGTGCAAAGGAATCTTAATCGCCGAATGTGCAGTCCTGCCTCCAGTAAGAAATGTTGGTGCAATGCCAGAAGATGCCACAGCAAGAGCTATACAGTGCTGCCTGGTCTTTGCAAGAAGGTTAATCAAGAAGGTTTTTCCTGTGCCTCCAGGCGTATCAAGAATAAAAAGTTTTCAGTCTGTCTTCTGATAGCATCAATTATCCCGTTGTAAGCAGCTCTTTGGTCATCGAGTAGCTTTGGCTCATTTTCAGCAACAAAAGCCTCCAGTTTATCTATCTTCTTTCTTCTTCTTTCTTTCTTTCTTTCTTTCTTTCTTTCTTTCTTCTTCTGTTATATCCCTTTACGTGGTCTGAGAATCCCCCTTAAAAGAGAATGTAAAAAAGCGTTATAACTCCATCATGACCTTGATCTTGGATCAATTTGACCTGCCTAAAACCTTCCCAGGGTCAACCTAAAATACCATTCAAAATTCATCAAGATTGGTCCAGCCATTTTGGAATGCATAGCGAACAGACAGACAGACAGAGAATTTTATATACAGGGTGTCTCAAAATTCCTGGTACAAACTTTGCGAGGTGATAGAGGGTGCAACCATAAGCATCTTTTCTCTATAGTGTTTTTAGGGAAACTCAACCCCTGCAAAGATATGAGGGGCTAAAAGTAGGATGCACCGCCTGCAATGTGGCTGACCTGCGTACAGAACAGCTCTAAATATCCAATGACGGTAATTTGAACTCCTTAAACTTTGTTACCCCATTACCGAAATGGTACTGAACCATAATTACTGACACTGATAAATAAGGTTCGAATTGTTTTGCATTATGATGAACTCTCCCAAAACATAGTTGTGATCTGTTGCTAATTGATTGTCGTCAACGAAGTGTCACGGAATTCGAATTCCATCGCGAATTCCAGTGACGTAACGACTTCCTTTCACTCTCGGATTTTCTATCACTCCGGGAGGGGAAGATGGCGACGTCACGAGCATCATCAGCGACATCAACACGCTCGGGCCAATCAACGAGCAAGGAGAGATTCGAGCGCGGCGTTCGACTGCAAAACAGAGGAAAGAGAAAACGGCTCGAGAGTTTTCAACTGGAAAGGAGGTGCGGAAAACGAGCTCCGAGGGAGGACGCCGATTAACGAGAGGTGCTGTTGCAATATCCTTAAGCTGGAAAGCGGGGAAGAAGCTCGACTCGCCGCGTCGGAGACGGCCGTTAGCCAGCGAACTACGCCGTTGGAAAGTACGACGTCGGGCAGTGAAGCCAAGCAGGCGGAGGTTTCCGAGCTCGGGCCCGAGGGAAGCCAAGGGAGCGATTCGTCGTCGCAGTTCCGCATCGAAGGCCCCGTCAACGCTTTCCCGACAACGATAGTGGACCGCTGTCGCACATTAGTAAGTGCTACTTTCTTTGTGGGTGCTAATGGGAATATAATTCGTGTGGCGTTTGTAGAACTCTCACGCCGTGAATTACGTTATTGTGCCGTCGTTAATGGGTTATGGCCGTTTAGTCTCCAGGCCTATTTAAACCACCAGCTGAGTTTTACGGTGCTAAGAACTGTTACAGTTAAATGTGTGCCTTGGCCATCGCAGCTATCCTTCTCTTCTAACAGCCCAAGAGCTGTTACTTTTAAGCGTGTCACGAACTAATTTGGACTGAGACTTTTTGTATGAAGAGACTTTACCTTGTATCATATGTAAGGTCAACGACCCTTATCCGTAGGCAATATCGCAGTTGCCTTCAATTTATTGTTTATGTATGATTAACCTTCCCGGACTGAAACTTTACTCGGACTTGAAACCAAAACTTATTACGTCTTGTTACTTTCATGGTATTCCAGTAATATATGAATGTGTTGAATAATTATTCTCCTTTCTTAACCAACCAAAGCGAGTTCGGCTCGTATGTGTATTTACCCTCAGTGAGGGCAGTTTTGTTTGTGACAATAACTATTTTATGTGATGAGTATCATTGATAGCAGTAGAATTTTGCTAAGTGTTGTTTGATGCTAGTTTCCTATTTATGCTTAATCTTTTACGTTATAAACTACTTAAGAGAATATACTTAATTATTGCTCTGTTGATAACGGATAGAATCCGATCCGTTTATTTATCTATTGTGCTATTAGTTGTATGCGCTTAGGATTAAGCGTTAAGTTATTGGTTTTTATTAGCTATATGCCACTTGGAATTTATGATTAAGATAATCATGGTTTGTAGCTACTAACGGTTATAGGCGTAGCCTATTTTGTTTCAAGTTTATTATTGTGATTTTTGCATCAAGAATTTAGTGGCATTTACTATTTGATCCTGGTTTTTACCAGTTTACATTTATTATATTTTTTTATATATATATGTCCATTTATATTTTTGTCTTCTAATAAACATTTATTTACTTTCAATTTACAATCAGAGTCTATTGCATGTAATTCTACTTCCACTGCGTAACTCTCATCATTCTAGTTATTTACATGTGATACGAAGTGTCACTTGATAAAACATACGTTATTAAATTCATCAACCACCCCTATTGCAAAGACAAGTTCACAATACGTAAATGCATGCAAATTCGAAGCCTACCGATAAAATGTTGCTATTACAAACAAGCCTGTCCATTGTGTTGTGGAATCAGTTCTGTCATGCATCGATTCACAAATGCTGAGCTTGCCGACATTGGTGTATGCAACGGAAGTCCAAGACATTGATGACCTTACTGCGCGCATACACAAAATTTTCAACACGCACGCCAATCATTAGTACGCAGATATCAACTGTGTGTACAGGTTGTGGCGGAACTGTGTGTACAGGTCAATGTTCGTATTTCGTTTTTTGTGTCACATCCAATTAGTCATTGGATGTTTAGAGCTGTTCTGTACGCAGGTCAGTCACATTGCAGGCGGTGCATCCTACATTTAGCCCCTCATATCTTTGCAGAAAAAAGAGAAAACATGCTTATGGTTGCACCCTCTATCACCTCGCAAAGTTTGTACCAGGAATTTTGAGACACCCTGTATATATAGATAGAGGTTCATAATAATATTTATATTGTTGATTTGATTGTTTAAGAAATAGTCACCAATGATAACTATAACTTTCCAGAATGTTTATTTTAATGTTCTTAATGCCATAAACGTAATCTTGATCGGATTCTAGCGACAACAAATTGTCATCCTCTCTTGTAAAAAAAAAAAAAAACCCAGAAAGAAGCCATTTTGAATACTTGCTAAATTGTATAAAGAAGTAATTTGAAATTAATAGAAGTTTATACCTGACACTCTTTCTGTTCGTCCATTTATCCACTATCCGATTAAGAACTGAAACAAGATCAAAATGACGGGATAAGACTGTTCATATCATTAATGGGCCTATACATGAGGTAAACGTTTTCTTTAATGAATTAATGAACTTTGTTATTTTAACTTTAGTAATCAATTAAAAAAATTAGTTTGCAAGTTCTTTAAATCATCACTTTTTTAAACAGCCATTTTATTTAATTTTTTTTATCTTTAAATTAAAAGGTTATGCGCTCTCTTCTTCATTCCACTGTTTCTCTCAATAAAAAAAACAAAACAAAACAAAACAAAAAAAAAAAAACAAGACGAGGAGACTATTTAACCGACTCCCCCTCCTCTCTCTTTAACATGGAACGTTTTAAGAGCACTTAAAAGTGCCCATTAGCTTTGTTTCTGCCTACATAAATTAAACTTTTAAAAGATATGATAAAAAATGATAAAAAAGACAAGTTTAATCCAAAATTAATTCTTAATTCTATTTAAATACGTTTCTTGCTGGAAAGAGAACGCCCTTTAAATAAAAGTTCTTTAAGTGGCTTTTCATTTCACCGTCTCTTTGGATTTTTATGTCCCGTATAATCTCTATGCGATTAATTGAAATAAATTAAATTATTATTTTTTAAGAGGCATGCATACTAAATTAAATTAAAATTAGGTGCACAATGAAAGTCGAATTTAATTAAATCTTCATAAGTAACGAACAAAATACTGACATAAAATTGTTTTAGCATTTATTTTAATGCCAGCTTAGAAAATAATACCAAAGAAAAGTTAAGTTATTCTGGTGGTTGTGTACGTGCTTTCTTACAATAGAGATTTACAGTGAAGTATCTTCTGGCTGCTGAAAGTTTTCAGGATTTTATAGTTAATAATTCTCATTTTTAAATATGTCCAACTAAAGCTTTATAATCCGCACTTACCCTAAGCATGATGAATAACTTAGAGAACATAGAAAGTCAAAAGTTTTAGAATAAGAATAATAAAGCAACTGAACAAAGAAAAATGAAAACAAAATTAACATGAAATAGATGTAAAGCATTTTAAATGCCTGTATCGAGGGCTTATCATTCGTTGAGTTGACGGAAGAAAGAAAGAGTTCGAATTTTGAGTTAGTTTGAAGATAAAACTTCAAGAATGAATGGATACAGACGTGCACCTAAAGGAAGAGGTCTAAGGAATTATTAGCTCCCCTTCGCAAGACTCAAACATTCTTAAGTTTGGCTTTATAAACCTTATTTTCTTCCTCTATCTCCAAGCCTTAACCTCGAGAAAACAATAGAGTTCACCCCAACCAAGAGAAATCCTTTGCGTTCCCTTGAATGGAAACAATGGTCCACCAAATTTCTTCGTATAAGCAGCAAGCAGTACCAAGCAGCAAGTTGAATGGTTATTACAGCCGTTTTGTTCGTAGACTGAATTCCATTTGGTTAATAATATACGAGTAATTTTTGTAATGGAAAAACTTGTAGAGGAAAGACAAACCTGAAACGGCAAAGAGCAACGACATATGAAATACCGGATACGTATTTCGAAAGCCCTGCCTTCATTCCACTTATGATATTCACTATCTAGAATTACAAATGCGAGGTATATCCCAAATTTAATCAGAATGACTTTTCTTTTCGCTTGCTGAAGACCTCCACGGTCGGCTGCACAGGTTGATGAGTGGGAAAGGAAACTGTTCTGACTATCGCTAATGGAATCCGAACCATTAAAGGGAAGAGGTGTTTGAAGAATCGTAGCCGTCACATTGTGAAATGCACAGTTCTATTGAGCAATGTTATGCAATGAAATGTTGCGTTAAGCTCGGTAAATCCGCTCCAAAAAAGGAGTCTTGAGAATACCTTCTCCCGTCACGACCGCGAATTTTTGGTGGTCCCCCCTCCCATCACAATTCTCCTTGTCTCATCTCTAGGGTTAGGGTTTATAAGCACTAAAAAGTGCAAAAATATGCGCATATGCACTAACCAAAGGCAAAATATGTACTACAATGTGCCAAAATATGCTAAAATTTGCACAAAAATTTACTTTCGTACTTTGCTTTCATGGTCATACACATCAAATTGGACCGTAAAAACGAAAACAAGATTAAACCAAAGCAAAAATTAAAATTTATTGACCTGAACAATCAACAATCAACGGCAAAATTGTCTACAGACAGATTCAGTCGATTATCATCTAGTATATTTTGTAATGTGCAGAAAGATCTCTCTACAACAACTGAGGTGATTGGTAAATATTTGAGGACACCACCACTTTGAGAGAGATTGAACCAAATTAGACATCTGCCCTTCCAGAGTCTTTGAAATTTGTTCCAAAGCTTTCCATCCTGGGCACCTATGATGCAGCAGCCAATTTTTACCTCATTGCCTCACCTCAGGTCACAGAACAGCCTTTTAGATCGTTTATTTTTTTGGAGTGTGGTTGCAAGCAACATCTCTTCAGTTTCTATCTCCTTAAGAAGGTTGACAAGGCTACCAAAAAAAAGAATTCCTAAGCAATATCCCTTCATCTTCCATTTCATCAAAGAGAGATGAAAGAGATGACGAGTGAAAGAGATGATGAGGGGAAAAGAGATGAAAGCCAACATGTGTATTAGCTTCTATATCCATACGGGCTTTCTTTGTTTTGTTGAGAGCAATATTTTCTGCGAGCAAGTTACAAGCGTTTAACACTTAATTAAGATAGCACTTGCGGTACCCGTGCAAGGGTTGAATAACTACGAGTTTTCTCTCTTTCTCAAGCACGAGAAGCCTTTCTTGTCTTTCCTGCTGCACGTGATCAGCACAGTGAGTGATCCATGGAGAAAGATAGACAGATGATAATAGGGACAGTGAAAGAAACTATCTATTCGTGGATGACGTCAAAATTCTGACATTGAACGGATATAGCTACCAATTCCCTCGATTTCTGTGCTTGATTAAAACTTTAAATATGCATTAATATGCAACAGTACCCACATATGCAAAAATATGCACCAACTTTCGAAATATTCAAAATTATGCGCTAAAGCCTGAAATATACAGAGAGAATTGGAGCCAGAAACTGTGGACAAAGACTAACAAGGACTCAAGGAAACTACTAATCCACAACAAAGTTTATTCATACGAATGCGCATTTCGGCAGCCAAGCTGCCTTCGTCAGCGTATCCAAGACTTGATCAGGACAGAGAGTTCTGTTCAGATGAAGTAAGAGAATTACTTCGTATTCGTATGAATAAACTTTTGTTGTGGATTAGTAGTTTCCTTGAGTCCTTGTTTGCCTGAAATATACATTTATTTGCACTATAAAGCTTAGGCAAGAAGGTCCAGAGGGGGCTAAAATACTTAAAAACATCATTTAAAGGTAAACTCCACACCCAAAACAACTTTGTTTAAAATGAAAGATGAAAGTCTCAATAACAATGTAGCTTGTATAAAAATTTTCAATTCTTACTCAAAATTGATAAAATATATAAAAAACTTTCATTTTTTCCCCTCCCCCTGCGATAGACACTGGCGCCATGATTCGGCAACTGTGACGTTACAAGTTGCCGAGAAGTGCGAATGAGTTTCGAATTCGTGACGTCACACATTGGACGCTATCGATTAGTTGTCAGTTGGCCATCGCAATGGACTATGAATATGAAACAAGACCGGTAGTGACGACTGCGATTTTGATAACAGTGACAGCGATATATAAGGGCCGTTAGCAGAATTAAATGCTACTGCAACTTCTGCGATATACAGCCCTATGCATTAAACCGTCAAACGGGATCTTCTGCTTGCCGCGTCAGCGTGTGCACATTAGGGCGGCATCTGCCTACACAGCCGATAGCTTACCTCCTCATTCCTTCGGCGTTTAACGAGTGCTGTTGCGGTCGTTGTTCTTGAAGAACGCCAGGCCCGTTTAGAGTTGGAAGAGCATCTAGTTTCACCTTATACGTGATCTAGTTTCGGCGAATTTCTTGTTTGAATTGATACTGAATTTTAAACGGCGGATGCGTAAACAAAGCAAGACGCTTCAAAATGAGCACACGATGCTGTTTTGAGTTGGATACGAGTTCCCTCGCTGTCAAAAACTAATCCACTGTTTTTTAATCGATTCTGATTCTGGAAATTTATGAAACGTGAAATTTCTATCCGACTGTCTTTTTCTACATCCAAACATTGAACAAATTGAAGGCATTCCGACATAAAACAGGTTAGCAAAATCTTACGATATGTAGAATCGTTCTAAGCGACTAGAATCTCGGCGTCGAAATTCCTCGAGGTTCTCGCGGCAGGAAATGACAGCTTGTTCCGCCGTGTTCTGTGGAGAAGGAATGGAAGATCCCACGCAAATTTTCAACTTTCCGAGGCATTTTTCTGAATAAAATATTAGGAAAAATCGAAAAATTTTGAATGATATATACTCTATTAACCTGGATTAATGTTATGATGCAAAAAAAAATACAGTAGATTTTTTCCGTGGAGTTTACCTTTAAGTGAATTACTAGATTGGAAAAAAAAAATATGGATTATATGCAAAATCCGAACCCTACTCCTCTCCTTGTCGTCCGCAATTTTTGGCCCAGAAATATTCCAACGCTTCCACTCGCTCCTTACAGAATTAACCTGGTGCCATGCGGTTTCATTTTGTTCTCCAAACTCACATCCCACCTAAAGGAGATTCATTTTGGGGAACCATTGAGAATATCCAAGAAACTGTGACGAATGCTCTCAACAACTTATAGAAACAGACTTCCAGCACTGCTACGACGAGTGTAAAAACCGTTGGAACCACTGTATTGTTTCACATGAGTGTTTCTTCGAAGGTGATAACATTCAATTGTAATGTTTTTGAATAAAAGTGTTGTTTTTTTTTTTAACAACCACTCTCATTACCGTTGGGACATACATCGTAAGTGAAAACGTTTCTTAGCAACATCTTGGCTTTCTTGTTTCACTACAAAATAAAATAGTCCTCTTGCAAAATACTTTAAGTGTTTTTAAACTTTGATATTTATACATTTTGTACTTATCCTTGGGTATTTGTTACCTGTAAAGAAAAACTGAAATATCAAAAAAAATTTTACATGTAGCAGTAAATTTGGAGCACTAAGATTAATCGTCTGAAACTTCTCAAAAAGGTTTTTTTCAAAGTTGAAGATACAACTGGAAAAAAAAATAAGAAGAGAAGCAAGTAGTGATGGAATGACCAAAATCTAATTGAATGGGCGTCTGGAAGAAGGGCATATGTTACAATTTTAAAATTTTATAGGAAACTCCAAAAACTAAAGGCATCTCATTTCGAGATCGTAATCACTGCGAAAATCATATATACCCTTGTTCCATTTTTTAACTCTCAGAAAGTACAGGTACTGTCATGGAATTATAGCGATTAGAAAAAGGAAGAGACTTGAAAGGGAAAGCATTTTCACAGTCATTTATTCATCAAAACAAGAATATGATAATGATTCAAAATTCAAAATGCTCTTATATTTGCGACGAAGTTTGTAACATCATATTTTACCTTTTTCCATTAAAAAACCCATTTTGAAAAAATGTAACAAATGCCCTTCTTCCAGAGACCCATTCAATTACAGAAGCTATTATGAAAGATAGTCATTGAGTCTCTGGTAGAGCTTTAGAAAGAATATTATTAGATTATGATTGCACTTTACAGATAAGAGCTTAACATGAGTTTTTTAATCCTTTTTTAAAAAATGCATCCTGGATATCTTAGAAAAGTTTAATTTTAATTTCAATATGTTGGAAATAGTTTCCGAACGCTAGTAAACATGTTCTGAACACTCTTTCAAGAGAAAGCAATGTGCGAAACTTTATGGAAAACGTTTCGCTTGTTGGTAAAAAATATGCAAATTTCTCGCTTACCGATAGGCTATCTGAAATGTTTGAAACGCCGAGCATTTCTGAGTAAATTTTAAAGCTGTTCTATCGGAATGTAAACTAAAATATTACATTAAAAAACATTATTATTATATTATATTATATTATATTATATTATATTATATTATAAGATATGAAGTATTATCAAATGATGGAGCAGTTATTCTTTATTGCTTTATTATAACATTAATTGCTAAATCTTTACAGCGCAAAAAGATTTTCTACAAAATTCACTTATTGGAGAACGTTTGCCGTGTTCAATGGCCTAGAAAAAATACAAAAAATTGAAGATGCGATAGATTAAAGGGTTTTAAACTGTCATCAAAAACGAATTCTTTCTATTAATGTAGCAGAAACACATTTTCATTGTGAGATTAATGTTTATTTTAGCCGATTTTGAGAAAACTTGACTTCTGAAAAGCCATGGCTGTTTACCATTAGATCTTGGAGTATTGCCTTCGAATTAATTAATTTACAATAACTGATAATTTTTAAATTTATTACTTGTACTGGGGGGAAAACAGATTTAATATGAATCTCATTTCTGACTCAAATTTGTCGATAAATTCAATTTTTTAAAAAAAGAATTAATTATCCCTTCTCTTTCTTTTCACTTTCTGTTTGCTGTTAATTTCTGTAGTTAATTAATCGTTTGACAAGCCGTTTTTTTTTTTATTATTATTAACGGAAAGAGGAATGTGTTCGTTCTGCTCCGTGGGCGGCTTCCGTGGTTCCTTCCAAGCGAGGAGAAAAGAGCTGCGAACCCCCGCCCCCACTTTCCCCCCACCGGCCCCTTCGCAGCCTCCTTCTCTGACAGTTGTTTCCATTCCATTCGATGGTTCAACGAACGATCGCTTGCATTCGCTATGTCGCAACCGACTTTTTCGCTAAATATTGATTTTTCCCTCAGCTTTTAAAACTGTGACGTCATAGCATTAAACTGCGCTGCCTCCTGGTGTTCGTTTGTGGTAGTTCGCGGAAGAAATTGAAAATAATAAATAAAACTCGCCAGAACCGGTTGGGATATTGAATGGGGGAAAAATTTTTGCCGCTTTCGCCAAGTAGATTTCTTGGCAGAATCTTTATATTAGTTGTGTGCGTGCGACTTGGAATTTAATTCCGAGGGGAAAATAATCTGAAATAATGATCATGGGATGAGATGAATTGTAACGTGAGAGAGAAAATGCCAACATTTCTTCTTTCCAGCATCCTTCCGCACGTACGAAGGCCATCCACGTAAGAAGACGATGCCCGGCAGTTAAGCGAAGCTCTTTTCGTTCACCAGGTTTTTACATTTACGGTGAGTGTTGCGCTCCGAATTCTTAAGACATTTGAGCTATCTTCCTCCTTGGGAAGGGAATTTCTATTGGGGAAAATATCGATTTCTATTCTATCTAACATGGCGAATTCAACTGTAAGGGGTTAGCACGGAAAAATATAATTAATTGAAGAATTAACTTCCTTCCATAAAATTTTTTCATACGAGAATGAGAAAAAAATTAACATTTGTTTTCCCGTTACCGTAATTACCATAATGAATGGGCTTATTTATTATATTTGCTGTTATTCCCCATTCTTTTAATTACACTTCATTCACATTTTATGATTATTAATTGTGTAAAGTGATAAAATAATTGATTGATGGCAAAGCGCGTAAACAATTTATGTGATAAAAATAATAAGTATTGGTTTGAAAATATTAAAATGGATGATGAAAATGTTTATAAAAATTAAAACAAGCTTCATTAGGATTCTAGATTTCGGGGATCTTGCTAAATAAAGGCAGCGCGTTTCTTACGACTTTGGAATTATTCTTTTGTAGACTAAAAAGAATGAGTTTACAAAATATTAAAATGATAAACTAACTTTTATGATTTATACTTTTCTACTATATTGGCTCGGATGTTGAAAATTGAATAGGTTACTATAATAGCAATCAAATATGGCTAAAACGAAATTCATTTCCGCAACAAACATTTAGTGAATATTGATCTATTTCTTATTTCAATATATTTCAACGAGATCTTTGATAGCATCAACAAAGGAATTTTGTTTGCTTTTAATGTTCAGAATTAGCTTTGATTTTGTTTTTTGTTTTGCGTATTACCAATGTACAGGATGATCATAAAGTGCCTTGATCGATAAGATTTTGAATAACTCAGAATGTACAGATATAATCTCAATGAAATTTTGTGTTTAATTTCTCGGTCATATACTTAACAGATGATTTCACGGTAAGGGTATAAAACTTTCTCCTTTCATCTCTTCACACAGCTGAACTCTTTATCTATTCGGTAAAAGGGCTTTATGATCACCCTATATATCATCTATTTTGATTTAACGTTCTACTATACTCTTAATCTTAGTTGTCATATCATCGATATTTATGTGCATGTTGACAGTGAAAACGATTAACCTTTATGATATTTATAGTCATTAATTTGGAAATAAATCTAGGATGAAAAACAGGTTTCTATTCAAATTTTCATGTAGGAAAAGAGAGTAGATACAAAATAAGATAAAAGGATTCGTTCGATAAAATGAAATCCATTCTTTGATCTTCCTTAGGCTTATGTTACAATCTATACTAATACAAAGCCGATGAATAAAAACACATGAAGATGTTGGAAAATTTAATTTATGTTAAAATATAAATCAAATTTTTGAACAGAGAATTCTAAAATGTTTGCAAAAATACATTCGGAATCAATGTAGAATAAAAGTATGAAATGATTATGAGACATTTTCGATCTCATTTGCCATGTTTTCCTATTTCATTGTTTGATTCATGGATAATTCACTTCGAACCTCTGGTTAGTTTCTTCACCCTAATTCTCTTCTCTCCTTTCCCTAGCATCCCTTATTACGCGTTTTTATAAAGTCATATATCTCCATCTTCAACTGAATATGAACACTTCTATAATTATATTTTGAAAACTTCTCTTAACCATCGATTTTTTACTTTCACTAAGGAGAAGGAGTTAAACGTAAAAATTTACGACTAATTTAATGCAGTTATTCTTCCTTCGCGGGCTGATACCGTAAGAATGACTTTCCAATGCAATGACATTAATTATGGAACGGGCTTTGATCTTCTTAAATGCATTCGACATTTAGGGGAATCTTTATGAACGTCCATTCGTTTGACCTGTCCGTCCAATTTTCACGTAAATCATCCTCCATACGGACATTTCGTAAGCATTTACGACAAAATTAATCCCGCGAGCTTTCCTTAGGGATTTGTACAACCTATCTTAAAGAAAAACTAACGGTCTTGAGCTATTGGTGCGTTGCAATTAATCGCTGAAACACTTTGCCCTTTCGAAGACCATCTGCTGAGATCAAGGAGGCGATTAGTTCCGGCCGGAAAGGGGGCTCTTAAATGGAAGAGAGAAGTAGAACAAATACTCCTACCTTATCACCTCCTCAGTTTATAGAACACCCACAACTATTTTTTACCTTTTCTTCGCCTTTTATATCTTTCTCGTCACCGCTCTGTTTGATGGCTTTATTTTACTTTGTGTAGGATTTCAAATAAAAAAGTGAAGCATAAATATTCCTATTTTAAAGAAAGGCGAGAAACTCTACTATTTTAGAATTTTTTATAGTCTCATAAAGTATTTTACTGTTTAAACGTTCGCTGAACTATCTTGGTTGTGTAGGTTCACTGAATACGTGAATTGAAATGAAAAAAAGCAAAACTTCTATATTTTGTTTTACAGGAACAAACGTTTTATGTTTCTATTGCGAAGGTTGGGGTGATCTCATAAATTTCCCCCCCAAAAAATGTTCTCCGCAATGGAGGAAATGAGCGATCGAACCTACTGATCTCAAGATAATCGATGCAAAGACATCGCTTTAGAACCGAAGAAGAAAACCAATTATAAAAAGACGACGGGAAGGATATAGCTTAATATAAATGGATAGAAAATCTATTTTTATTTAATAATTCCATCAAAGTACAATAATTACCGGAATTCATTTATTTCAGCGCCGCCTTCCCACCTTAAAGAGCCATAAAAAAGAAGCCACTTTTAATAAGTAGAATAAAATTTTCGACATAGTGTAACGAATATTAAAGGTGGAAAGCTCATGGAATTTATTATGTTAGGAGCGATACCGTAATATTTCTAATATTTAACTTACCAGTTTTCCAGGTTGGTGGTGAGAAGGATTGAGAAGTTAGCTCGGGTCTAATAAATGGTTAGGCAGTGAAGTATACACCTAATATAATTACGTGTAATACAGTAATTACCAATTATTGTTAATGCTTGTTTTGCTTAGGTAAAATTTGCTTCTCTTTTACTGTGGTGTACTCAATTTATTGTTATTCCAGAGGTTAGTAAAATAGATGTGTTTAATAATGAAATTTGGATTAAATAGGATTATACCTGTAAGAGCTCATTTAGATCCAATAATTAGTGTTGGAGAGAGACTTCTGTTGAATAAGGCTGAGAAAAAGGAGAAGAAAAAAAATAAGGTTACTCGTAGCTATTTCTGTTCACGTTCAATAATCATATTCCTAACCAATAATCAGGATATGAACGTTAAAACTAAACCAATCATCTGTACAGACGCTTATATACAGAGATAATCTATAAGTAGAAGTTATATTTTTGGGAATGTGACTATAAATCAAGCGATTCCCTTATTTTCCATCAGCTTTATTTTATTTTCACGAAAATTCACCTATTTCCTGGTAATGACTAGATTCGGTTACGTTAGGTTGGGTGTGCAGTGACATTCTTCCCACCTAAAGGTATGCCTTGATGCCGAAAAACTGAGTGAGGGCGTATTGTTGAACAATGAAGATGGCAAATTGTTCTAAAGCTGAAGATTCCGCTGTCCACCGTCAGTCGCTTAATTATGCAACTGTAAACAACGAAGAAGGGAACTGTAGATTACGTGCAGGTCGACTTGGTTGAGAGATGCAAAATGGGTATTGGAAGGAAATCCTCGCAGCAAGGTTGCTACATGACTGATTGGTTTGTAATAAAGGTATCAAAACTCTTCACTAACTAGGCTATCTTGCCAGACGGAAACCATTTCTCACCGCAGTCAACACTACGAAAAGAAAATAGTGGGCGACTGAGATGGTGGAATACCCTTTGCGCTTTTGGCATTGCATCATCTTCTCAGATGAGTTGTCCTTGCTCGCTTTTCATAAACCAGATGTACTTATATGGAGAAAGCCCAGCAAGCCAAATATTTAGCATCAACCATCAAGTACGGTGAATTTTCCGTTATAGTGGGATGCCATTTGGACTACAGGATTATCAAAACTGATGAATGTAATATTAACTTCGAAAAATGCATCACCATATTGGAAAAAGATGGAGCATTTGCTACACCGCTACAGACGACCCGAGATTGGCTGGCAAAAAAAAACAACAACCCATCCGAAAACTTCTCACGATCCCCATCGAACACATGCATTAAAACCACGTTTGCGAAAACATGCTTCCCGTGGAGAACTATTACAGTATTTGCGTGCCGAGTGGGTCAATAATTCAGAGGCCAAAATAGCAGAACTCACTGATTTCATGGGTTAAAGCTTTGATGAAAACAAGTGTTGGGAAAATTAAGTTTTAATATATACTAGACGGATCCCGTCAAAATTTGACGGTAAACAACCCATCTTATTATTAATCTCCATCTCTTTAATTAAAAAATCTATACGTATATTTAAGTTCCAATGCTGAGTCTTTCGAAGTTCATTGAAGAAAACTACTGCATCTCTAAATTTGGTCTTAAATGAAAGATCTTAGTCTGTAGATTTGTCAAAGTTAGTTTTTGTGTCCATAATTACAATTAATTAGCGGTGATTTACAATCAAAGGGCGAGGTCAAAAATGTTAATATACAGTTGAGTTAGTGGAGAAAATCATTGTTGCTACGATAGTCAACAATACGTTAACAATCGTATCAATAATCACTGCTTCACCAACCCAACTCTTGGTTAACATTTTTGACCTCACCCTAAGTTTAATATGTATACACTGCAATCATGACGTAACGATTGCCTGTATTGTTGTTTATTGTTATCCTTGTTAATTGTTGTATATAATTGTTGTTAATTTGATAATCAATGCTAGCAAAGTTGTTGATTCTGGAGAGGATTGTTTGATTTGCCAGCGTAAGCAATTTTGAATTGTAAATTACCGCTAATTAATAATAATTATGAGCACAAAAACTAACTTTGACAAATCTACAGACTTCATTTAAGATCAAAATGAAGTTTAGAGATGCAGTAGTTTTCTCCAAAGAACTGTCGAAAGAATCACCCTTGGAACTTACATATACAGGGTGACCCAAACTTATCCAGCATAATTTTGTTTAGGAACATTATATGATTCAAATGGAACAAAAAATGTCCTATAAACATTACATCTAGTTTCGATCGTGTGTGAGATATCGACGTTTGTCTATTTTCTTGTAGAGTTGTTAAAGCAAATAAATAAAACACTTGAGAGTGCAGATCACTTTTATTCTGCATACTGACAGAATATCACATTGAACTGCAAAACAAAACTAAAAGGAATGTCCGCATATTCTTCATGTGTGAAAACAAACGGTATAATGAACTTCGACGTTCTGTTGCACAATATGAGCAACTGCTCAAATCAACCGCCAAGTCAATAAAATACCTTTCACACATGTTACAGTACGACGATTCCTCTTCCTGTTTGGCATATGCAAAACAGGAAGAGTACATTTAAGAATAAATGGGTAAACCTACGTTTTTTCTAGGAAAAGACTCCAAATAAAAGAAAATAGACAAACATCGATATCTCACACGCGATCGAAACTAGATGTAATGTTTATAGGATGTTTTTTGTTCCATTTGAACCATACAATGTTCCTAAACAATTATGCTGGATAAGTTTGGATCACCCTGTATAGATATCAAGTGGATATTGTAAAATATAAAATTATATCCAAAAATCAGGATGTCTATTTATTTATGGTTGTCACTGAACATAACCAATGCGAGTAATTTTGTCTAGACTGTGTCTGTCAATATTTGGAAATGTACACGTAACTAATTCGCTGTTTTCTTACTTCCATTAAATTATAAAAGATATAGTGCCAGTTCTGGAAAATGCACTTACGCAACAATGTAAACGTTTTACATGGCAATAAACATAACACTTTCTCTTAAGACCATTCTATCTACCATCTTCTGTGTGAATTATAATTAATCGGAAAACTACATTGATGCGGATGATATATGGAAAGTGCAAACGAATAATTCATTTTGGCATGGTCTGAAAAGTAGTTTATGGGCAAATTAATTTGAATAGTGAAAACCATAGTAACACACAACACATTAACCAGCATGGAGGCACTTTCTCTATATAAATAAAATTCACCGGCAAAAGAGGTAATGAATAAAAATAATCAATGGGAGGCTATTGATTCTTTGTAACAAGGGAAATTAAGAATTAGCTTCGTATGCCCAAAGCAATAGCGACGATTCGCAGCATGGATTAATGTCACCTATTTGAACCCTAATTTGCCTATTGCTACGCCACGATAAGGAAAATTACCCGTGAAACGTTTCAATTAGACCAACGCTTCTTTCCTATTTTGTCAATTTCTCAATTGCTTATGCTTTGTGTCTACTTCATTACCATTCACGCCAGCACTTCATTTATTCATTTATTTTCTCTGACGGAATTATCTCTGACGGAATTTTTAATGTATGTTCATCAGCAGTTGCATCACAAGTAGTTTCGTTTGATTTATTGATACAACATTATTTTCATTTCGATAAACCTAGTTTGATACTAACAAATTAGTGAATATTTTCGTCGTTTCATACCAGAATAATATTATTATATTTATTTCTGGAAGTAAAGACCCGAGTTTTGCTTTTGAAATACAAACTAATGAGTTTAAGTTCGGGGAAGAAAATAATCAATAGGATTATTTTTCTTCTCTCTTCACTCTCTCTCTGAAATCTTTTCGACAACCAAGGCAATAGAAATTCTCGAAGGGAACACAAACATCCGCCCACTATATATACAAAAAAAAAAATAAGAGAGGAAAATTTAGTTCGGATTGCGTATACTAAATCGAAGGGGGGGAAAACAAAGCGACTTGTTTTAACACGGCGACCTGTTCCTGTATTTTCGCGAAAATTGGAAAAAAAGTCAACAACAAACAAACTTTTTTGTTTCTTTAAACATTTGCGAAATTTTCAATTAAGGTTCGCGGCTTGCCCTTCCTCCCGCGCCCTTTCCTTCATTAGAAGAAAAAAAATATAGATTTTCTTAGAATACAAGTGAAATGAAACTGAAACCATTTTACACTAAAATTGTTTTCAATGAAAATTATGTTACCTATGCACATCTGTCTGAAATACTTTTCCAAAGTAATTTTTTGACTGCATACAACAAACAAAATTCTTTTCATCACTCCTTTGCTTCTGAGAAATTTTTGTTCCTTCTTGATAATTAGTGGCACTAATAAAAAGAAATATTGGTGAAACAGTGTCCAATCACTTTCTACAATATTTGGTATTTATTCAAAAAAAAAAAAAAGAAAAGATGGCCTAACACTCTTCCTTTCTGAGTTACATTAACGTGTTGGGATTAAACTAAAATAATTTTTTCTGATGTTCATATTAAGATGAAAATTATGCGTCCAGCTACATGTTATTAAACAAATGCGAAGGAACTAAAACGAATAGGCTAATGGTATTTAGGTAGAATAAATCAGAGTAATACGAGATTCGTGAATTCACCCACAGATCATGGTTTTCTAGCGCTGAAACTGCGGGAATCCATTTTGCTTATGGGCGCATTTTCGCACGCTTTCTTTATTGTATTGGAAGGCCTTTTCGACACAGCGTTCATGGAAGATTCATAACCATGATGCATAATAGACTGTGTTCCTAATGTTTAACGATACGTTTTGAGAAATACAGTACAGTATAGAGCCAACAGGCATTCAAATTTTTAAATAACCACAATTTGTTACGTAGCATCTTAGCAAACATTTCTAATCTCTCCTCCTTCATAACATAAATGTAACAGTCCATCGAAATTCTGTTACCGACATTGCTTTCACTTGATATCTTCTATGATTTATTCCAAATAATTTTCAATGTATCCTTACGTTAACGACTACCGTATTTTTCGGACTAAAAATCGCACTTTTTCATGATTTTTGGCTCCTGAAGGGCCCTGCGACATTTACAGCAGACGCGACGTACATATGAAATTTTACAAGAAAATCGGCGGCCATTTTCAATGTTGCCATTTTCAAGAGAATCCCTCGAACATGTATGTCACAGATTTCCACCAAATTGAAATATGTTACTCATCTGAAGCTACTACAGATGCTTGCAAAATAAGAGTGCGAAATTTTGTTTCTTTCAAAATAAACCACGAAAACGAAAAAATTTGAGCACACATATTCATACAAGGACTCCATTGTTAAAGCGGTGTATTAATGCGCTTAACGGAACTTCTTTCTTCCACTACTCACAGCAATAAGCACGAATCCACTTCAGATGAAACAGACAGCAGCTCACGACAATTGAATGGCTTCTCAAGTTTCTAAACAAACTTAGTTTTTAAAAATAGATTATTACAATTAGCTAATTGCCTTCCAGTAAAAAATGTCTATAGTAATTAATAACCACTTCTTTAATTTTTATTTCATTTTATTAAGTAATTCGGTAATCAAACACGGGGCTGGCTTCTTCTGAAACGTCGAGTAATACGCTGCGTTGGTGAGGGGGTATGTATCGCGATGCTTTATAATTTTAAATAAAAATAGTATTCATGGATGCCTATCTCATCTTATAAATTATTTCGAGACGAAAAATTGTACAGCAAAATTAAGGTTTTATGCTTAATAACAGTGCTCTAACTGCAATTCTTTGGCGATCGCCGCTAACAAGTTTGCTTCCCCTCTTTCCGCCATGTTTGTTGAACTCTGCGCACTTCCGGAGCGCTTCACTGCCGCGCAACGCTATCGCTTCCACGGTGTGCTTGCGCGCAAAAAAAAAGGCTATGTGGGGTTCCCTTGTAAGAGAAGGCGCAGCCTAAACTTTAATTCATCCTTTTAATAATAAATTAACGAGATCTTCACACAAATATGTAAATAGAACGCAAACGAGTATTAAAAGAATGAAAAAAGAACCTTATTTATATTATGTTTTATACAAATGGTTGGCACTGAAAAGGTTCAATTTTAAAAATTGGCTAATCGGGATCGGAAAAACCTTCGAAATCTTCATCCTCGGTATCACTCTGCAACAGTTAGGCCAAGTGTAATGGCAGTCCTTCTCATTTCATCTTCACTATCTTCCCTATCATCTTCATCATTGACAGAAATACCCGTCTTCTTAAATCCTGACAGGACGATATCTGGAGTTGTGACCTCCCAGGCTTTGGACACCTATGACGCATTTTCCCAGATTTTGTGAAACTGTGTTCTCATTCTCTGTCATCCATTGCCCCCATTGCCATCTCAGGTTTGCCTTAAAGCTCCTTGTCACTGATAAGCTTAAGTCTATGGCTGGGGGACCTTTGTCATCTCTCCTGGGATTATATCTAGTGTGGTATTCAGCTTTCTCATCTTTGTAAACAATTGGGAGATAATTAATTATAATTTAATAGAATAAAGATATAAAACACAACAAAAATGTATTTGTTTGTCATTTTAACTAGTTCTTAAATACTGGCATATAATTTTAAAATAAACTTAATAATGACTATAAAATGCTTTTGATGAATGGTTATATCGATTAAGGTGCGTAAAGAAAGTATAGACACACTTCCCAAAATGCTGGTTTATTTATATAGCACAGTTTAAACGAAATAAATTAATAATGACATATAATAATCAACCAAAAGAAACACCAATCATGCAAAAGAATAATTATCTGATAGTTATTAAGAAATACGCAAAAAACTCTAGTTTGATAATTTGCAAGTGTAAAACATTTATAGACACAGGTCATTTTTGCTACAATGGATGTTGTTTTTACATTATTTATTAACCAACAAACCCCCATTAGCTTAAATAAGGTTAAATATGCGATTTGGCATAGTTTCTATTAGCTTCTCCCAACAATCATAAATAGCTAATTTCAACTGATTACAAGTATGATATTGCCTGTTATTCGCATCTACAAGTTTGGTTAATGCATCCCAGACGTTCTCCAAAGGGTTCTTATCAGGACTTCTAGAAGGCCAATCCAAAACCCTGATTTTTTCACTTTTAAACCAATGTTTTGTTTCTTTTGATAAATGGCATGGTACATTGTCTTGCTGATAACACCATTCACGTCCTCTCCTTCAGTGAGTGGGCCAAATGGGATGAGATGATCACATAGCACCTGATGATATAGCTTTGAGTCCGTTCGTTGGTTTATCATTACAATGTCAGTCTTCCTTCATAAGCAAATGCCCCCACACCATGACTCCACCACCTCCTACTTGGCTGCTGAAAAATTCAAGTTTCTCCGTTCTTATTTCTCCAGAAATGCCTGTTTCCATCGGGGTCGTCCAAATTAAACCTTTTTTCATCTGAAAAAACAATTTTTTCCATTGATCTTTCCATGTCATCACTCCTTTTGCCCATTCCTTGTGCGCTGGGATTAATTTTGGTTTTGCCGTCAGTATTACGTATGCAGCGTTATCATTGGTGCATAAGCACTTTGCCACTGTGGTGTGTGATACAGGGGTGTTTAACTCTTGGACAATGCTTCGGGTTGATATCTGTTTTTTGATGGCAAGATGGAAAATGCGATGCTTTGCTCTTGTGGATAACACAGGTTTTCGTCCAATGCGTGTTTCTTGTCCATACTGGTCTCCTTTTTTCAACATATTACGAACTGCACTCATGGATCGGTTGAGTGCTGCAGCAATTTCTCTGTAGGATTTTCCCTGATCATGGTATAAGTACACTTTTCGAATCTCGCATTCCTTTTAACTGATTTCCTCGTGGCATTTTCGTTTGTTTAGCTTTCTGTTCCGCTAGTAAGTTTATATGGCTTAGTTCAATGCTTTCTTGCCCTCGAATAATCTATGATGTGTCCCATTCGATTATTACTTGTTTTTGAAGATGTGTCTTTAAATGTTTTACACCTGAAAAACATCAAACTAGAGTTTTTTTTGCGTATTTTTATTCTTTTGCATGATTGGTGTTTCTTTTGGTTTATTATTATGTCATTATTAATTTTTTTGTTTGAACTGTGCTATTTAAATAAACCAACATTTTGGGAAGTGTGTCTATACTTTCTATACGCACCTTATGTCATTTCTCTTTTATTCACAAAATTAAATCGTAAACTTTTCAGACATGTGCTTTAAAGATACGAAAAGAATAGTGCAATCACAATTTAAGCCTCGTCCCTATTGTACGGTAGATATTTTGAAAAACGAAGAACATTATTCATTATTTATACCATTTATTCAGATGATAATATAAAAGAATTGTATAATGGTGAGCACATTTTTGGCAGCAGGGGTTGTTAAAACGCACGTATATAGTGCGAATTATACAGTAAATGCGACTTATATATGTTTTTTAACGATTTTTCTTGACTTTTCGACAGTGTGAGTTAGAGTCCGGAAAATACGGTATTTATTCAGCAGGTTTTACGGTATCTTTTACACCCTTAAAAAAGATCTTGATTGCTATTCGTATTATAACTTATACACCGTTTAATAATATTGATTGAATATTACGTATATGGAACCAGACAAATGGGAAAATGCAGCGAGCAGAAAATACAGCCTCTCGATTGTTGAGTTTTGTAATCCTTGGTGCGCGTAATAACTCCGCGTTCAGCATACTCCTATGGAAATACGGGGATTAGGCTCTGGAAAACTTTTAATTGAGATGCTTTTAAAATTAAGTTCATTGAAAATAGAGTAAAGAAGATTAATTTCGATTGACCATGAGTGTAAAATGTGTTAAGGCATACCGCTGAGAACAATCCTCTCTCAGAATGGAGCCAATTTAATGATGCTGAACAGTTCTTAACAATAACACCGCATGATGCGTCGCGCTTCTATGGAATCAAAGCGCTAAAGCGAATTTGTCATATGAAGGCGAAGATTAATCATACTGAAACTGCTATTCGGATATAAAGTAACTATACGTAGGATTATTGGATAAATTCGTTTATTATTCTAGTACAGATTATTTTGGACTAGAGAAATCCTTTCGACTGATCTTTGACAAAGAAGTCTCAGTAAAAGTAAATTAATAAAAAGGAATTGCATGTTGATATTGTATTGCTCATCAAATATGCAATGAATACAACGGGTATTTTTAGCAATAATACTAGAATTTATTTTGACCAAGAACGTTTCGGCTTACGCCGTCTTCAGAGTCTGAACTGAAACACGATAAAATCGTTGTGAGGGTAGTTATTTTACCCGGAAATAAGAGGTGAGAAATGGGAGAGAGAGTTGCTATAAGAGTAGAGAGTATTTTTTTTTTAGGTAACTATGGTTAGCGAGGAGCGGTGGATACAAATAATATACAAACATTTAGTGGAAATACTTTTTTTTTTTTACAAGTTTTGGATTATTACAAATATTTTGATAGTTTACTGAAGTTTTATGAGGTTGTTTTTATCTGTACTGCACTTATAAAGGAAATAAAGAGAGGCCTTACAGATTTTTGCGAAATTCATCTAACTAGTTTCGACATTTAATCCCGCCTTCTTCAAGGGAAAATATTGTAGTTGGATGTGGGTCATTTGTTACGACGGAAGAATTGGAGAGGATTGAATGGTTACAGGCACAGCAGGTGGTTTTGGAACAGGTGGCATAAAACTATAAACTTTTAGCAAGTGGAGAATGTTGTGTGTTTGTAGGGTAAACTTATTGAAAACATATACACATATATAAAAGAAAGGACGGATCCTGATGTAATATGAAATAAAAAATATCCACTACTTAAAATTAACTGCTTCTACTGGTTATCAAATTCACTTCTTGACAGTACTCATCACCATCGTTCACCGATTCAACTATGAATGTAATTGTATTATTTTATAATAACATTATTTCCCATCGTAACTAACTTTAACTTACCTTCCTTTTATATAAGCTTATTTGATAAACAGTCTTCCCATATATGACATAGTTCCTCCTAAGCATTGTCACATGTTCAAATATGTCCACAATTTATGTAACAACATTTATTTCCATTAATGAATTTCCTGTACGTTAGTATTATTCCTACTCAAATTTCATTTCCCAAAGACAATATTATCACAAATAAAATATGCCTGTAAATTTTACGTTATATATCTTTTCTTTATATATATTTTTTATTTTATTGTTATATTTTTTAATTTATATTACATTAAGATGGGCCCTTTCTTTTATATATGTGAATATGTTTGCAATAAGTTTACCCTAAAACACCGTATTCTCCATTTGCTAAAAGTTTATAGTTTTATGCCATCTGCCTGAAAACCACCTGCTGTGCCTGTAACCATTCAATCCTCTCCAATTCTCCCCTATCGGCCTCGGTGGCTCAGTGTGTTGCGTGATCGCCTCTGATGCCCGAGTACGCGGGTTCGATCCCGGCCGAGGACGACGAGGATTTTTCAGGGGGAAATCCTGAGATCACGCACTTCCTTCGGAAGGGAAGTAAAGCCGTTGGTCCCGTGTAGTCGTTTGCCGGCTGCACGTTAAAGAACCCTTGCGAGGCAAAATTTGCGGCCCCTATAACGCCGTCCTGAAATGACCATAGCAGTTGAAAAGGACGTTAATACCAAACAAACCAAACCAAACCAATTCTCCCCTCGTAACAAATGACCCACATTCAACCACAATTTTTTTTTTATCTATTAAGTTGTATTTAAATATTTATCTAATTTAACAAAAACATAATAATTGTTTAGTAATCTACCAAATATTTGTAACAATCCAAAACTTTTAAAATAGCTACCCTCACAACGACTTTTACGCGTATCAGATCAGACCTTGAAGAAGGCGTAAGCCGAAACGTACGTCGGTCAAAATAATTTCTAATAGTTTTAAGAAATTCTAGTTTTATACTATGTAATGCTAAAAATACTCGTTGATATCATTAGAAGTAAATTATAACATCAAAAATATTGGAGCACTAGCAAATATCAGGTTGTTGCAAAAGTTTTTTCCGGATTTTTATTCCAACACAAAAATGATTGAACTTGAATGACAGATTCAGCTCATGCAGATGCCGGGCAATGGTTGAAAAGTGAACCTTGAACTGTTCTGCGAGTTCCCTCGTTGTTACATTGTGATCTTCATCAATCGCTTGGCGTAGATCACCATCTGAAATCATGATTGGCTGACCAGAGAGGTGCATCTTGAAGAGTGCTATCTCCGCGTCTGAACCGGCGATACCATTCTTCTATTGTACGTAAACTAACAGTGCCATCACTTAAACGTTGGTAAATGTTTCGGTGACATTGCCCAGCACTGATCTTTCCAGAATACTCGTAGAAGATTATTGCTCGAATATGCGCGCGTGAAAGGTCCATTTCAGACCGTTGATGGCACTCACAGATGTATAGTCAGCAAGTTGATTCTTGGATGTAATATAGCAAAGAAATTCAGGAATCGAATGCAATAATTTGTTTGAAAACATATGAACACCCCCTCGGAAAATGAGCCCTTCATGGGCGCGGGTTCTAGAACCGGAAGAAACTTTTGCAACAACCTGATATTTGAATAATGCAAAGAACGGATGTGCGCCATATCTGAAGTGGTAAGTATATAATATTAAGATGTTCTGTCATGTTATCGGTAATTCCCGCGATGAACGTGAATTTTCGAGTTCCAGCGTGTTCTGGTCATAGGATGTCATTTATATGTTTCATGCGAAGCACTACAGCTGAACTAGATCTATGAAAATCGACCGTGGAGAGATACTGTAATTATACCAAAAAAACGTTCAGAATGCAGCAAACACTGACTGAGCATGACATGAGCACTCTGATTCTTGAAAGTATCCCGTTCTTCCTCTGCTTATTCTACCATTCAAAAAAACGTCTTTTGGTTTGTTGACTGTCTGACAACGATTTTTCTCGGGCTTAGTTCTTCCAATGGGTTGTTTTTAATGACTATAAATCGGTCCGTCAGTAATTCTACTATAATCATGAACTTCGAAGTATCTCGACGTTCTGGACAATTAGGCCTTACCAAGAATGTGGCAGTATTACGATAGTGACCTTTTATCTCTTCCAAACGATCAAAATCTATGCCACTCTGCACGGCGTGAGAAGAAGTGGTGTCTTGTTCGAGTGCCTGCTAAGATTCGTGATCTTAATCCCATAGAACACCTGTGTATGAACTGGAAAAGCGGATATGAAATCGAATACAACGACCGTCTTCGCACTTATCTATGGCAGCAGCTTTGCAGGACGAGCTTCCATGGCTATGAAATCGAACACAATTCTTTATAGAAATTTACTGAAAATTAATATTACGATATTAACCGATATCTCTTGTTTCATCCTTTTTAGTATATCCTTATAATAGAGTTTTTCCTCTAATTGAGAGAAAAATAAATAATTTTCTGCTTATAGATTCAATAGGAAATGAATTTAAATGTAGAAAAGAATTTATAAACACATAAACACCTTCATTTAATGCGATTTTTATTTATTCTGCCTTTTTTTATCACTGTTGTCCGAATGCAGGTTAATTTTACGCTAATATATTCTGTCCGAAGAAAGAAACTGAAATACGTATTGCATAAGCGCCTCGTATTTCGGTTCGGTGATCAGTTTCCTGAGGTCTTGACTTTTTCAACCGATCGAATATTTAAAATGCTATATATGAATTCAAGTATGTATTGTTTTGGTGCACGAAACGAGGGTTTGCATGATATTTGTTTCCGTAGTTAGGCACAGTTCATAAATAATAAATTTTAACACGCGTAAAAAACTCCTTAATTATATAAACAATATAAATTTAATAAAATAGAGCCAATAAAACACTTTTAAAAAACAAACAAACAACGCATTTATATAATAAATAAAAATGCACTAAAAAGCAGAAAATAACAAATATTTAATAAAATTGAAAGACTAGCCTTTTCATTAATTTTAAATTTAATTATTTTTCATCTCCTTACTTAGCAGTATACAACTCAAAAAAACTGAGCTGGCTATGCGTAGTCGGTTTCTAAAGAAAAAAAATTATTACATTTGAACATAAAACAAAGCAACTGAAAACTTGAACCTGATAGCTTACGCTAGCCGAGACTGGAGCCGAACTCGCGAAAATGCGTTTCCAGGCCCGACACCATACCCAGTAGGCCACCTGGGCAGGCGGCCTAAAGTACTCGTTATAGATTTATATGTATCTATAATATATGTGTTTACTTCGTTCGCTAGATTAACAATCATTTATTTTCAGTCAGATTAAATGAGTAGCAATGAAAACGCGAGGAATCAATACATACTATCATAGCAAATGTTCAAAATGACCTCCACGAGCGGCAATGTATTGCTGTGCTCTTCGGATCCAGGATTGCCTCACACTTTCAAAAATTCCCACTCTCTGTTGAAGACCTTCATTATGGAGTGGAATAAACGATAGATTTTTAAACATCCTCGTACATAAAAATGTATGAAAACCTCCTCAGGTGAGGAAATGTTAAACGAAAACCATCACGTGGCTATAAATCTTCAATAACACTAGCCAACAAAATTTAAGTTTTTTCTTGTAACTAAATGCAAGTGGGTGTTTTTTGCTAATATTTTTTCTGCTGATTAGGAATATAATTTTTAAATTTCTCTAGCACGCACAGTTTTCTTGTTTTACAATGAAACAGTTTTAAATCATTCAGTGTTTGGGTCCTGGTAAATTTCCTTGCGGCCCCAAAATATGGATACTTTAACATTGTAGCCATTACTTTAACATAGAAGTTTCGATGTGCATAACTTGGAAACTTGACGTGATAGAAAAAATCTAAAAGCAGATTCGGATTCTACATACAAATTACTACTAAGAACACTATGTGTAGTCTTAGTTACAAAATGTGTGTTGACTGGTGTAATGAATTTTTTTAGGACATATCTTTTGATAAACATTTTACCTTATTTTAGTTATAGAAATCGAATACGTTTAGCCAGTCCATTCTTTTTGATACATTCTGCATAAACATTTGAAATATTCTATACATTCATTAATGTATTTTATTTATTGATATTGAGTTTTCAAATAATTCTCTATATTGAATGAGCGCCCCAACGTTTTTATTTTTATTCACAAAAAATATTAAATAAAGAAAAATTATTTTTCTACTTTTCAGTGATTTTTTTTAAATTTAAAGCTTGCTTTTAAAAAAGTCTTCTTTACTCTATTTTATGCTCTCTAGTCTGGCTTCTTGCAAACTCTGTTTATTTTTGTAATCAATTATTCATCCTAACAAGAAATAGATTTGAGATACAAGATCAAAAATAAATTCATTTTCATGCATTTGGGCACGGCGGAAAGGAGGCCCTATCATTTCACAAGGCGACCGCACGGACATGTAATCACGGATTTGGTTGAAATTTTAGGAGGTCAATCTACAACATTAGTATACCTTCTGTGTAAAAGGATTTGACTCAATGGCTATTCGTTACGGAGAAAGAAAATAGTTTACATTTATTATTGTAGTGCCAGATAAGCCAAATGGGAAGAAAGGTAGACAACTTAACAGCGGTATCGCGCTGGTTAACATGGAAAAATAATGGGGGGAAATAAAAAAAAAAGAAAAAAATTTCAATACTACAGGAATCGAAGCCGGACCAATATATCCACAGAACCTGATGTTAACCACTGCGCTACCGCTGTTAAGTTGTATACCTTTCTTCCCAATTGGCTTATCAGGCATTACAATAATAAACGTAAAATATTTTATTTTTTTTCTCCGTAACGAATAGCCACCGAGTCAAATCCTTTTACACAGAAGGTATATTAATGTTGTAGATTGACCTCCTAAAATTTCAACCAAACCCGTGATTACATGTCCGTGCGGTTCCCTTGTCAGTGATGAATCCAATTAATTATACCGTTCACAAGTCCTATAGAAAACTCAATGTTAGGTCTTCACATTGTCGCTTCAACAGGCATATTTGTCCACCATTGCGAATGCAGTCCGTAAATGCAAATGAGATGATAAAACCGTCGGTATATAATCGCCGTGGAAACCTGAACAGGATGTATTGCACAGAATGTTAATTAAATGAAAATAAATTCAAATCCTTTTTAAAAATTTAAATTTAGAAAATTTTTATATTGGATTGTATTTTCACTGTATTGTATTTATATTGGAAAATTTGGAGTCGTTTGAACAAAGGGAAGTAGACGAAAAAAAATTGATTGAAAGGTTTGACCCAAACAAACAGAAAAGTCAAGTTGAATAAAAACGTTGTAAAAAGAAACTTTATCAGGGTTGGCAAACATACGATGATGCTTGTAGATTTCAACAAATTTCCAAATATTTGATAGTTGTTACGTAAATATGGATGGATAGGCTAGTCAATGAATCCAATTAATTTCTTCTTTTTATTTTTAAACTGTTTTCTTGAATGGATTCTTGGAATATGATTCCTCTCTTAAAATTATTTTAACAGATTCATATTTTATTCAATACTAGCTGATATACCCGGCGTTGCTCGGGGTGTTTGTTTGATGAAATTTTGCAATATCTGAACACATGAACAGTAAGTACGAGGGTTGGAACTTTAATAGTGGCAACTGTTTTTTACAGCTGATATAAAAGAAATAGCTGGTTCGAAGTTTTACTGTCCTTCAATGTAGTTTCCAGCATTGTGAATAATCCGTTTCCAGCGATGTGGAAGTCGTAGGATACCATTAGCAGCGCCATTGCGTTAATTGTTAAAAATAAAATCATCTAGGCCTACCAACACACACTGCGTCCCTGTGTCATTTGATTGTTCAATGCAGTATTGTAAGTAAACGGAGCTGCGGGGACCCCATGTTCATATGACAAAAAATACTTCTAAGGACCTCTTCCATTATCTCCCAAAAAATCTGTACTCAATTCAAAAACACCCTGTATAGATAAGATATAGAATGATTGTAAAGCAGAAAGATATTTTAGGAGATAAATTTCGGGGAGGCAAGCGATTACAATAAAATAAGTTGGAAAATGGACCAAGTGGAAAATAGTAAAGAAAATTCCATGGTCTGGGCTCGAACCATGGAATATCGAATTTCCGTTCCGGAGCTTTACCCACTAGGCCACTATATGAACTCCCCCAAAATTCTTTTAATCCCAAACCAGCCGGTCCATATAATCTCCGCAACAAGGACACATTAACAATCCCTTTGACCAAATACACCTATCAATCTAAAAGTGTTACCAAGTCTGGCATTAGACTTTGGAATAACCTTCTTAATGAAATCTTCGTCTTCCTTAACTACTTTTAAATATAGTCTAAAGAAGTATCTCTGGAATTCCCCTACTAACCTAGTTCTGTTTAATTTACCTGTTTGTATTCATTGTATAATCCATCAGGGACATAACATGACAGCCTTGAGCCATACGGGCCCTGGATTCTGTAAGAAATTTTTTTTTCTATAAATAAATAAATAAATAAATAAATGAAGGTCTCCGGTGCGAGCCCAGGCCATTGGAATTTTCTTTACTATTTTCTGTTTGATTACAAAAAATAAGAAATGATGCTCAAAAATGCACTTGAAAAATAAAGATGTTCAAGTTAATTAAGATAATAAATTTTCAAATGCATTAAAAGCAATCAAATAGAACATTTCAAAAATCAGCACACTTGTTTGTTTGCACAATAATGGGTACGGCGATCGTTTAAGAGAGGGAGAGAGAGCAATGAAAGGTTGTTATGTCGACGGAAATTGCTAGAATTCTTATTGGCTTGGGCTAAATCCAATGTATGATGCAACATCAAACAGCCAACGGCATCTTAGTGGTGGGTCCGTGCTCTAGTAACTCGAAGAAATATGTTGAATGTATGATATAAAAAGAAGAATATTTGTTTTTTTCTGGAAACAACGACCGGATGTCGCCAACATCATTTTGGTAAAATTTCATATTGCAGCTGCTCTGGAGAAATAAAAGCTACCTCATCTCGAATTAACTTTCTGAATACCCAGGGTTTAATATAAAATTAAATATAAACGTTAAAAATTTATTAAGTAGTCCTTACCTTGAGACATATGATTAATTTTTAGAGCATGACATTTAAAAATAACTTATTTTATTTTTTTTTTTTGCAAATATTAATTTAAAATGTTAATTATTATTACACAGTTGAAACCCAACGCCTATTTGTGCTCGTGCCTTAGTTTTCACTCTTCGGTTCTCATCACGATTGTTTTCTTAAGGTAATAAAGCTTGCAAAACTATCAAAGTAACGGTTGTGCGGACTATGAGAAGGAACTCTGGATCGATTATTTTCTACTTTAACACGAGAGTTTATTATCGTCACTGTTGTTGGTAGCTATTTGACAACCGTGCAAAAATACGATATACAATACATAATCGACTTCTTTTGAATGAAAGGGTCCATTTCAGTGAACTTATCACCTGCACGAAACATCGATTTTTAAAGGATTAAAGGCAGCCCCTTTCCTCTTTAAACACGACCACGCAACAGGAGTTTTCTGGAGATAAAAACAGGCCGTCCCTCTTTCACAATGGAAAAATGAAAAGAAGGAACGAAGCAGTAGCCCGAGAGGGAAAAGACCTGCGCGCATCTGTTAGAGCAGCTTCATTGCTGCTCGTGTATGTGCTTTTCTGCAGCCTCTGCCAGGGGTTGCTTTCATGGCTCTCGTGGAAAAAGTAAACTTATTTCTTAGATGATATGGTATTTGGGTGAGAGTTTCATCCTTTTATTGTTGTTGGTTTGGAGGTGAAGCTGAGTCGCCCGCATCGATCGCGATGCCAAGTGAAATAGAAAGAATTAATCTTGCCATCTGAACGGATTGGAAAATGTCTAGTATGTCATTGAAAATTAATTGCATTGCTTTGTGATTAAAGGTTCGTACGTATTGAATACATAACTAAAAATTATATGTGCATAAACTAGAAAATTTTCATTATCTAACAGAAAATTTTCCTGGAAGACGAGCGAGGGATAACAATATTAGAAATAATTTTTCTAGACAAAATTTTCATAGATTTTTATTGCTTTACGCGTTCCGATTCTTAGATCATCATCTGAGGTTTACATGTGTGATGAAATAGGAGATAATTTGAAATTAACAATGAAGTTAAAATGATAGGTAACAATGTACACTCGTGCCCAAACCTTAAGCATAATCAATATCAGTATATTTATTTCATAAACCAACTTCCAGAATGAGCGTCTACGCCGCACATTTAATGCAAATAAAGACAAAACCAAATAATTAAACATGCTTTATTTCATAAAAAAGAAGTTTATAAAAGCAGAGGATAAAAACATGGTTTTTATGCGCACGAAACATGGGGACGATGGTGTTAATATGGGATATGGTCACCCCTAGCGACCGCACAAGACGTACACCTGCATTCCATGCTTTTAGTGAGGTTGTTCAAGAGCTCGGTTGGCAATAATCATGGGTAGGTGCAATTCGAGATGAATTGGACATCCTAGTGCATCCCACCCATGGTCAATCGGGTTCATATCGGAGATCTTGATGGCCACTCCATGCGTTGGATATCCTCACTTTGCAGAAAGTCCTCCACCAGCAGAGCTCTGTGGGGACGTGAATTGTCGTCTGTGAAAATAAAATCTGGACCCACGACACCTCTAACATGACCTTCCAGTATTTCGTCTCTGTATCTCCGAACATTAACGGAACCTCTGTGAAAGATGTGGAACTCTGTGCGTCTGTTTAACATGCCTCCTCAAACCTTAATTTTACCACCGACATCCTGCTCCTTTTTCTTGATGTCAATTTTTACTTTTATTTTATTTTTTTTTGAATTTTTTTAAATTAATTTTTTTTTAATGTTTTGGGGTTATAACGGATCCACGTTCTTTCCACATAGTGTTTGACGACAATCGCTTTGTAATTTGATTTTGAACTCATCGTTGCTCCATTGACCTAAAGTTCACTTACAGTGTTCTCGACTCCAGTTTAAACGGGCTCTACGACTCGCAGGGGTGAACGGGACACAAATCGCCGGACATCTGGTATAAAGACCAGCTTCCTTTAGCCTCCGGTAAACTGTTTGTCTGGAAACTCTTGTTCCTGAGGCGGCTGCAAGCTGGTTAGACAGCTACCTGGCAAATAGGGTCCTCTGACGTCTTGCAGTTAATTGCAAATACTGGTCCCGGTGACTAGTTGTAATCCTTGTGCGACTTTGAACTGGTTGGCATGTAACATCTCCTGTGTCTTGGAACCGTCTCCAAAGTCTGGAAATCACTTCATTCAGCTCTCTGGAGACTTCCCTTTGTCATTGTCCTGCGTCGAGTCTTCTGATTATTCTGTCTTTCATGACAAGATCAATTTGGCGTCTGCGGTCCATATTAAACGCAAAACCAGCGATAACAAGGAGTTCTTCTAGCAAAAATGTGTAACGTGACCCCCATGGTTTACTCTACTGTATTTATTGCACTTTGATCTCTTTGTATAAATTTGCTTTTCTGAATTAATCCGATAGTGAATTGACATTGGTTTAACCGGCTAACTTATTTACTTGATATTTATATATCGACGTTTTTCATTTTTCTGGATCTGAATCTTCATGCCACGTGGACAGGACAAAACCGTGAACGAAAAATTAAATGTAAACATAATTTATGAGAGATTAGCAGTGGAAGTTTAAAGAATGGGTTACAAATTTAACATAATACTTAACACAACGATAAGTCTTAGAGTCAGTAGTTGCTTGTTGTACATTTAACAGCTGCCAATAAAGTTTTCCCGGAAGGTTAAGACTATTCACTAGAACGGGTAGAAAAATAACTAGATAGGCTTTCCTGAATACGGTAAAGCCACCAAATTCTCCAACTTCGGTGAATGAAGTCGTATAAGTTCTAGCACTACAAAACTAAAGGTCGTAGCGCTGTTTTGACAAATCCTGGAAGCACAAAATATACAGTGGTGAAAAATGGCCGTTGAATAATAAAGAGGAATGTGTGCTCTCAGGATCGCTCAATCGATGGGAATTAGTTTATCGTAAAGAAAATGACGAACAGATATTTGCGCACTTATGTAAGCACGTTCACATATAAATTCTACCGAAGCCTTCGGAGCGATAAGCATAGAAGCCAAATGTAAAGATCCCGATGAGCGGGTCGGGTATCTCAATGGAAATGTTAAGTACAAGTTCATGAAAACTCTCCGCGGCAAATGATAACGCTTTTCGATCCGTTAAGATGGATGAACGCTAAGGAGCTTGATAATGAAAGTTTTAGATGCACATGAATCGGATAATTGTTTCTCGCCGGATTTCCATATGCAGTCTCTTCCTCCTCTCTATAGCAGAATAGCTTCTCCGTGGGCTGGATTCATTTATTTCATTGACAATGGGAAGTTGTGCTTCTTCGCCGCGATTCCCGAGCGTGAGCTTTCATTTGGATTCTCCCCTTGGCGTATCGGGAACCGCTCTTTCAGCGTTTCCCCGGAATTTCCGCTGCCCGCTAAACAGTTCATGAAATTTGTGCTTCTCAACACAGTAGACGTGTAAGAAACTTTCGTGAACAAGGGAATAGTGGAATCCGTCCCCTTACGAAGGTCCGCCGATATTCTCTCGGCTGGGAGTTCACTACGAAGCGAACTTATTCGTTTTCACTCGCCCTGCCTTCTTTCCTTTGCGTCCTCTCTTCCAACGTCTTTAGCCCGTGTCCTCTTTCCAACGCCACTCGAATCCACTGTCTCTCTCCTCCTCGTCGCGTGTCCCATCAAGCTTTTATCGTCAGATTTCGTCATCTTACGCGTACCTTGCTTCTGACGACGATCGTCTCCTCCAACGAACGGCTTATTCCAAAACCATCTCGTCCTGAAACCACATGACACTCAAAATGTTATTTTTAATAATTCTGCTTAACTTTGGACACGATTACATACATGAAAATTTATAATGTTGGAAATTTTGTTGCTTATGGAAAGTTTTGATTGTAGTTTTTATTCCATTCAATAAGGTATGCATGTCACGTTTAATTTGGGAATTCATTATTTTATTTTTGTTTACTTTATGTTCCTGCTACATGGACCCTCCATTTATTTCAAGGGCAGCAGTACAAAGTATTGGAACTCCTTTGGACCCTCCATTTCTAAATATGGAAACTTAGATGTATTAATATTTCTCGGCATATTTAAAATTGTAGTGATTTAGGCTCATAATATAACCCAAAATAAAGTTTAAATGTTAGATTGTAAGAACATACTCCCATTGCATTACTTAAGCTAAAATTAAAATTAAAGAAAAATATTAACAAATATTCTTTTCATTAAATTCAAATAACTTTATTTGACTTCAATAACTTTTCCGGATCTGATTTGGCTCTCTGATAAGAATTTAATTTGACAAAAGAATTATCCTGTTAAAAAATGACGTGTGTAAAAGAAAAGAAGAGCGAGACACAAAAATCCTGGAAATAGAATCAAGTCTATCCTTTGTCAAAGCTAAAAATTATGACATGTCAAAAAGGAAACATTAATGGAGTAATTTGTTATTATTTTGAAAGATTAAATATTTATTGTTTATTTTTATTATGTAAGTAGCTAATATGCCCCGCGTTGCTCAGTCTGTTTCTTTGATGAAATTTTGCAATATGAAAAATCCTTAGAGTTAATAAAGTAAATATTCACTTTGAAAAAATGAAAAGAATCCTTTAAAATGCTTGCACTGGAATTTTG
Source organism: Rhysida immarginata (assembly GCA_023313115.1). Lineage (NCBI taxonomy): Eukaryota > Metazoa > Arthropoda > Chilopoda > Scolopendromorpha > Scolopendridae > Rhysida > Rhysida immarginata. Next base: position 320,751 of record JAHWFO010090126.1, on the reverse strand, counting down.
TGTCCGATTGGGTTTGTCCAGGAAAATTCGACATTGCATCCTTAACATTTTATCAAAGAAAGGCAATGAGTATTGAATTATTTCTGTCTATATTAAAAAATACTTTATAGATGGATTGAGAGAGTTCATGAACTCTGTTTACAGCCTCATCAATATGTAACCGTTCTTTCAATAGAGTTGTATTCAGTCACAGGCAATATTGTATTCAGTTGTGGAATCATGTCCTGAATGTAGTTGTTCAAAAATTGACAGTATCAGTTTTAGCAGCAAGAATTGTCCTCTGACGCAATCAGTTGAGATCTTTATAATTTTCTAATATGTTTAGATAAACATTATAAAGGAAGTTACTACATTAGAAAAATTATATGAAAAATAAATTTTCTCCAGTCATTAGCTCATTAGGGAAAAATACCTTCACTTTTTCAACAAAAGCTTGAACAGCTGACATTCTAGAAGTTGTAGTCTTTTATATGTTTTAGAATAATTTCTTACATTTCTCCAAAGATTTTAATAAAAAATATATAATAATGATTTTTATTTATTTATTTATTTATTTATACTTTTTATAAGTATCCCCCTTAAAACGTGAATCATTAAGGCAAGCATTGTAGCTAAAAGACAGGTCCTGGCATTGAAAATTACCTGAACTTTTTAGTCGAAGCAACAATGTAACCTTTATTGTTTCCATATTGGATTTTAACAATCAGTAATATTGAAGGGGGTTGGACTAATATGTTCGGGTGAGTTTTCAGTACCGGACAGCACCTCCTAGAGAGAAGGCCTGCGGACAAAAGATGTATACATTGTTACATCATCATCAGGCGCCTAATGTTACTCGTATTCTACCAATAATAAGCCCTAAATTTGGCCACTTGATGATGATGTAACAATGTATACACCTTTTGTCCGTAGGCCTCTGTAGGAGGTGTTGACCGGGGCCTGTCTTTTTCGTCAGCTACGGCATGTATTAATTTCATCAACCATTTTTGACCTAACGTACAAACACGATCAGCAGATTGTTGAAGCAAACACGACGGGCTGAATGTTCACACATGCAAGCAAACAAACATAAACAAGTCTATTTCATATATAATTTCTATGTTTTTTGGGAGACTTATCTCCAATTTAAATTTTTTCCATTATTGTTGTAGTATTACAGAGCTGTGTGTTAAATTTCAACTTTATAACTTAAATCCAAGTTGCATTTTAAAACCGGATAAACATACAAACATTGCCCTTTATATATATATATAGATTTAGTTTTACCTCAAATAGAAAAATCAAATCTAAATTTTAAATATATTTTATGAAATGGTGAATTGCATACATAAATGCGCTGAATGCAGTTGATATATTCATTTTTGTAGAATTCCAATCAATTGATCCTACATCGCAAAGAAAATAAAAATTTGTAAGTCTGGAAATCTGACTATTGGAACTTCTTCAAATCCGAACTTATTCAACATCTGGACTCTGGATTCGCTTTATATATACTTATATAAAACTGTCTAGTAATAAATGATTATTTATTCTAAAATTCGGATTTTCATAAAATAAACTAATCAACTTAAAATTATTAAGTGAATGATTTCTCCATAGAAATTCATTTTCTCCGTTAGTTGCGAAATGTTTTTGCTTACTTTAGAAGCTTAAAACTCTAAAGAATTTTTTTTTCGGGAAAAATGTAAAATGTAATTATTTTGGAGAGACGTTTAGCATAAAAAAGTTCATATTCACAAATATGAAAGACATTAAATAAAAAATTTACCAGTTTAAAAATTGATTACTTTGTGAAAAATACATTAAACCCTTCACTCATACGCATTTTGTCATAAATTCTGTCATTTAAAAGTTATAAATATTTATGAAATTTTATTACGAGCTGCTAGATTTATACTCTCTAAAACGCATTTTTTATTATTTCTACTTATTATTCTAGATCACGCAACGATCGCTATTTGTGATTCACCCCGATCCTGGAAAACTGGAAGAATGAAGCGAGCTCTTTCGGAGAAGTCATTTGCTGGAAAACCTGAAGTCCGTGCCTCCGTCTTCATTTTCGAAACGTACGTGTCTTGTTGCAAAAACTAGCCATCTAACACTAATCTCATTTCCCTTCAAAGTGTATTACAACGAACTCAACAAGCTCATCGAAAACTGCTCCTCACTACATCCATGTAATTGACTTTGCCTTAATCTCATTAGGGGGCGCTTTTGATGAGTGGGAATTTTCTGCCAGCTTTTCTTTTTTCAATGGAAAATGGCGGAGCAAATTTAATAAGATTCTTATAAGTTCGTGCCCTTTACACTTACGAAATACTCAACCCCCACAATTTTTTTTCTTCGTGGTAGGTTTTTAACTGTCTTCCAGTCTTCTTAACAGTATTCATGATAACATTCTCTTTGCACTACATGGCAGTTCATAAGAGTTTTAACCGTTCACTTTAAGACTTCACCACTGACTTAAATAAATAACTCATTTTAATCGTTTCTTCTACTATTTATTGTGATTTTTTTGTGGTGTGCCATTTAAACTTTTTCAACCATGAGTCAGAAGATGCTTCAGCGCCGTCAGAGCTCTAAGGAGATCCGCGTAGGGGAGCGGCTGGAGATGCGGGATCTCCACGGCAAATTGATCGTCCAGAACGGAGGCGTTGGTCACAGTTACGGCGCCACAAATGTCGCCTTCGACGACTCGAGTCCCAACCTGGGCAGGCGAACGGCGCCCGTCGCCAACAACGACATCAGCCCCGGCGTTGATGACAAGGAGTTTCGTGCCGAAGCCGACGACGAACGGGAGTCCTGGGACAGTAAACTGCAGTTTTTCCTGGCCACCGTCGGATATGCCGTCGGTCTTGGCAGTGTCTGGCGATTTCCCTATTTGGCACAGAAGAATGGCGGAGGTAAGAACAGTTTTTTCTAAAAAATAATTCCTTCAGATATCAACCAAAAGTAATTTGTATTCTCCAAAAAATATATTATGTTTAAGTTTTAGATGCGTTCTTTTCATTTTAATGAAATATATAAAATTGCTTTTGCCTTTTATTCATCAAGTTCTTTGGCAACAACCTTCAAACGCGATGAATATTGGCAAAAAACGTTTCAGTTGTGATTCAAGAAGCCTCAAAAATAAAAACAATTTAAATGAAATTTATTAAATAAATTAAAAAAACAGGCAACTTGTCCAGTGAACATTAAACTGGAAAATTGGTAAAAGAATTGAACGTAAAATTATTAAACCAAAAAAAAAAAGTCACTTGTTAAAATATATTTCACTGAAAATCTTGTTAAAATATATTTCACTTGTTAAAATATTTCAACCGTAAATTTGCTAAATAAAATTATAATAAATCAGACCAGCTGAGTTCACTACACAAAATTTGAATTTCCACCCAAATATTTTTCTTGAGTTTGTCAAAACAACAATAACAACAAAAGAACGTTTTCGGGCATGCGCTATTCAGATGATGGGACTGAAACAACCTTCGTTAGAACGTAGTAGAATGGGACTGAAACAATCTTCGTTAACAATTCCTTACTAAAAAATAAATGAAATTGGAATAACGGTATTTTACGTTCTAAAGTTAAATTAGAGTGGAGAGTAATCAATGAATTTGTAACTGCACGTTTCGACTTTCTTCCCTGGATGATGTACTTATTCCTCTAGTCGACCATAAAAGGAACATTAATTTATTCAAAAATTAAAATTTACATTAAACAAATTTATTTATATTAGACAAAATATTAGAATAATTCCAAGACAGAGGCAAAGAATTAGAAAAATTCCCAGAACTGTTCAATCAGGTGAGTAGAAATGCTGCAAGTGATTTACATGTCTTTTTAAAGTTCAATATAGAGTACATTACAATTGAGTAACCATGGATAGGAAATCGGACATACATCATGTCACAAAGTGAATAATATACAGGGCACAAATGATTGCCCCGATTTCGTGATTTTATTGTAGGTGTATTATTTAACTATCATCACGAAAGTTTGCAAATACATAGAGCTACTCCGGCAGATCTATGTCTCCGTTTGAGGCCGCTAGAGGGCTACAGCTGCAAAATTGAAGAAGCGGTCGTGTCGGAAGTGATGACCAAGAAAGCTGCCATGGCCTACCTGGCTTAACCCCTTGTGACATTGTATTGCGTTAAGCCAGGGGAGCGTGGAGGCCATGGCTCGACATAAAATGATAATTGGGTAATTTTATTTTGTTAAACTTGTTTGTTCGGCAAAGGGCATGACCAATTGAGCCAAGGAGGGGTACGCGCTGTACTACTACAGGGTAGGGGGTACACAAAAAGTAAACACACTTATGAATGTCCTCCGCAGCTAGAGGGGACCAATAAACAAACCAAAAATTCAACACAGGCGAATAGTAAAAAATAGCATTTCACACTTTTATTATTATTATGTTTGGTCATCACGGGCTAACCCGGGTTGCGTCTCGTAGCGGTCACAGAGCCACCTTCATCTCCCTCCATTCTGCCAATCGGCCGAGCCGGCTCCTGCAATCGAGCGGGTAGGCTTCCCGTTATATTGCCCTGTAGTTATCTGCAACACCCTACACGAGGGTTGTTCCGAAAGTAAGTTTCGTCATTTTTTTTTCACATGAAAACTTTATTGTCAAAAAAAGTACAGCATGGTATCATGAAGTATACACCTTGCACTATTTTTCGACATAGTCACCACCGACATTGAGACATTTGTCGTAGCGTGAAATCAGTTTGAAGAAAGACTAGCAGCAGACAGGCGTGCCCACGGCTGAAGTTTGTTGTGCAAAGTTGCAAGCTCCGCTGCCAAGTGGCACCGCGATAGCGAGTGTTAAAACTGGCGGATGTCAGTGATACACGTTACAAACCTCAACGTGTTGCCTCATGCACTCTAGAGTCCTGACTTGGCAAGCGTTAGACTTCCACTTATTTGGCCCTTTAAAAAGTGCACTTCGTAGAATCCAATTCGAATCTGATGACGACGTTGTGTGCGCAGTGGAAAAATCGTTGCGTTAGCAGAATCAGGAATTGTACCGAGAGGGAATACACGCTCTTCCAGAACGCTGGCGTAAAATCAAAGAAACGGAAAGAGACTTCTTTGAAAAATAGTCAGTATAACTGGCAGCTGTAGCAATGCGATGCCTGAATTGCAAAGTTGTAAGTTCCATACTTTCAGAGAAATAAATTGTGGTGCATTACTTTTTGAACGCTCCTTGTCCTTTATAAATTCAGTAGTTTTCCATCAACATATTCTCTTCATAACAGTGGATTAACCTTCATTCGGGCCCTAATCAAAATCATTTTTCGACCCTTCATCGTGGGGATTTAAAAATAATCATTATTTTTCAGTTATAATGATGAAAATTACCTATTTATAAAATATAAAAACAATAGTTCTCTAAGAAAAAAAATATGAGGTTAAAATTCCAATTTATATTAGAGGAAAATAAAGCACAATATACCACAAAATCTCAATTCTTTCTAAGTTATTCATATAATTATATCACATTTAAAAGGTATTTCGGATGTTAATGTATTAAGAGTTCTTTAAATATCTTCAACACAGTAACACGATATGAATATTTTGATACTTATAGCGTGGATAAGTTTCTTAATTGATAGTGAGCAAAAAATTTTTGTGAAAAAAAAATCCCTTATTTCACGGTGGTGAGCAGCTGGTACTCGTTTTCGCCTCATTCTTTCGAGGTTTTCGGCCACACACAGAAAGAGCGTTCATTTAATTTTGGAACTCATTTAGAACTTTCTAGCTTAAAGCTCATCTTTTTTCTTAAAGAAGGAAGGCTTACAAAGCTAACACTATACCTAAAATTTAAACTAATACTCAAATAAAAGATATTAAGAATAAAGCTTAGAATTCTTTATCACTTATCTACCAAATAGTGTATATATTACTACGTAGTTCGAGGGAAATAACTTTCTCTACTTTTCTCCTGTTGGCTATCTATTAATCGAATGAAATTACTGAGCCATCAAACAAAATCACCGTCGGAACACATTATGAAGTGGTACATTTTAAATTAATGAAATTGTCACGTACTAAATCATTGATAATTTTCATAATCCAATATTTCACAGTTGATAATGAGAATTCTACCACTAGTTCATGAATTAGCCGAAGTATGTGTGAATTCTAGTTAGTTTATCTTTAATATCGGAACAGAAATTTGAATTCGTATCGGTTGAATCCGCAATTACATTATTTGAAATGTATTCCAAACATCTGTAAACAACATATTCATTCGATATTGCGTAAAGAAGGATGTGTTCATGTATTGACTCGCTATAACCAACATTTCTATGAATGGATATAATTTGCCCAAAAAATAAACGAGAAATTATATTTAATTTAGTAGTAGAGTGTATTAAATTAATGCTTTCAAAATGTTTCATATTGAAAGGAACATCATTGATTTCTAAGCGGTAAATGTACAATTTAGCCAGATCAATAGGCAAAGGCGCTATGATTTCAACACCCAATTCAGTAAACCGATAAGAGTTATTATCGTTATGACTTGCTTTATGAAGTAGTTTGACCATTCGTGTTGATGTGAAAATTTTCATTGCTGAAGTGTTAATATTTTAATTGCAAAATAGACAATTGTGGTTCATCATAGTTTTCATTTGAGCGATGGTCCTACGATATGCACATAAAATTTGAAAATGTTTAAATTATAATGATGTTTGTGAGCCATAAAGTTATACACGAAAAGCATTAACTTCCATTTTATATCTTTTTTGATTAAAATATTTGGAGAGTCTCCATTCCAATATCAAATTATAGTTTTACGACTTGATCATCAAAGAGTTCCACCAGAATATTAGAATTACTTGAATTATCTGTGTATGTGTTATCTGACGATATTAATTATTAAACGAATAAATTAAGACTTTTTAAAAACATATTTCGAAAGTTTTACTTAAGCATTATCTCTTATTACGCTCATATTTAATTCGTTCATGATTATTAATTCCCATCTCAAAATGAATTAACGCTTGAAAGATTTAAATTTCGATAACTCTAAACATGTATAAGTGAAAAGGGGTTTTATAAGCTTATTGTAGATTCCATTAAGTATAAATCGTTCATAAGCTACATTGCTGTTGGGAAATTGTTAGATGGCAGATATTACTGAAGGCCAGGCTGGATTAGCTGGTAAATCGTACAAAAATTAAGCAAATCTGTGGAATGGAACAACCAAAAAGGGAGGGTAACTCTAATCCACAAGGAGATTTGAAATATCGGATACGTATTTCAAATCTTCTTGTGGATTAGAGGTTCCCTCCCTTTTTGGTGGTAAATCGTAGGATGATTAAATTGCAAATCTCTTGTATTTAAGAAGTGGGGCATACAAATGATCCATAACTAAAAGAAATATACAGGGTGACCCAAACTTATCCAGCATAATTGTTTAGGAACATTGTATGGTTCAAATGGAACAAAAACCTCCTATAAACATTACATCTACTTTCGATCGTGTGTGAGATATCGACGTTTGTCTATTTTCTTGTAGAGTTGTTAAAGCAAATAAATAAAACACTTGAGAGTGCAGATCAGTTTTATTTTGCATACTGACAGAACATCGCATTGAACTACAAAACAAAACTAAAATGATACAAGGAATAAGAATAAGAAGAAAGTAACAAATCAATGTCGAGGAAGCCCCTCAAAATGATTGCTCCCAGCTCCAATGCACTGGTTATATCTTCGGACAACTGAGCTGGTAGCTGCCACAATCTGATCGGGAGTAATTGCTCGACTACAAGCTTGAATGGATGCAACGAGCTCATCTCTGGTGGTGGGCGGAATTGCTGAAAAAAAATCAAATGGGGGTGAGGTCCGGGACCTAGGAGGCCAATCCACTGGACCACCTCTACCGATCCATCTGTCCGGATAATTGACATTCAACCAGTCACGCACTCCTCTACTAAAGTGGGCCGGGCATCTGTCCAATTGCAATCGGAGGTTTCTTCGTACATAAAAGAAAATAGACAAACGTCGATATCTCACACGATCGAAACTAGATGTAATGTCTATAGGACATTTTTTGTTCCATTTGAGCCATACAATGTTCCTAAACAATTATACTGGATAAGTTTGGGTCACCCTGAATAAATGCGTTGGGGAACAGCATCCTATGAAGGCATTTTGTGAGTGCAAACGGAAGGCAAAACTATTTTAATTAATGAACTACCTAAATACAGACTGTAAAAAGATCTCAGTGAAAGACATTGTCTCAACTCGTACTATATTGTCAAATTTTTATTATCAAATGTAATATCAAATTTCATAACATTTTAAGTTAACGTAAAATAGAAGATTTTTAAAGAAAAGTTTCCTGTGTGATTATTAAGTGGGAATAGCAAAAGTGACGCCGCATAGGGGCATAGAAAGGACACGTCGCTTAGGTGACCATAATTCATAATTCCGATTAATACATGTAATTATTCAAACTCGCCCCTCCATGACAGCATCTTTTTACGAGGGGCGGTTCAAATTTGACCTTAGGAAATTTCATTGTTGTAAAAATTTAAACTTTCATTGTTGGGATGGCAACTACCGCCTGTCATGCAAATGCAGCACCACTCATCTGGTTGCCATGACAACCGATTGTTTGTTTAAACAAAATGGCGGACAGCGATGTGTCGACCAAAGTGGAACAACGAATAATCATCAAGTTCCTCCACAACGAAGGTGTGAAAGCATCTGAAACTCATCAGAGACTTCAAAGACAGTAAACCGAGTCATGTTTTCTCGATCATCCGTCTTTACTTGGTGCCAAAACTTTGAAGGAGAGCGAGAATCCACAGGCAATGAACCTCATAAGGCAAGGCCAGCAACTGCTGTCAATGATGGCATCATCGAACGAACAAGCGGATTCATGTCCGAGAATTGGCTTCAATACTGAACATCAGAACTGGCTGTGTGGAGACCATCTTCCACGATAAGCTGAAATTCAACAGGATCTGTGCCAGATGGGTCCCTAAGCAATTCTCCGAGGATCACAAAACCACCCGGGTGGAAATTTGTTCCATGCTGCTGCAGCGATATAACAGGGAAGGCGACAGCTTCCTAAGACGTGTTGTGACCAGCGACGAGACATGGATTCATTACCATACTTCTGAAAGCAAGCGTGCGAGCATGGAGTGGCGACACATAGACTCACCATGACCCAAGAAATTCAAGATGACACTGTCGGCAACGAAAGAGATGGCGAATACAGACATTAAGGGTATCATTCATGTCAATTTTCTGGAAGATGCACCCTACTACTGTGACATCTTGAGGATGTCCTTGAAGCCGGCAATAAGGAAAAATCGACCAGGACTCCTTACCAGTGGTGTTTGTTTTCTGGAAGACAATGCCAGACGAGACACAGCCAAACTGGCTAGGGTCACACTGACGGAACTCAAATGGGACCTCTTACCACATCCTCCATGCAGCCCAGATCTCTCCCCTTGCGACTATCACCTTTTTGGACCATTGAAAGAGTTCTTGGGAGGGTAGAGGCTCAGCTCTAATGAGGTTTCGACAAAAGGCTGAAGATTTCTACAGAAGCGGTATCCAGATGCTCCCAGAACGCTAGAAAAAATTTGCGGAGAAGCACGGAGAGTTCTTTGAGAAATAACTGGAGTGTGTGTGTGTGTGTGTGTGTGTGTGTGTGTGTGTGTGTGTGTGTGTGTGTTTTTATTTCCTGATTTTATAAAAAATAAAGTCCAGGTCAAATTTGAACGCCCTTCGTATCATCGTTAGATTCTTTATTATTGAGTAAAGCTACGGCCACCCAGAGCGCGACGAATGCGACGGATAGGACGACGTGGATGGGCATGCGCAGTAGACCAGCAATGGTGATGTGTTTATGGCCTGCAGCTAAAACTACAGCCATACCGAGCCGATGCGACGGATGCTATGTTCGTTCCGATTTGTTTAAACTCCTTTTGTTTCATTGCTTATTTGAAGATTTACGTAAAGAGAGGATAATGTTTATTACAATCATAATGAATTAATATAATTAATATCTATACTGTAATTATTGTAATTAATTATTAATATTACGATATAACTACGGTATAATTATGCAATATGTTTTTTATTCATAGTTATTTCGGAACGATATGGACAGAGGCTTTATACATGTAATACCAACTATTAATTGTTTTGATTTTTGTTCCTCGTTGGTATATTTTCCAATCTCGTTGGTTTGCTGTCTATGTGAAGCCACTATTTTTTATTCTTTTGTTTATACTTCTTTTAATGAATTATGCATTTGTATTTATTTAACTATATATTTCCAAAAAACATGTATTTATTTGCTCTAGAAACGCCATAATCGTAGAATATTCACGCGATTGAAATCACCGAAGCTGCAGGCGATGAGCATATCACCATTGCTTTTCTACTACGAATGCCCGTCCACGTCAGACGTTTTGGACGTCCAGAAAATATTTGCGCAAACAAAACCCTCCTCGACGCGTCCAAACGTCCAAAACGTCCAAAACGTCGCGTCCGTAGCGCCGCAGCTCTGTGTGGCCACTTACAATGTAAATAGAGGCGCATCTTAATTTTTTGTTTTCGGTAATTTCAATCATGTGACTATGCTACGATTATGGCGTTTCTGAGCAAATAAATACAAAAGAATAAAAAAATAATGCTTTACATAGATAGCAAACTATCTAGTTTCATCGTTTATTCCTGTATTTTTCAAAATATACTTCAGGAACAAAAATCAAAGCAAGTTACTCCTTTATCTTAATATTTGGCATTGTAAAGCCTCAGTACATATCGTTCCGAAATACTATGAAAAAAAAACATTTGGCATAATTATAATTGTAATAAACATTGTTTCTTTACGTAAATCTTCAAATAAGAAAATGAAATAAACAGACTTGTATACAAATCGGAGCGAAAATAGCGTCCGTCGCGTAGCGCTCTGTGTGGCCGTACCTTAACACAGTCACGTCTTCTTTTGTTTACGGTAGTATTATTCCATTTCATAATTCCTCAGATTTATATTTCATGGCAGTTGAAAAAGTACTGAAAATATTTTATAGAGAAAATAGACCTCCTATATCCACTTACATCGAGGCAGGAATATTGGGATGAGGAAATCTATTACCACCAAATTGGCCCTGAAACAGCCAGTACAGAACTATGTCTTTTTTGCGGAAATTTTGAAATTGAACAAAATTGCTAGCAAGAATTTATACGTTATATGCAATTTGTAATAGCTGTCGCGCTTTCTCCAAAGTTAAAGAATCAGAGCTGTTAACTGGGAAGAACCTTTTATAATCGTGTATCGGAACTGAGCAGAGAAGAGCCAGATGCACCGCTAAATCTCACGGCATTAACAAGGACATCTACCACATTTACGCAAAAGTGGAGCACTGACACGGACTCGTTTTTTCTCCAAAGATTGTTCGCTCCCGTTTTTTGTTTCAGAAAAGAATGTTTTCTCCCAAACGCCCTTTGCTGTGAAAATAGTCTATTAGAAAATAGCCTGATTGGTAACAAGTGGATCATGCAGGTTTGGTCTTTTACAGTTTTAATGCAAATATTGGAAGACGAAAGGTAACGAGATATGCAGGTACCTGATAGTTTCTTATGGCAACAAGTATAAATATGACGCAATAACGACTACAGTTTTTACTCTACACGAGCAACACATGCAATCTAGAAAGTTCTTCTACATAGCATGGAAGATTAAATTTCGATTCGTTTATCGATTTATCCTTAATATCAGATTCTTTAAAAATGCAAAATCTTATCGTGTGGTTAGGAAGTTTCTGGGCCCAAAATCGAAAATATTGTGACAAGGAAGATAAATTACGTGGAAGTTTCATTGGTAAATATCTCCTTTATGTTTGGGCTTGATATTCCACGATATCCCTTCTTTGCATATGAATCAGTCTGTCATCTCCTTCCCTTGTCACAATTTCCCCACAATCGATGTTGATGACTCATGAAGTCTTCTTTACTCCTTTTTCTTTATCTCTGTTTTCTTCGAGAGAGAAGGAAAAGGCAACAATTTCTACCTCATATGAAAACATATGAACGACTAAATTGGTCAAATTTTGTAACTCTAATATACTGCAAATACTGAGACTGATAATACACCATCTTTGGGATTGTGTAGAGCAGAGATATTATAAAATATGTTTGCAAAATTTGGTAAATCCTTTACCGATCTTGTTAATTCGTTATAGGGTGTCCTTGTATTTAAAAGCTGAAAGTTAATTTCTAAAACAAGCATGACAGTAAAAGCTTGAAATCATCTCATTATGTATGCAGTATTAAAAACCTTATTATATTTAACTTTTATCAAATTTTAAAATTAACGTATTAATATCAATACTACATTTAAAAATCTAAACATTTGAAGTAAAATAAATAATTCGGAAAAAATTGTACACCGAAACTTAGTTAAAATTTCTGATTTTAATTAGCCATCTTTATAAACAGAAAAGTGGAATTTAAAAACTCGTGCTTAAGTCAAATGGTAGTGCTACTCTACCCAATTCGGCTTTAATAACATCTCAAAAACAACTCTTAAGATTTAGAAAGTTTGATATGTACACTCACATGCCAAAGTCATGGGATAGCAGTGGACTATTTTTCAAGTGGCAGTAGCATCACGTGTAAACAGTATAAATATGCAAATCAGTGTCAGTAGGTTTAGTTACAGTGTTATGAGTAAGGGGTGAGGTTTTCAGTGTGACAATGGCTACATGACGAGAGCTATCTGAGTTCGAACGTGGCCTGGTATGTGGAGTATAACGTATGGGTCATTCACTATCGGAGGTAGCTCAAGAATTCAACATCCCACGGTCCACAGTTTCAAGAATATACCGACAGCACCAACTTGAAGCATTACCTCCCACCATGGACAACGCAGTGGTCGACCACACCTTCTCAATGAACGGGACCAGTGGCGTCTGAGTAGGATGGTCACCGCTAACAGGCAACTGAACCTACGCCAGATAACAACAGATTTTAACCAGGATGATACTAGAGCTGTAACGATGCGAACTCTGCAACGCAATCTAGTGTCCATAGGATATGGAAGCAGAAGATCCACGAGGGTGCCCTTGCTAACAACAAGGCATCGTCAGCAACGTCTCTGGGCCCATGAACACACCGACTGGACACTTGACAACTGGAAACACGTGACCTGGTCTAATGAGTCTCGATTCCAGCTGATACGAGCTGATGGTAGGGCTCGAGTGTGACGCAGACCCCATGAAGGCCATGGACCCAAGTTGTCAAGCATGCACTGTGCAAGCCCGGAATGGTGGCTCCGTAATGGGCAAATGTGGGAAGCTCTCCAGTCGGAATGGTTGGCAATGTCTTCAGATGTCTTCCACCGACTTGTGGAATCAATGTTACGTCGTACGGTGACACTTCGCCGGGTTAGAGGAGGTCCCACACGTTATTAGGTGCTATCCCTTGACTTTTGGCATGTGAGTGTAGTACATACAATAATAATAACACAGGCTAACGATGAAAAAAAGTTTTTGAATAAATTTGTCGTATTCTTAAAGTTTTATCGTGCTGAATCCGAATCTGCTTTAAAAATGTTTTTCTATCAGGTCACGTTTCCAAGTTATGAACATAGAGACTGCAATATTAAAGTAATGGGTGTGAAGAGAAGCGACTGCAATCTTAAGGTATCCATATTTTTAGGCCACAAGGAAATTATCAGGCCCCAAACTCTGAATAATTTAAAATGTTTCATTGAAAAACAAAAAATCTGTGTGGGTCATATACGGATTCAGCACACAAAAAATCATAAGAATCAGCTCTTAACGTTAAAAAAGTTTTTGAAAAGTTATTTTTTGTGTAATTTGCAAATAATACTCCACATAAGTTAAAAGCAGTCAATTGTCCATCTCAATTAGTAACGGGGGATTGAAAAAGCGATAACTTTAATATATATTTTAATTTTTTTCCCCTTATAACTCTCTTATTAAATAGATTAAGCAATTTCCTAAGCATTACTTCTAAAATTTCGAAGTTAATGTACGACATTAAATTAAACGGAAGCTTTGAAACCCAGTGGGTGTAATGTAAAACCTAATGTATGGCGAGGCAATTTAATTAAAAATTGCTCCCACCCTTCCCTTATCCAATTGGGGTAATGTTTAACCTCCATTATGATTGACGATATTTCGCTTTTGTATCCTCCCAGGGAGTGATTAATTGAGTCCGTTACAATTTTTAATGGCACTCCATGGTGAAAAGCAACGGGAGATTCGTCTTGTGCAGTTCGTGCCCAGATAAAAGGCCAGTTCTCTCACTTCTATGAAAACTAAAGGCTGCGGTGTCATTAATCAAATGTTTTGTCTATAATAAGTTTTTAAAGAGAATGGACGATTTGCCATTTAGCTTCCCACTTGGCAGACAATTAAAAACTCAAACCGCGACCTGTTTATTTTTCTAATTTGGACTGTAATTAAAGATGGTGCAAACTGGTATTGGTTAAATTTTGTGGCTTAAGTAAAACTTATAAAAGTATAAATTAAAAACTTAAAATCTAATATACGAGTATTTAGACCAGAAATCTAATATAGGAGTAATTTGTTATATTTAAAACTGAATTTTTAAATATATTTTAAAATTAAAAATGTTTTGAGTTTATTACGTTTTTAAAGAATTAAAAAAAATCGATTTGTATTAAATTTTCAATAATTACTCTATTTTTAGATTTTTTGAAAACGCTGCAGTATACAAATTGCTATAATAGAGGATCTTTACACTTTCCATGGTTTAGTTTAGTACTGGTTTAGTTTAAAGGTAAACTTCACACCCAAAACAACTTTGTTTAAAATGAAAGATGAAAGTCTCAATAACAACGTAGCATGTATAAAAATTTTCAGTTCGTACTCAAAATTGATAAAATATATAAAAAAACTTTCATTTTTTCCCTCCCCCCTGCGATAGACACTGGCGCCATGGTTCGGCACATAGCCAACTGTTACGTCACAAGTTGCCGAGAAGTGCGAAGGAGTTTCGAATTCGTGACGTCACACATTGGACGCTATCGGTTAGTTGTCAGTTGGGCATCGCAATGGACTATGAATATGAAACAAGACCGGTAGTGACGACTGCGATTTTGATAACAGTGACATCGATATACAAGGGCCGTTAGCAGAATTAAATGCTACTGGAACTTCTGCGCTATACAGCCCTATGCATTAAACCGTGAAACGGGATCTTCTGCTTGCCGCGTCGGCGTGTGGACATTGGGGCGGCGTGTGCCTAATTGAAGGGGCGAAGCGGCCTTGCCGCATGCGCACTACGTCCAAGGCCAACTAGAAATAGGTCAGGTCAAGTGCCGCGGCCGGCAAATAAGCAGGCGGCAAAATTGAAATTTGTTGGGCTCATCCAATCACGTTCGACTACTGGAGCACGTGATCAAAAGAATGATGGCGGATCACAATTTTATAGTGAAATAGAATAAAGAGAATGCACTTTATTTTGTAAATGTGAAATTATAAATTGCTATTGTCCTTCAGGTTTTTACATCGTTAAATAGATACGTTTAGTTAAATTTTAATTAGATAAATCAGTTGGAAATTAGCAAGTTTTAGAACAGAAACGTGATCACGAAATTGGTTTTCGATCGCTTCGATTGAAAATATTGCCGATCGGTGTTGGCGACAATCAAATTTAAAAATAATCTTGAAGACTTTTTATAAATACGAGAAAATATGCACACTGAACAAATATAAATAAAACTAGCGTTTATTTGCATATTCTGTTTTGTTATGTTTTAATTATGCTTTCTCAGCGACATATAACACAGTTGAACTTCTTTCTGACGAACTCTGATATAAAAAAAAAATAAACGAAACAATTCGGAATTCTCAACTGTGCCAATTGGCCTATCAACAGTGATATAACAAATTCCGAATTGTCTCAGATATAGCAAATTTCGGATACTACAAATTTCTATGAACTGTGAACTTCGTCCAAAGTTTTACTGCAATAATGCTGGGTGCCCACTTAGCGCGACGATCGCGCGATTCTATCGCTTTGAGTTATATGCGCATGCGCAACAAACACCAGGCGATCAATTCGCTTCTCGGTGCCCACTTGGCGCGACGGCCGCGTGACTGAATGCGCATGCGCTATCTACGCGATCATTTCGCTTCCCGCTTCAAGATTTCGTGCCTCCAAAATCGACATGGACGAGAATGAGTTTTTTTATTTTTGGAATGCTTAGCTATTCGCATATTTTGCAAGGGTTAGCAAAAAAAAAAAAAAAATGAACTCTTTTTCGCGATAACTTCAATCAAATTTTCCGTAGCGATATCCGACCATCTCGAAATAGGTGCTGCCATGATTGCATGTGCCACGTGATTCGAAACTGTTTTCTGATTGGGTGCGATAGAGTCGCGCGATTAAAAAGCTCTGGCATGCAGAGCTTTTCAATCGCCTTAGATGCGCCACAGAATCGCCCTCGTGACGTCAGTCTGCGCATGCGTGCTTCACAAAGCAATAGAATCGCGCGATCGTCGCGCTAAGTGGGCACCGAGCATTACTTAAGATCGAAACGACGCCGTCATTATATAATTTCTCTTCCCTTGCCGCTTCTCTCGTGCTAGTACAGTGGGAACAACTCGCGCGGGCGGCAGAGGAGGCAGAAGGGGGAAGGCAGAAAAAGACGCTTTGCCGCTTTGCCGCCTTGCCGATCCAATGTGAACGGGGCATTAGGCTACACAGCAGATAGGCTTACCTCCTCATTCCTTCGGCGTTTAACGAGTACTGTTGCGGTCGTTGTTCTTGAAGAACGCCAGGCCCGTTTAAAGTTGGAAGAGCATCTAGTTTCACCTTATACGTGATGTAGTTTCGGCGAATTTCTTGTTTGAATTGATACTGAATTTTAAACGGCGGATGCGTAAACAAAAGCAAGACGCTTCAAAATGAGCACACGATGCTGTTTGGAGTTGGATACCAGTTCCCTCGCTGTCAAAAACTAATCCACTGTTTTTTAATCGATTCTGATTGTGAAAATCAATGAAACGTGAAATTTCTATCCGACTGTCTATTTACACATTCAAACAGAGAACAAATTGAAGGCATTCCGACATAAAACAGGTTAGCAAAATCTTACGATATGTAGAATCGTTCTAAGCGACTAGAATCTCGGCGACGAAATTCCTCGAGGTTCTCGCGGCAGGAAATGACAGCTTGTTCCGCCGTGTTTTGTGGAGAAGGAATGGAATATCCCACGCAAATTTTCAATTTTCCGAGGCATTTTTCTTAATAAAACATTAGGCAAAAATCGAAAAATTTTGAATGATAAATACTCTATTAACCTGGATTAATGTTATGATGCAAAAAAAATATAGTCGATATTTTCCGTGGAGTTTACCTTTAATAAGTAAAACATATCTTTGGCTAAGGTCAAAAACCCTCACCGGTGAGAGAATGATGACGTAATTTCTCACTGGGCTAACCGTCTTTTTCTCGGTGAGGACAGTGAGACTAACCGGTTAGGCATAACTGACTCGCGTTTCTGACCGCGTTAAAATGACGTCACAGTTTTCTCACCGGGATTTCTGACCGACCAAGCGCTAACTCTTCTCACCGGTGAGAGTTTTTGACCTTAGCCTATAACAACCATTCGCGGGAAAAAGCAAAAGTGGTCGTTATCAAAATATTACAAAATTAAATACACAAAGTTTGTCAGTCGTCTGGACATTTGTTAGAGGGCTCAAGGGAGACATGTGTTTCTCCTTTGCCTCCTCGATAGACACTTCCCTATCCTTATCGTCTGCTATACTCATTTTATGTTCAATAGCATAAAACGAATGTTTTGTCATTGCATCATAATTTTATGCTCATTCTATCCTGCTATTCTATGCTCGAGTTTTTGAAAATAAAGTTCGGAAGTTGGTAGATCTGCTCACGAAATGTCAAATATTGGCGAGATTCAGCGGCTTTTACGTACATCTTTTATTGTGACTAAAAGAAAAATTGTCTCCCAACAAAATTGACGGTATTATTACTGCAGAAATTCCTGATGTCAACAGTGACAAAAAACTACACGACACAGTTGTCAAAAACATAATCCAGGAGCCATTCGGACACACAACAAACACAATTATCCCCGTGCATGAAGGACGGAAAGTGAACCAGGAAGTGCCCCCGGGCGCTTCTAAT
>JAHWFO010090126.1:286472-297571 GCA_023313115.1 Rhysida immarginata | reverse complement strand
TTTTCAAATTCTGTTTTCAGAAATATCACCATCAAGGTTTTAGCTCGGCTGTATAAACTGTATCGGTTATATCAACTTTTCAGGCTTTTTCGTGGAATCCTTCAAGTCAAATTCACGTGCTAAAACAGTGACTGTAAAAAATACCAAGATAATGGCAAATCACATAACAATCGATTCGAGGGTTAAATGAATTTTCGTTGGTTATTAGTAACTTTAGCTAGAACTTTAAATTCTCGAATTTAATATTACTTCTACGTCATAGTTAAAGCTTGGAATGGTCACAAGATTTTATTTCTTCTTGTGTAGTTGCGTACCAGGCGTGTTTTTTAATTAGCACCGTTTTGATACATAAAAAAAAAACAAGGACATATTGTTTTTAACACCCTAATTTTTATATGAAAGCCTGGAATTTAATCTACTTTTTTACATAATTTCCATCTATATTCAGGCATTTTATGACCAGCTTCTGAATTCCATCCTCACTGAAAATCACTCCGATTGTGAAATACGAGCTGTCATTCGTTTCTTAAATGCAAGACACGTAAAGGCGACCGAAATTCATCGAACCCAAGATATCACCACGTTATTTGGCTGGGAACGACTTGATCATCCTCCGTATATGCCTGACCTATCATTTGTCCTTGCACTTAAAGAAGCACCTTGACGGTCAGCGATATGACGACGTGCTGGAGTGATCAGCAAATTAGGCGGCCGATTTCTATGAGGATGTATTCAAAAGCTAGCCATACGATACTATAAATAACTTAATATAGGTGGAAATTATGTTGAAAAGTCGATTAAGGTCCAAGATTTCATATAAAAATTAAGGTGTTAAAATTTGTCCGTTTTGTTTAATATCAAAATGGTACTTACTTAAAAACACGCCTCGTATATCAAAGATCAAATCTGATTGCTTGCCATTACCCGCAACTTTGAATGTATAGGAAGGAAAAACTTCTAACCACAAAAACATTCGAGATATTAAAAGCACTGGTTAAGTACTTCGAAGGCTATGTCTTCATTCTCAACGGCAAGATTGAGAATATGAATGAACACATTAACACTGGAGTCGCTACCATCGACTTGGATATTCTACGCCGAATTAGGGCAGAATTAAAATACGCGCAGTGATATTTTTCGTGTCACGCGAGGAAGCCATAACAAGCATCTCTAACTCTCTCAAAGGAAAAAAAAAAGCTTTCATAGTTTTTCTACAAATGTTACTTACATTGTACGTTCATTATTATTCTGTAAGAAAGAAGAAAAAGACAGTCCTCGGCCAACGCCTCCTATAAAGAGAGCATCCGCACTGAAACGTCATACATCGTTACGTCATCATACTTCGTCCTTTGTTAACCGCATTTCTACCAATAATAAGCTCTAAATTTGGTCGACTTATGATGATGTAACAACGAGGCTAACGAGAAAGATAGGCTCCGGCACTAAAAAGTCATCTGACCAAGATAGGTCTATTAACAATGTAACATTCATTGTATCCCTCTTGTATTTTAACAGTGTTTTTTTCCTTTGTTGGAAACAATGAAGGTTGGATTGTTGTTAGACCTATTTTGATCAGGTGATTTTTCAGTGCCGGAGCCTGTATTTCTCGTTAGCCTCGTGTAACAATGTATGACGTTTCAGTGCCGAGGCTTTCTTTATAGGAGGCGTTGCCTCGGCACTGAAAAGTCACCTGACCATACTAGCCCCGAGTTAAAATTCTAACATACGAAAAAGCACTGATTGTTAAAATTCAAGATGGAGACAATGAAAGTTGGATTGTTGCTCAGACCAATATGGTCAGGTGGCTTTTCAGTGCCGCGGCCTGTTTTTCTCGTCGGCTGCGACCTAGACCAACACCTCCTAAGGATAAGGCCTGAGTGCGAAAACGTCATACATTGTTATATCATCATCCGAAGACATAATTCAGGGCTTATTGGTAGAAATCACGGTCTAAAGATATTCATGGTCATCGAGCTTCATTGTTAAAACGAAGCTAAAGTTTCTAGCTCCCGGTAGGGTGGGAACTCTATTGAAAAGTGGCGCTGCATGTACAATCTGCCCAACTGCGCCTGCAGCGCTACCCTATCGGCAGACAGAAACTTTACTTTCGTATTCAGTTTCAATGAAAATCTCTATCACCCCCTGTAATAAAGCCTTGACACCAACTTTCTGACGTCATTAGAAGAGGATTGTCGTCGGCAGCTCATGTAATGGCGCAAATACACGAGCTCGATTTTTAAATAGAAATCATTGAAATATTATATTGATTTTTGTAAATAAGAATTCACAAAGTTTAATGAATAAAAAAATAGCAATTTATTTAATTTTAGCATCATCATTTAATTTCAGCTAAAGAATAAAAATTGAAACTGACATTTGTAACAATTAAAAATGATATAATTTTTAAACAATTCTAAAATTAACAGAAATCTTTATCAGAATTTGAGTTAATATAATATACAAAATATAATTAACAATTACGATGGTTTGTATATGGCGCCATTTGCCAAGTCAAACCTCTTCTGGTCACGTGAGTATGACGTTGAGAACTTGATGTCAAGGGCTAAGGTCAAAAACTCTCACTGGTGAGAAGAGTTAGCGTTTGGTCGGTCAGAAATCCCGGTGAGAAAACTGTGACGTCATTTTAACGCGGTCAGAAACGCCAGCTAGTGCTGCTATGCCTAACCGGTTAGTCTAACTGTCCTCACCAGTGAGGGTTTTTGACCACAGCCAAGGCTTCGTTTTAGGGGGTGTTGGATCTATGCGGCACTTGACGCGATTTGTTTTTCTTAGCTTCTCGAAACAATGGAAAATGGCCGAAGCTCGATGACCATGAATATCTATAGACCGTGGTAGAAATGCGATTAAACGTGTCTTCGGATGATGATGTAACAATGTATGACGTTTTCGCGCTCAGGCCTTATCTTTAGGAGGCGTTGCCTAGACAGAAGGCCTGATAACGGAAACGTCATACATTGTTACATCATCATTAGTCGACCAAATTTAGGGATTATTATTGGTAGGGTAAATTGCTAAGGTAAATGAAATGATGCTCAAATGTAGAATACATTACACAGCAATTTGTTCTGTGAGTAAGAATAAAGGAATCTAATGGTCATATCACCAATGCCTCTGTGGTTATACCAATTCTATTTTGATTATAACTCAACAGACATGGATAATCCAATGCATGAGTTTCTGTTGCCTTCGCACTTTCAACGTAGATGGTTCTGATTCTCAAAACATAAATTTCACAGACTGTAAGCCTGCCTGCCTTATGGACTAGTGTAGTTCTAATTCGTGAAAGAATCTTTTTTTATATTTATTGCAGATAAATTTGCTACTTGATTGTAGGAATATTATTACATGTAGTAATATATATTTTAAAAAAGAATATTACCTTATTAATGATTTGATGACATATACAATCAGTTGGTTGGTAAGTTCGTTAGGCTTTTGAGTGCGTCAACTTCTAGGTCTAAAATTTTTACGCATTCCTGAGACAATCACAAACATCCATTCCCACAGCGGGATTTGACCCCTTGTCCCGGCAGATTTGATAGTTTTACAATTAGAAAATAAGGAATGTTCATGCAAATTTTGAGAACATATTCTGATCAAAGAACGTATTCCTTATACGTTCTTTGTTCTGACGCCAGTAACAAGAGCTAAGAAAGCAAATTGTTGACATCAGCTGTTTAAATTATCCCTCATAGCAGTTGAAAAGGACGTTAATACCAAACAAACCAAACCAAACCAAATTATCCCTTTATTTAATGACAATTTACCTACAAATAAGAACAGAAACTTTTCTTTCTTTTTACAAAAATATAGAATATACAAACTGTCGAGATTTAGCGTTTGGATTCTTTAAAGGATTAATCCAACAGGTTTCCCTTCGCTTCAATGTTCCGCTTTAGCTTTTAAAGCCGAAACCCGAGTCGAGAACGACTAAAAGAAAATGTAAACAAAATCCTAAAAGAGACGAAAGGAAAAAAACGGATGGGGATATAATACTCATCCAAATCTGAGTTAATGATATTAAACAAAAAAGTAAGAAAAAATTGAAAAAAAATGGAAAAAAAAGGAATCACTACTATCTCTTGAAAGTAATGAAACCCTGAAAGATTAGGCGAATCTCCAGAGAGCTAGCCCAAAATATGTTGGAAGACATTTCGAAATTTTACGTTCCCAGATTCGGATGGAGTTTTACCGTTCGTGGGCAAGTAGCCAATTTCCCGGGATTCGTTTCTAAAAATAACCTCAGACTCCTTCAGACTCCATGCTTAAAAATAATACATCTATTTTTAAGATTAAAGGAGTAGCTTTCTTTCATTGTTATTGTTTCCATTAAAGCCTTATTAAACTTTTTTAAGACAATTTGAAAATAATGCGAGAAAAAAAGAGCCCAAATTAACAAAAACTTGTAGAAGAATGCACAATCGCGAATTTGTCTTCGTTATAATGACAGCATCATAGAAATAAAAATTAAAAGAAGTGAGGCATACTCGGAATTTACGAAGTGCGCTTCGGCGGTCTCCGAGCGTGACTTTCCTATTCTTTAATAGTTTCTCGCAGCGTATTTTAACAATCTTATCCTCTATCCAATCGTAACTTTTATACCCGTGCGATTAAAATTCGATTAAGTAGTGTGCCTGAATACAGTAGTTACAAATGATTGCAGTTTGGCAGAATGGTATTCAAGAAGTCACGAGCGGTGGATATGTGGCGAAACAGAATCCTGTTGAAAGATAAAATCCGCGCTATCCGTTTGCAGCTGTGGCATGAGCCAGTCTTCAAGCATGTCCAGATAAGTGCGCTCTGTCACAATTTCCTCCGCAAAGAAAGAAGAGTTATAAATTTTGAGTTTCAAAATGGCGGGCATTAATGGCATTGCCGCGTATGACACTCATCGGAAGCAATTTATTTTTCTTCAACCAAAACCAAGCGCTAAAACGCAGCTGGTCACGCATTATAAACGTTTTAAGAAGTTTATCATTTTTTTAATGAAAATTGTCATGAAAATTGTCATTCGACCGATTCAAAATCGATTTATACGTGAATTTGCTGTAGAAAAGTAGTTGCCACGGCTACGTATACAATCGTTCAGCAAATTTACGTAACAAGTTTTATATGAAAATAATAAATAAGGTAAAGATATTAACATGAAAAACGTAAGGAGAAATTCCACGACCTGAATTCCAACCAGAGATCACAAATATTTATCTCGTCGCTCCTATCAAAAGGATCACCTCGGACACAGAATAGCAAGGCTGTCTCCAAGTGTTCTTAGAGGGTTAGGCAGGGTACCTGACTCGCTGGCCTGAAATTCTTTCCATCGAAATTTAATTTGTTATATTTAAATTAAATTTTGAGAACCATAAAGAACGTATTAATTTAGAATAATTGGACGTTTTAAATTAAAAGTAGCTTATACTCGTTTCTGCGTGATACTTGATAAACTTATCCATTATGAATAGAAACTGCCGAATCGTAAAAGCAAAAAATGATAAAGAGGCCTGTGGCGAGGATTGAAAGAATTAATTGAAGCAATATCGACATTTCTGGACATGAGTAGAATGTTCTTTGGAGAATGATACTAAAAAAGCAGCAAGCGGTTATTAAAAACATACACACAAAATCATGTCAATCACTTGCATTGTTGATAGTGGTTTTATGGATGAAAGTAAATAAGGTTTATACAATTTCTAAACATCAAAGGTCGTTTCTATCAAACAAATGATTATAGAGATGCACCTGGATACACAGTTGCCTTATAGAGATGCACCTGCATCCATCATTCGCAGGATACACAGTTGCCTTATAGAGATGCACCTGGTCGGCAACGATAGATAAGTATGCACAGTTATTGACGGTACCTTCCAGTCTTCGTTGGGCCTATTAAAAGTAGAAAGTTAACGATTGTAATAACTTTGTAATTGAAAATATTAGATACTGTATTTTAAAGAATTTTCAAGAAAATGAAACTAATATTTAATTAAATATAAACTTTTCAGTTCAGATTCTGTCGAAAACGGGCTTCTTTTTAAACTAGGTTTAAACTTTGGGTTTATTGAAACAATAGACTCGCGAAATGTCACACGCACTTTTGTCCACATAGATTTATAATTCCGTAGGCCCTGTGCAATTGTTAATAGTTCGATTGTTTTCCCTACGGTTGAACAGGAAATAAAAGCCCATTGAAAACCAATAACACAGTCAAAGAGATAAATGGAATCCGTGGTTTAAAAATTCTTTCTCTCTCATGTTTTAATGCAATCACCACACATAAAATAAATCGATAGGTTCGCAATAATAAATCTTGCGCCATTGCATACTCTACGCGAAAGAGTCCGTTTGGACCTGATAAATGTTTCTCGATTCAAGATCAATTTCTCTACAGGAGTATAATATTGTTGAAAATTATGCGTTTTAAGAACGTTCATTTACAACTTCTAACATATTTATTCTGTTCACAACAATGTTCTTAGAAAAAGAATCACACATTCAGCTAATCACACATTCCCATCATGAATATTGATGAGATGTTTTTCCAAGTTATG
Source organism: Rhysida immarginata (assembly GCA_023313115.1). Taxonomy (NCBI): domain Eukaryota; kingdom Metazoa; phylum Arthropoda; class Chilopoda; order Scolopendromorpha; family Scolopendridae; genus Rhysida; species Rhysida immarginata. Next base: position 291,008 of record JAHWFO010090126.1, on the reverse strand, counting down.
CTGAATGAACTTATTGTTTTTTGCATATTGATAGTCAGGTTATTTGTACCTTTTACTAGATTAATTGTCTTTCCTTGTGCCCGAATCTTTGCACACTTAAAGAAGTACAGGGTGATCGTTTTATCACGCAAATAAACATTCATCATGTATTCAGTAGCATGCATTTAATAGGAAAAAGAGATACAGATAACAAATGATATTTTTCTTTACAGTAGGTGATCAAAATGCCTACCTTCAGCTTTTGAAAATAAACTTTCACAATAAATGCCGTTATAATGCTGAAAATGGGATATTGGGATTTCAGTAAGAAATTTTCAAAAAATACAAAGTTCTTTTGGCAGGCCATTCACTTTGCGCTGTTTATTTTGGGAGCATTGTAATGCAATATACCGGCGTGTCAAACACTTTAGCCTTTTACAACAAAAATGCCCTCTTCTAACACATAGAGTGCCAGAATGCGGGATAAAATAATTACCCATTACGAACTGAGCAAAAGGAACCCGGCGGATTGAGACCTCTGAACGTATGCCTCAGCTCCCTCACCCATCAGTGAGGATATCCAAGCATTCGGTAATTTTTAAACGGCATTTAAATATAATTATTTATAATTTGAATATACGAGTGATCAAAAGTTTTCGGGTCCCCTCCAAAACAATGTCATATATCCTAATTTATATGTTTATTAGCTGAAAACCCGGCGTCGCCCGGAACTTTACTTATCTTCTTGTTGGATTGACCTGCCTGAGATTAAAATATCCATTTTCACCAGCGAGAAATAACATTGGATACTTTAGATCTCATCTTTTCTTTCGAAGTTTCCCTTGCCTCTGACGTAGAAGTTCTTATATCCTCCTGCTCTAGACGAAGCTCCCGTTGTTCAGATGTTCCCGATGCCCATTTGTCTTTTAGCTGCAGAGTTTACTGACCAATTCTCGTTCTTTCTCTTTATCTTTCCTTTCCAAACACACAAACAAATACACAAATTTTTGCCAGTCGGCTGGACATTTGTTAGAGGGCTCAAGGGAGACATGTGTTTCTCCTTTGCCTCCTCGATAGACACTTCCCTATCCTTATCGTCTGCTATACTCATTTTATGTTCAATAGCATAAAACGAATGTTTTGTCATTGCATCATAATTTTATGCTCATTCTATCCTGCTATCCTATGCTCGAGTTTTTGAAAATAATGTTCGGAAGTTGGTAGATCTGCTCACGAAATGTCAAATATTGGCGAGATTCAGCGGCTTTTACGTACATCTTTTACTGTGACTAAAAGAAAAATTGTCTCCCAACAAAATTGACGATATTATTACTGCAGAAATTCCTGATGTCAACAGTGATAAAAAACTACACGACACAGTTGTCAAAAACATAATCCAGGGGCCATTCGGGCACACAACAAACACATACAATGAAGGACGGAAAGTGAACCAGGAAGTGCCCCCGGGCGCTTCTAATGCTATTTATCTCCAATCGTACAAAATTTGAATAAAACCAAACGTCAGTACCTATTCACAAAGCAAAAATAAAATCGAATTGCAAAGCAAATCGAAGTCCGTGAGAATAGCCAAAACCAAGAGCCCTTATGAGCTCTTGCCAAAACGTATTAATATCAATACGAAACCAAACAACAATAGCATCGCAAATTAATCAAACCTAAACCCGTAAAACACAGAAGATAAACAGCAATAATTATATGACAGGTAACCCCTTAGGGCCTAGATCAGACGTGTCCGGCGCGTCAAACAATAACGCTAAGATGAAGTACGGCAGACACCACCTAAAGCGCGTTTTAAACTCAGCTTAATTCTTATATTGTGGTTTTAAAGTTAAGGCAGTACCATCTATTGACAAAGTTCAGAACTAAAGTGCTATTATGGTAACATTAAAGTTATTAGGTTTGGTCACTTCACAAAATATTGGGCAAACGTATCCAAAAATCGGTAAACGGTATGGTATTTATCTCTAATTTATCTAATCGCTATTTGCCTTTAAGCCACTGTTGAAAACTGTGTTAAATAATAAAAATTCTAAGTAATGGTTTAAGAAAATTAGGTTGCAATAACTGAATGAAAATACTTTTTTAAAATTTGAAAATTGACATTTCAAAAATCAGAGAAGTCATCATATAATTTTATATTCATATACATGATTTTACTTTTCAAATGTAAAAACCATGTTTTCAATGAAAGGATATTACATTTTAAAGAAGAAGAAATCTCTTTGCTATCCAAAGTTTATTATACAAATAAAAATATTGCAACAATTAAAATTCTTCTGCTCATCCTGAGGTTAACAATAATACTGTCGTAACAATCGAAACAATTCCTTTTCGATTAGCCAATAGGATCGCCTGAAGCTACACAGACACAAACATACAGACTTTTGGTTTTATATATATAGATGATGATGTCTAAAGTAAAATATAAATAGAAACACGCCTTACTGGACTCATATTGGTATAGTATGAATCGCTCATTGAGTAACTTGATACCATCATAGGATGTACCTATGCAACAAATCTGAAGGTGATATTTCTATTGATCTGCAAATACGCCGTTCAACTGTAAGTGACTTCATTGTCAAATGGAAATCTCATGTTTAAATATTTGTTATTACTAAATGTAAAATGCTGCCTAATTAATGAAATTATTATCACTTTTTAATAGTAAAACCTGTTTGTTTAGAAAATTTTGATAAAACTAATTTTCGTGACGTACTCTTTAATAAAAATTCTGCGTGATCTTTTCTATTTCTGTTTAATTTAGAGCATTTGTTTCGAACATTTTGTGTTATACTATCTTAGTGGAATAACACCTTAAACTTATTAAAGAAAAGTAAGCGGTCAGGTAAAAGGAGAGATTTAATTCTGAAATTGCTGATAGGTGTAAAATCTACATATTAATGAACTGCTTTTAGTTGGTGCTATAAATTATCCACTCAGTGAATATTTATTACGAAAACTTCTAAGCATTAAACTAAGAAAACTTTTATAAAATTTAAAAGAAGAAGTAAGAATAAATAGAGCTGCTTATGATAGAAATGAATTTGAAAAAAAATTCTGAATTATAAAAAAACTAAACAATAGCACTTTGTAATAGACGTTGTAAAATTGGACCTACCTCAATAAGTTTATATATATTGGGCTAATTCCAAAGATTTTTTTCCATCTCATCATTTATTAAATAAAAATCTATTGGACATCTTTTGATCTAAGAAATGCAATAAATCATGTCAAGAGCTCCCATGGACATATGTCAATAGTTGCCTATGTTGGTTAATTAAATATTTTATAAGCCCTCCAAGTGATTCAATGACAAAGTGAAATAATACATAAAACGAGAATATCGATCTCGAATAACGCAGCTCTTGTGAAAGGCATCCGGATCTAAATCTACAGAACGGGTTTTCAATATAAAACATTTTTATAGCAGAATGACTGTGACAGCGGTCGATTGGTTTGGTTTATTAGAACTTTTGGCGTCGACTACTAAGGTCATTTTGCGCCTTTTACACAAGTTATATCTGTACACAGCCCCGGACAAACACAAACATCCATGCCCATGGCGGGATTCGAACCCACGACCAGGTGGACTCGAGAACTAGAAAGCCTACGCCCTAGCCCTCTCGGCCACCTGACCAGCCAGCGGTCGATTGAGTATGTACAATTAAAATGAGATAAATATTGTTGCCTATTTAATTAGGCCTTCGATAATTGAGCCAACGAGTTAAAATATAATGCACTACTTTCTTGAAGATCGTTTGAAAATTTCATAAAGTACAGGGTGATTACAAAAGAACTTCATACTTTTAAAAATTTATTACATCAAAGCCATTCAGAATATAGACACACCACACACGGATTCTTAAAGAAAAACTCTTGAAGTTTATTGTGACACAGTTAAAGATGTTCAATATGCCCCCCTGTCGTGGCAATCCCGCATTAATATGTCCCCACGTATCGCTATTGTTTATCCCAAGTCCCAATAAAGCCCCTGCAAATAAGTTGTTACCTTTCTTGACAGATCAGCAATGTTGTTCACCGTTTCGAAGTTCATTGAGAATAATGCCAAATCGCTTTCTACCTCCTCCAGTGCCCATTTTCTAGAATGATACAGGACTCAACATAGCAGAAGATAATGGAAACTCTCCATCTGTTTTTATAAGTAGCATTTTGCAAAACACTTTGTTAAAATAAAATCCATTATTTGTTGAATTTAGTGAAATACCATACGACTTAGCATTCCATCACTGAAAAATGAAACAAGAAAAAGAATTTGTAGTAAGTGTGGCACCTATCATGCCTCACTTGCTTATTTGAGGCGTCATCAAAAGAGCTGAGGCACAGTTCCTGTTATGCCAAAAGTACGGCCATCTCGTAGTGTCACAAAACGACATGAAGAGGTTTTAGCCATAATGAACATCAATGAAAAGAAATATGAGGCGGAATGGATCGATGAGCAGTTCGTTGATAAAGAAAAAATAATAATCCCAATTATTGAAAATAGTGAAAATATAAATTTAATATCAATAGAAT
>JAHWFO010090126.1:255783-276472 GCA_023313115.1 Rhysida immarginata | reverse complement strand
TAAAATTTTGCATATTAAAATATACAATAAATAATGCAGTTAAATAAATGGTGCAGTGACAAAACATTTTCTGGTCATTAAGCTTATTTACATTTTTATTTATTTTTATGAGAAATTTCGAGATTTTTATTCCGCCATGTAATAAAAATCCCTGTTAAAATGCCATTTTTTTATGCCTGTTAAAATGTATGGCAGTCGCAAGTTACTTAACTTTTAGAAAAAGGAGGTCACGATTCAAAAAAAGGTTGGAAACCAAGGTGATTTTTTAAAATGTTAATGTTTTAAAATGACTAATTTTGATTGGCAAAATAGTTGGACTCAAATATTATTCCACTAATATACAGCCAAAACTGTGGACAAAACTACTTGGCATTTAGATCGCTCTGGATTTATTAGTTGTTTTCCCAATATTCAGTATGCGCCACTGGGTGACGTCATGGATCTTCTCAGCCCGTATATAGCCGCCAGTCTTCTGAAGGACAGCATTCGGCGCCATGTTCTGGATCTTCCGGCAGACTCACTACCTTCAGCTGTGGAAAATCTGGTTTTGGATATATTGAGCAGTTTTAGTGCTATATACAAGGTAGCTTCAAAAATTTCCGGAATCGTGATATGCTGTGAAATTGAGGTAGAGTGTATGAGCGAGCGAGGCTTCCCCGCATTGTTTACCATTCGCAGATCACGCTGCGTTGCACAGGCAGTCTGTTAACTGGTAGTGTAGAGTAACCATCGCATTCTGATTTCGCTACGTAAAATGTCAGACTTGGTGTTTCCTGTATGACCCCCAGCAAAAACGACAATCAACAGAGTGGAAGTCCCCAATGTCATCTCGAAGCAAGAAGTTCTTGCAAGACAGAAGCAAAGGCAAAATGATGTTGGAGGTTTTCTTCGACTCACAAGGTATCGTGCATTACGCATTTATTCCCGAGGATCGTACAGTAACCAAGGAAATATACTTTGAGATACTCCGTCGTCTACGTGATGCGATCAGACGAAAACGTAAGGACAAGTGAGAGCAAAAAACTGGGTGATTTTGCATGACAATGTCCGAGCGCACAGATCAATTTTGGTGCGCCAGTACCTACCAAAACATAGTGTACCAACGTCAAACCACCCACCGTACTCGCCAGACTTCGCTCCGTGCGATTTCTATCTTTTCCCGACCATAAAAAATGTGATTAAAAATCAACATTTTAACAGCGCCGATGAAGTTAAAGCTGCTGCGATATCCGCACTTCGCACCGTTCCGCAAATTGGCTTCGCAGAGCGTATCCAAGCATTATATAGACGTTGGCAAAAGTGTGTTACTGCCCAAGGACAGTATTTCGAAGGAAATGTTGTTTAAATGTTTGTGTGTTTTCTGTGTGCAGAAAAAAAGTAATTCCGGAATTTTTTGAAGCTACCTCGTATTAAACATTTATACAGGGTGATTCTAAAATGGTGAATCAAAAATACCTAGCGCTGTTCCGTGGGTCAAAATGTCGAAATCTCGACCGTTATACTCCTAAACACCCCGCAAAGTTTCGTCATCATCCCAAGAATTGAGCAGGCCGAGTCCATTATGAATGAGGGAGCAAAAAAGTGACAAGAGCAGAAAATATCTCATCGTTGCTTTCTAGACATCCAAGCTATGTGGCCGAAGACCCTTCGACGAGTACTCGCACAGTAGCTGGTGGGTTAGGCGTTTCTCAGGCAACGGTATGGAGGATTCTGCATACAACACCCGTTCCACATTCAACGAGTGCAATCAATGCTACCTGGGGATTACCCAGCACGAAGAGCATTTTGTGAAGGAATACGGCGCGTTTATTTTCTGCAACGGTGACGATGGAAACTTTCGATGACATAAGGAAAGACTGATTTTCTTCGGAACGATGACGAAATATGGCAAAATTTTGCGAGGTTTTAATAAACTTCGCGAGCTGTTTAGGGGTATAAGGGCTGGGGTTTCGACATTTTGAATGAGGAAATTTATGTTCATTTTGATCCACAGAACAGCGCTAGATACGTTTGATTCACCATTTTAGAATCACCTCCGTATATGTAAGCATATTCATTATTTATATATGTGCTCCAGCGCCACCTATCGACGGATTTTTGTACTATTTTTATTTAATAAATGACAAGTGCACTATTTGAATTATCTGTAATACAAATTTTGTCTCATTTGGAGCAGTAGAACGCACTCCAGAGCTCTCTGAAGTGGGAAATTTTTTTTATCGCTAACTCTGTATAAAAAAAAAAACAAATTTCTCCAAACGATGACAATAACAAACAAAATTAGTCTTTAATTACACACAGAGCACTGTCTCGCATTTCTGTTGGGTTAAAGTAATAGCTTCCAAAATATTCATTTAGCCATCGTTTATTCTTCTTGTTCGTTTTTCAAAATTTGTTTTAGGAATGCATGCCAAAGCAGTGACATTAAAGTGTTCCTAATGAATTTAAGACGAGATATTATTGAAGTGCGTGTTGAAGTTCGTGTTCGACGGACCTGGACGATTTAAAGAGGAACTTCACTGCAGCCATTCACGGTGAAGATTCTAGAAAACGCGTGGGAAGCAAATATCCGCCAGATATGAATTTTGTGTAGTGCGCAACGGTGCACATATTGAAGTGTAAGAAAAGTAATGAGTCTCAGAATGCATCTGTAAAATGTCACTGCAATCGAGCAATAAAAACCGGTCTTATAAGCAAGCAAAATATCGTCATACTTTTGTAGACAGCCCATTTGCTTATGCGCGTCTCAACCAGCGACGGTCATATGCTCTGTAGATATTAATAGCCGTGAACAATGAAAACTTCTTTCCTTTGGAAATTTTAATGTGGGCGTTTTCTTTAGAAGTCAACAAAGCGCCCTCTGTAATAATATTCGACAAAATCATAAAAAGCCCACCCCTTTTATACTAATCACAAGAAATAAATCCTATATTTTAACAACACTAATGGCTTCGAAGCAAAGCTGCTCGGATTTCTTCATTCTCTTCTGATGCGCTGGCCACCTGCTTTCTTCCTTTTCACCATTGAACCGATCACCAAAGAGGTTTTCATCCAGGCATTTCATCACTATTAATCGATAATCATCTATTAACCTTTTATCTGGAGGTTGTTTACCTTAAGTTAACTTGTATCTCCTCTTAACAGCGACTTGTGATTTTGTTACGGCAAGCTATACTACACGTACTGATCCCAAGTGTAGACACAGTAGATGCAGTTTTTTCTATGGTAACCGCCAAATTTTGTTGTGCCGACATCAGTGTCTCCTGTGAGCAGCTTCTGCAATAAACGAATATATGAGATAAACTTTTGGAATTTCTTTAAAATATGCTAAAACGATACATGATTATGTTATTACGTTCAAAAGTCATTAAATATTGTTATCATACAAGCACTTTGTTATTTTATTACCATATCTTTCCCTCATACGAATTAACAACTACATGTATAATAATATAAATGCAGTTAAATGTAGTAACTCGTATAATTATGAAACTAAAATCACGAATATATAGTAACTGAAGTGTTTCTGTACCCTTCTGAAATGAAAAATAGACCATTGAATTTATCGTGACTATTAAATGTTCGTATTTAATTCCCATCCCAAATCAGTTTCTTAGTTGGTACGGTTTACATTTTTAACTTCGTTAATAAAACTACACAAAGCAGAAAATGCTTTAAAATTTTGCTAAGTATCTTCGTCTCCTTTCTTCAAGCACGAAATTTTATGGGAATTTTACGTTTTGATAACTTCATGATGTCGTTAATCCTTCGTGATTTGTTTGCTTACAGGAGCAAATTACGTCTGCTTTGGGCCTTAAAAGCGATTTACTGTTATGACCTTAGGTAATTTGGCATCCCACTAAAGAAAACACGAAAATTTAATAAGTGTGTCTTTGGCTGCCAACGCGGTAAACATTTCTTCTTCAGTGGCTTCTCGAGTGACCTTTGAATCCTTTGTTGACTTTCTTTTGTTGCGCAGATTTGAACTTTTCTCTCTTAAGCTCGGGGCTCAAATATCTAACAGATCTTAAATCTGAGTATAAAGAGAACTGAATACAGTGAGTACTTCAATATGCGCTAGCATTTCACTGCAAAATATACTGAAATAAAATTGAGACATTAAAATATGGAGAATGGATTACTAAGAAAATGAACTTGTTACTAGTGAGTTTGGTATCTTGAGATTACTATGCCATCAGTCTTCTGTTTTGTTTTCAACAACATCCATATCTGTGAACAATGGATTTATATTGGAATGTTCATCCTTCATTGATCCCACATATCTTGTTATCATTCTTTCATCTCAAAGATTTCACACGCACTTAACCCGCAGGGGCTTTTATAATATATTACTGTAGGTATCCATCTTCGAGCATAAAAGTAGAAAATGTTCTATTTCTATGCTCGAAGGTGTTCATAGCGTTTAGTCATTCATGAAACGCTCTGTGAATTTGTCATTCAGTGCGCGTGTGCCAATTTTCGTGCGTGCGTGCGTGCATGTGTATTGGTGAGGGTGTGTGTTCTTGTGTGAAAATGGAAATTTCGCGCTTTAAACTTATAGTTCCAATATAGCTGTCGGCCTTTGAAACTTTACTGAATCTCAAAGGGGATTCTCATAAAAGAATTGTTCTATTGATTGATTTAACTTTAATTGATTTAAAAACAGAGAAAAGTTTATAATATTATAATTTCATTTAGGGAAGTACAGGGTGATCCAACCCAAAGATTTATATATATAAAATGAAAACCATTAAACATACCGACGTCATATTTGCAGTGGATGTTCTTTAAATGCAGTCTAATGCCATTCTTAGAAATGCGTTGCAGTATGTCCTATGGAATGGCATACACGCGACCTTTTAAATAGCCCCACAGGAAATAATCCGGGTGGCCAAATTTCCTTCGAAATTTCTCTATCCTCAAAAACAGATTGCACTCATTCCATTGAGATTCAGGCTGTGTGAGCTTTACCTCCTTCCCGTTAATAATAACCTTGTCTGCATTCAATATCATCTAACGGGTGCTGTACAAATTGTTCGAATGTGTTGCAATAACGTTCCGCATTAACAGTTGTGCAACACTTTTCCAAGAATATGTGCCGTCGCATTCCCAAGAATATGGGGGCCACTTTGAACATTTACTGTAGCCTCAATCAGTGTCGCATTGATCAAAGAATATCCATCTCAAATTTGACGACGGTATGTTTAATGGTTTTCATTTTATATATACAGAGTATTTATAATTAAAGTTCCCGTACTCTGAGCAATTTTTCTCAAAAACGGCCTATTCGAATTTGATCAGATTTTCAGGATATCTTAACAAAAGTATGGGAGAGTGAAATGTGCAATAAAGAAATAGTTTACTATTTCGTTGGTAGATGATGCTGTTTCAATCAAAACCTTAGAATGCCTTTATAACATTTTTTATTGCAAACGTATTGCAGAATCGACTGTATTGGTTCTTATTTGGAAAAATCAGAACATTTGCGGCTAATAAATTTCCCTCGCGAAGGACATTTTTTTCGTAGGATGTTTTTTATTGAGATATTCGAATATTTCAGGTTAAATGACACTATGTATAAAGGGTATCCCATTTAACCTGACAAATCAAAATAAGTCGAAAAATACGTACCGGGCTTTGCAAAAGTTCTGTTACACTCGTGACGACCCTCAAAGAAATGGACACGACGATGTTCACGATGCAGTTAGAAATGTTTTTATTGTGCCATCATGTAGAAAAACATTGTAATTAGTCATTTAATCAATGTAGCCACTATCTGCATCAAGAACCCGCTCCAGACGAGGCCAAAAAGCCTTGCAAACTTTGCGAATGTAGTCCTTCTTCATTCTGGTCCACACACGGTTGACAGATGTTTTCAGCTCGTCGACGTTGCTGTGACGGACCTTGCAGGCCTTCCCCTCGACATGCGCCCACACGCTGTAGTCAAGTGGATTGAGGTCTGGCGACTGCGGAGGCCAACAGCCCTTCGACGAGAAGGTCATGTTGGACCCCAACCAGTTTTGCACAGTGTTGGCCGTGTGGGCAAGGGCACCGTCCTGTTGAAAGATGTAGTCCGCATTTCTTCACCCAGGGAAGGACTTTTGTGGCCAGGATGTCCTTGTAATCAGCCGCCGTTAGCCGGTATCCACTTGGGAACCACACGGGTGGCATTTTCTCGCCATTCGACGCCACGATTCCGAGCATCATCACAGAGGCCGGGTGCTTGGTTGTAGACACGTAGCGGACCTTGGAGATGTCCTGGCCGAAGCTTACCACGCAGTCGTTTTGCTTGTTGACGACAGGATCGACCGTGAAGGTCTTTTCGTCAGAGAAAATTCAGGTGTAGAGATTGTCAATAGCAGCAAGCACGAAACGATAGAAGAGCCCGCCCGGGAAACAAAAGGAGTCGCATCGCCTCCAAATGTACAGGCATGTGCACGTAGATTTAGGCAAAGGCCACGAACTTTTGTGAATGCACATTAGGAGAATACGTATGGTCGAAAGTTCCCCCCCCCCCCGGCTTATGCATCGGCCGTGCTCATTGACGTCGCCCCCCGACTTGGAAAAAGCTTCTGCACACGAATTGGTATCCGAGGAGAACCTTTTTGCAAGTAATAGACAGTATTTTTCAAGGACAGACTTTTCTGCTGGATTCACCAGCAAGGGCATCGAACCCGAGAGGCCAGTGACCTCGACACCGACACCTGAATCCTTGGTGTGCTGCTCGATGACCCCTTGGTGTCCTTGCTGTCCGCGAGGACAACCAGCCAGCCAAGGATTCTGAGGACCTCCCGAGTTTGACCACGACGAGTTTGTACGACCCGACGTACGTCCAACAGGAGCCCATACCGACAAGTGCCCCAGACCGACTGCCTGCCGACGACGACCGCATTGCGAGCGCGCGACCAGCAGAGATCTCGTGCTGCGAGCCGCGCTCGGCTTTTGCGTCTACTGCTCAGGTGTTGGGCATCGATCAAATAAACCTTCTAAGGTCACCGCTTTTCGTGTCTGTGGTGACAAGTACCCCAAGGACTCACCGGCCCCAGTTATTCCGACTTATTCAAGTTGAAGGCTGCATACCCTTTCGCACCACCTCACCAACTACGTTTTCGGAAGAATATTGTATATTATTTAATTACAGTTGATTTACAAATCGTTAAGCGAATATTGGATTGTATCCCAATTGATTTAATTGTATCCATTAAATTATTTATTTGAATTCATGCATATCAACGTCTCTCTCTCCCTTCTCTTTACACGACCTGCATCTAGTTAAGTTCAATTTCATAAAATTAACTTTTATTAAAAAAAAGTCGTGAAAACTACACTGTTTATTGTTAATATGTTTTTAATTGCTGTCCGCAAGGCGATTTTATCTTTCCACCAACCTGATGAAATTTTCTGGGGAGAACACTGAGTTAGGCCATCTAGAAACTACCTCCTAGATACTACGGCCTCCTAGAAACTATCATGCCTGAACATGACACCAATAATGTAATTTGGAAGCATTAAGATTTTGACGTTGAATTTATTTCTGTAATAGCACCACCCAAACCCAGCAAGATAAACAGGCTCTGATGCGGAAAAGTCACCTCACCATCTTAGTCCAAGCAACAATGTAACCTTCACTGTTTCCAACAAACGAAAAAATACTGATTATTAAAATCCAAGATGGAAACAATGAAGGTTATATTGTTGCTTGGTCTAAGATGGTCAGATGACTTATTTGCGTCAAGGCTTGTTTATCTAGTGTTAATATAAATTTTTGCATATAAACGTGTTTAATTATTCTTGATACATAATAATTATAATAATAATAATTGGAAAATGGTCTTTGGAGGATTTTTTCACGCCACTACCTCCAATATTAATTAATAAATAGTGAAAAATAGTAAAGAAAATTAATATCGGAGGTAGTTGCGTGAAAAAATCCTCTAAAGACCATTTTCCAATTAATATTATAATAATATTCGCCATTTAATAGTAAAGATAGTCCTGGCCTGCGAACAAGGAACTGAGCTTTAACCCATGCTCAGAGGGCATGTTTGAGAGCGACAGCTTCCATGTCCGCGACAGCTTAGTTGTTAGAGCGCCGGGGCGTATACTCGGAGGTCCCTGGTTCGAGTCCAGGCCGTGGAATTTTCTTTACTATTTATTACGTAATAATTATTCTTAATACACCCGTTCCTTATGATACATAATGCCATAAAGTTTACCGATAAATTTGCTTGATCGAAAAGTGGCTATTTCAAAAGTAAAATAAGTGTTTAAGGGCTGAAAATTTCAGTCTTTTTCTTATAGTTATGAATACAATGAAACACTTTTATAATAAGGCTTTCGATAGCTTCTGTGTAATTTGTCTTTGCAAATTGAAAATAATAAAGTGACTGATCAAAACCAGCAACAACTAAATCGATAACCGTAAGTGATTGTGAAAAATAAGCAAGCGAAAATTGATGTTAAAAATTCCTTGCGGGATCAAGATCTCACACACAAAATATAAAGAAGAAAGTGAAATATAATGAGCAGCCAATGCAACGGCTTTTCTCCTCCGGATACGTTTGATGCCAAGTTCGCGATCGCGGTAGTAAGCGTTCTAACCCAGTGGCATTCTGCGTAAATGCAAATCGTGCTCGCTAATTAATCGATTGGGCGTGGTTTCTAAATGGCACCATGAAAGCTCGAATTACACAAGGTGTCCCTTAAGTCTCATTTCATCTCATGGGGAAAATGATAAGCTTATTTTTCGCTTGTCAGACCAGAAACATGCAAAAGATTACTTTAGTCTTTACTACTTCCTGTAACTGAGCCAGTTCACATCATATTACCTATATCACCTGTTATGCAGTGTAAAAATAATCATTTTTAATTAATTTTCCTATATATAGGGTGTTTACGAACTTCGTATACAAACTTTTAGGGATGGTAGAGGACCGTATCGCATATATTAATTCTCATGTCAACACCTCTTTTTCTCTTTATACAGTAGAAGCTGCCTATCCACAACGGCGATTGAGGTATCAAATGAAAGGTTTTTAACAGGGTTCTGATATATTTTGTTATTTTGTTAAAACGCGTTGTTGCCTTAAAAATTGCAGTTAATTAAAAATAACGAAAAACTTGCCCGTTAGTGGATAGGCAGCTTTCTCGTAAAACATTGAAGAGACTCAATAATCTCGAAGATTGCAGTGTGAAAGCCAATCTATTTTGCCAATAAACTAGGGGTCGCAAATGAATCCTTGATACATAAACAAATTGTCAAACATCATACATACAATGGCTCTCTGAGACTTCCTCATAATACTGTCTCTCTCGTTAATATATTTCCAGAAAAAAACAGAGAAATTAGGAAACTTGATACTGATGGTCATACAATGTTTTTAATAAACAAATACTACATGTTTGTAAAATTACAAAAGGTGTTCAAACTGTTGACCATGAACAGCAATGAATGCCTTCTCATTGAATTTATGATACGGTCAAGAATTCCTGAAGTGTCTCTTACATGGTCACTTGCAGCCAGAATTCGCGCTCCCAGGGGATCTCTTCCGAATCCACAGGGAGTATCGTACACAACATTTTTCAGATGTCCCCAGAAGAAGAAATCAAAAGAAATCTAAGGTCCGGCGATCGAGTGGCCAAACAACTGGCCCTCCTCGGCCAAACCATATTATGGTTCGGACAGCCAAGGAAACTTCCTCAAAAAACTCTAGCAAAACTTTTTTCTATGTGTCAAGGATTCATTTGCGATCCTCAGTTTACTAGAAAAATATATTCAAAATATGGTCCTCTACTACTCCTAAAGTTTGTACACAAAGTTTGTAAACATCCTATAGATCACTTTGTATAGCCACGTTAGCAATTAGGCTTGGCATTACAAAAAACCCTTAGTTTCGTAATCTTCTGATCATATGAAAGGGTATTAACGAATTCAGATAGATTCGATATTATTAGCTAGTTATAGTAAAAGATAAATTTTTTTTGTTATACATGTAGATTTATTTTATAACCTTAAAAATAGAAATTTTAAAATAAATTGCACAAAATTATTTGACAAGATAAAATAATTAAAAATTTAAACTTCCCACAAAGAATCGGCGAAGGAGTTCATTACAGTTATAAGATATTTGATTAAAAAAAAAAAACAGAACTAGAAGCTGACTATTCCAAATCCTTTTTAAAATCGTGATGATGTCCATCAAAACTTGAGAGATGTCTACGGTGCATTAAATATACTTGGCAGTAAAAGCATCAAAGTTGAATTGGAAATGTCAGCATCATGAAATTTTTAACTTTTCCTGCAAATGCCTAACCTTTTTTCTACGTGTAATAAACTCTTCTCTCCCGAATTGGCCGGCCAGGTGGCCGAGAGGGCTAGGGCGCAGGCTTTCTAGTTCTCGAGTCCGCCTGGCCGCGGGTTCGAATCCCGCCGTGGGCATGGATGTTTGTGTTTGTCCCGGGCTGCGTACTGTTATAACTTGTGTAAAAGGCGCAAAATGACCTTAGTTGTCGACGCCAAAATTTCTAGAACCCCCCCCCTCCCGAATTGTGTTATGCTATTTACTTCAGTTGAATAACTATTTTCATTGATTTTTTTATTTTTATAGAAAGGTATTTATAGTTTAAACGAAACAGCTTTAATACACATTCTCGGATCAGAAATTTTTCGATGATAAAAGTCGTTGGATTCATTTCAATACAGGAAAAAATAAGATTATGGGAATATGGATTGAAGCTGTTGTTTATATCGATTTTCACAAATTATTCCGATTTATGTTTTCAAAAGTTTCAAACATTAATTTAGTATGTAAGTGCATAAAAGCTTATACATCTTAGATAAGACAAACAGAATAATCAAAACTGGTCTGGATAAATGCACACATTTCAATAGAGCTTACAAGAAAACTGAGAAATAATTCGTTTGTTTTACCTAAATATATCAACATGTCCTCTTTTTAATTTCTATTATTTCTTTTCCTCAGGTGCCTTTCTCATTCCCTACATGATCATGCTATGCATCGAAGGGATTCCCATTTTCTACTTGGAACTTGCCATCGGTCAACGCCTGCGGAAAGGAGCCGTGGGTGTTTGGCACCAAGTGTCCACCTATCTTGGAGGCATTGGCATCGCGAGCGCCATTGTCTCGTTCAACGTGGCCCTCTACTACAACACCATCATCGCCTGGTGTCTCTTCTACTTCTTTCAGAGTTTCCAGTCTGATCTCCCCTGGGCCGAGTGTCCCAAACAGATCAGCAACAATACCCTTATCGACGTCCCCGAATGCTCGGTAAGTTATTATTTAAAAGAAGTAACAATAACAAGTGAACAATGTACGTGTTGCAACTGAGAATAATGTAATTAGAAAAAAATTCACCTCTTGTCCCCTAAATAACTTGAATGCACATTTCGGCCACCCTGTGGCCATCATTCAGCAAGACTACAAAAAGAATTACAACAGGCAATTAAAACAGTTAAAAAAAAACAAAACAAAAAGAAAAAAAACAATGAAAGCGAAAGAATTGGAGCAGATATTGAAACACTTAAATAAATGAAACACTTTTGAATCAATGAAAATTTGAAAAGGGCCAATCACTGATTAATAATAATATTGAATAGTTTTGAGTCCGCGGTCTAAATTAAGTAAAGTTTTAATCTTACCTTTTTTTTTGATTTCATGTGTTTCAAGTAAGAAAGCATCATCAACACGTTTAATTAATTTGAATTTGTCTCCCGCGACTTGGTGTCCAGTTTCTAATACGTGTTTTGCCACTGCTGATTTTTCCATTCTCTCGTATTTATTGTGAGTTAAATGTTCTTTTAATCTTGTCACTTATGAAGCTATAAATTTATTAATGAATGATACATATTAATTCAAATAATAGTCTTAAAATCTATATGAAAAATTTATAATACATTAGTAATCTATCTAGAAGCAGCAATGGGGAATGCTAGAATCGGAGTTGGTAAAAATTCCACATCACTGTAAGGTTCACCAATTCTGTGTTGAAACATCCAACTTTTCCAACTTGTTTGCTTTAACGATTAACATTTAAACTATCCAATCCTGACAACACTTAAAAATAAACCATTAAAGAATGACATAACCAAGTACCGAAAGGTTAAACTAAACCATTCGCGAAACCATATATTTAAACCGCCCTATGTTAACACTGTAAGTTTCTAAAGGGCCATAAATATACTATTACCTTTTCGTACCTTTGAAACAATTTCGACTATCATTAATTTTACATTATATTCATTCATGATACATCATTCCAAGTTGTTTGATATATTATATGCCATATCTTATTGAAAATTTTTGAGGGTGTCATAAGGGTACCGTTAGAGCACGTGCCATTTTTTCGATTTCAACCATTTTCAAAATGGTTCATTCCCGAACCATATTCATCAATTAGCGAAAATAGTAATTTATATCCGCTTCTATCTCGTCATTACGATTTGTTTGATATATTACTTAATATATCTTCCCATTGAAAATTGCTAGGCGGGAAAATAGAGGTACCATTTGTGCACGTGCCAATGAACCGGTTTAGATAATATTTGTGATTGGTTTGTGCCATGAACCATATTCATCGACTGACGAAAACAGATTTTGAATATCTTTCATACTCTTGGAGCTGTTAGAGTGACAGACAGACAGACAGACAGACATACGGACAGACAGACACGTTTCCAATTACTGGTTAAAACGGCACAATTTATTAGATATTTTTGCGATGGTTTTATTGTCAAGATAATTTTCAGTGATTTTTACATAATTTAAACATCATTCACACTTTATGGAAACGATTTTATTTTTTGAATTTTAGTCTAACAATCCATATTTATATTTCCTGTCATATTCTATCTGATTCCCCTGGTCCTTGATAATAGCCCGACACCGGTATTTCCAGGATACAAGGCTGTTTCGGAGGGCTACAAGGTCCAATTTTTTTCCAAAACAACAATTTTTTCATGAATGGTCGTGTTTTTATATTGCAATTTCACTTTATGTGATGTTTGGAAAGTGAAGATTAGCCAGTTCTGTTAGTTTTTGGAGAAAAGAAAACGCAAGAGTGGCAATTGGATTTGTTGCACCGCATATTAGTTTGCGAATTGCGTTTTCAAGAGACTATTTATTAAAGAAGCCAACTCCTTTTGGGAATTTTTTAAAAGTTCTTTCTGGGCTACCCTCGTAAAATAAATCCAATTGAAATTCGACATTGAACTTAACCAGGACCTTCTTGAAACTGCCAGGCCTTGAAACATTGTTACTTCGTTCTGGTGGTTCTTAAAGTCAACTAGATAAACAGGCCTTGACGCGAATAAAGTCTTTTGACCATCTTAGACCAAGCAACAATATAATCTTCATTGTTTCCATTTTGGATTTTAATAATCAGTATTTTTTCGTTTGTTGGAAACAATGAAGGTTACATTATTGCTTGGACTAAGATGGTGATGTGACTTTTCCGCGTCAGAGCAACGCCACCTAAAAAGCAAAGCCTAGTCACTGCGTCATCACACCTGGGCAGACAATTCAACTTTCATTGTTTACAACAAACGAAAAAGCACTCGATGTAATCAGCGTTTTTTCGTTTGTTGTAAACAATGAAAGTTGGATTGTCAGCCCTGGTTTGATGACGCAGTCCACAGGCAGTGAGAAGGCTTTGTTTTTTAGGTGGCGTTGGTCAGAGCCTGTTTATCTTGCTGGCTTTGGGTGGTGCTATTACAGAAGTAAGTTCAACGTCACAATCTTAATGCTTCAAAATTACATTATTGATGTCATGTTCAGGCCTGGTAGTTTCTAGGAGGCCGTGGCCTAACTCAAGTGTTCTCCCCAGAAAATTTTATCACGTTGGTGGAAAGATAAAATCGCCGTGCGGACAGCAATTAAAAACATATTAACATTAAACAGTGTTGTGCAGCGTTTCGTGTCTTCAGCCGGTCGGGCACCAAAATTAGCCGGGTGGCTCGCCCCTTCAAAAGGGCCTGGGGAGAACGCTGCTAACCTAACTTATCTGTCGGATTTCATTCAAACCACTCTCTAAACACTCCTGGCACTAATAATAACAATCTGCGAAATTTTCAGCGAAATCGGTCGAGTAGTTTTTGATTCTATAGTGCACACACATCAGAACATTGCCTTTTATTTATATAGATTACTTATTCATAAAAAGCTTCTTTATTTTATTTGTATTTTGTGAACAATTCTTGCGTGATGGATGAAAAACGAGTTCATCTTAAAAATCAGCATACCAAATTTATATTAAATCACCTATTACAATTTAAACATCCTTCAAATTTTGCGTACCTGTGTTATAAAGAGTAGGATTTATAAGTTATTTTTTGGCTTTTCAGATATTTAAAAAAGAAATTAAAGAACATAAGAATATTCTTCAATGATTTACTAAATAAGGAAGGAAAAGGGAAGGAAAAATTTCGTGACCTGAACTTGAACCAGGGACTGAAGAATATGCTTCAATAATTCCTTCTTTAAATATAATATTTCATCCAAGTATTTGATAGTTTTCGGGGTAGGAAGGATTCCTGACTTTCGAATTGAGGATCTGTTCTGCCAATTGGGCTATAAAGTGACTTCTTAGAAGTCCATAAAGACATTAGTAGTAGCATAGTTATTCGTTGTCCACGGTTACTGCGGCGATAGTAATAGTTGTGATCCCTAATTCGAGTCGCAGAAATTTTCCTTCCCTTTTCTGTACCTAATTTTCAAATATTCCCGACACATCAGAAGAGTAAAAACTACCTAGGAGATTTTTTTATAATATCCCTCTTGTTTTTTATTTCGATTGACCCACTGGGTTCGGAGATACGGGGGTGGGAGTCAGAGGGGACTATATGTAAAAGAGTGAAATTCGGTACGCAGATGTAGGCAAGATCTAGATTAATAATTGGAAAATGGTCTTTGGAGGATTTTTTCACGCCATTACCTCCGATATTGATAAATAAATAGTGAAAAATAGTAAAGAAAATTCCATGGCCAGGACTCGAACCAGGGACCGGGTTACCGTCCCGAGCATCGAGTCCAGGCCGTGGAATTTTCTTTAGTTCCACCAACTTAGACAAGAAGACTAAGACCATACTACGAAAAGCAGATAAGACCATAATGCCGCCTCTTTCGAATTTCACTGTGGGTAAGACACAGTCCTATAAATATCATTCGCCGGGCATTCGCTAACTCATACACGTCCATCGGACCTCCACAACTGGTAGCGGGATTCATCATTCCATAGGATGATTTTCCATTGTTCTGGAGTCCAGTGGCGGCATTTCTTGCACATTGTAACCGATGGGTCGCATTGAGGGCTGTGATAACGCCCCTCTCGCTTCCACTTCAAAATAACATCGCTCACTGTCGAGCAGGGTATCTGAAATTTGTTGGAAATTTCACGGATCGAATGCCCAAACCTGTGGGCTCCAATGATCATCCCTCTTTCTTCCGATAGTTCATATTGACTGTTGTAGCTGCTATGAGTGTATTCTAATCCGTCAACGTTTTTTATAGGCTGTATGACGTGTACGGACGATCCATCCTCTTTTGGACAGGTGTCCAGTGACGAATGGCCAGATAGTGATATATCAATCGATCGGAAATAATAAGACATGAAAGAAGATATAGCTCTTTTACATTTTTATAAATACTATGCTCAAAAAGGACAGATTAAGGATAAAAAAGTAGTTGAACTCAGGGATTTAGCTACTTTACTATACCTTCCTCAGGTGGTTTAATTTCTTGTTTTAATTTATCGTACTAAGCTTAGCTCCTTTCCGCAACATCATTATTCCTCTTAAATATTAGTGTCCGCTGACAATAAATAGTAGGGCTCGTCTAATCCTCTCTCTTGTGCTTTCAGGCGAACGGAGAAGGTGAGTTGAAATCGGGATAATCCTTGTCTCTTGTTATTTATTGAAACATTTCGCCATTTATTAAGAGTTGAATGCGCCCTCTGGAAATGATTAGGCTAAACCCCCTGTCATTTGAGAATTAATGCTCTTAGATTATAGAAATACCCTTCTCAATCCATAGGACAATCGTTAGTTTATCCTCGTGATGAACAATTCATAGAGTTTAAGTCAACATAAAAATAAGCAAGGAAACTTCCCAAATTTTCCCCTGGAAATTAAAAATGGCCCCCTCTTTAGGATTTTAGATTTCCAAAGAAAGAAAAAAAAAAGTTTTTAAATTTCGTCACCAGAAAAAAAAAAAAAAGATATTGGTAGCTCCATTCTGAGAGTAATAAGTAAAAGAAATTCTACGGTACTGTGTTGTATTTTTATATGAATTGTATGGTGAAATTTATTCTTTACACTGCTAGTTTCCAGGCGGTGAGAAACCGTTAAATATGTACGTCTAGATTATCGATTATGTCCCGTGTCGTTTAATATTTTGTCCAATTAATTTGATTTTATTATTGAATGGCTGCTTTCAGTCGACCACTTATCTCACACCTGATCGGAATTCTGAGAATCATCGCCGTGTTGTCCTTCATTAGTTGTGCCTTTCCCGATGTTGTATATTGCTTCTGGGCACTGTCATACAAACGAATGGCAACCACTTTGATTTGGTTCATTTGTCACTTTGGATGGCACTCAACTAAATACCAATTGCATTCATGCGTGCACTACCTAACAAGCTTCACACTTTCAATGGACATGGAACACGTGAGGTCTAGTGCTAATTTCATTCGTAATCAAATGCACGACCCGTAAAATCGGTCATTTCATTTGCAAGAAAAGATAGCATTAATGTTTTGCGATGTATGAAATAGGTTTGTTTTACGGGGTGTGAAAATTAATTTGCAGCTCTTTATAATATTATTTACCCTATTTCAGGTAACCTTGATAGTATTAGAAATCTTAATATTATTAATAATAGGATTACTTGACTATGTGGTCAAATTATTGTTATTGAAAAATGTCAACAACATCGAAACAGTTTTAAAATTGTCGTCTCGCTATAACTTGACGGTTAAGTTCAGCATTATGGTTTTAATCCACTGCTACAGAGGTTGAGTCAAAAGTAGTGGCCGAGTCGGGAGGGAGGGGGGCGTTAGAGTTTGACGAATTCTGGGTGAAAACCATTTACCACAAGGGTATATCGCAGTTTATTAAGAGAAAAGAGTGGAAAGAAACGTCAGTACGAATTTGAATGCCATAGACATTGTGCCACCTGCGTCAGCCAGGGTAAAAATATGGTAGAAAAATTGGTGATACGCGGGCTCCTTCGTCACTATTGGAAAAAGGGGACCATTGCGCGAGCAGCAGCCGCTGAAATTTGCAGGGTGGAAGGTCAGGATGTGACCAATGAAGGGACAACACGACGGTGGTTCTCCCGCTTTTCGTCTGGAGACGTGGGCCTGGAAGATGAGCCAAGGAGCGGAAGACCCAAAGAAGTGAATGACGCAGTCCTACGGCAACAAGTGGAAGCCAACCCAGGCAGCACCACCCGTGGGTTAGCGGCGGACATCGGGACATCACAATCGAGTGGGGAGCTACCGAGTTGTGCCCCACGAGCTGACGCCCGCGCAAGTACAACAACGGGTGAAGGTGTGTTGTCAACTGCAGGAAAAAAATCGAGGTTCCTGCCACATCCAGCATACAGCCCCGACTACCATCTCTTCCGGTCCATGGCGCACTTCCTGCGTGGACGGCGCTTCGCCAATGTCAGTGAGGTTGAAGACGCCGTGCGTGACTTTTTCGCCCAGAAATCGGAGGAGTGGTTTCGCGAGGGCATCCGCCAACTGGCTGATCGTTGGATGAAGACCATCGAGCATGATAGACTCTACTTTGTAGATTAGCAATGAGTGGTTCCTGTCTGGTGCCCATTTAAAAGTTTGCGGGGTGATCGGCCGCTACTTTTGACTCAATGTCACGTGAATTTCGTCGAGAGAGATCGCTCTCAAGAGGAAAGGATGAGGATGACGTAGAGGACGCGTTGACGAGCGCTGCCATCCCGAAGGAATCACGTGGGAGAGGAGAATTGGAAAAAAAAGAAAGATGGACGCGAGGAAAACGGAGGGAAAAGGCGTCTCCAGCTAATTTTCGAGAATTTCATTGCTCAAATTATGGGCTTCGACAAACCCAGCGAGCCCATAATAAATCCCATGGAAAGTACATGCCACGAACGGCGTCGAGAGAGTTTTCATGGAGGAGCGAGACGTACGGCGACGACTTCGTAAAAACGGTCGGCGAGAGGGGTGAACAATACGAGGTGACGGAAACGAGCAGAGAGCCCGAGGACGGAGATTTTCGGCGGGAGCCAGCATCATTGCAAGGTAGGCTCGAGCAAGCCTTGGGAAATCTCATCGTATATTTGGAGGCCGCATCTCAAGCGACGGAGAATTTCTCGAGCGATAAGAAGCCGTCTCGTCAGCGACACGACGTCGCCACGCCGGAGAATGGAAGACGCCGGCTGTTAAGAGTCAACGGAGAAAAAAACAGAGCTGGATGCGTAATTAACGGTAGGACCTTTTCCTGCGTAAACTTTGAAATTAATGCCCAGATACAGGGCCTAAGAAATTTGGCGATATTCCGCGTTCAAGTACAGACAGTCGTAATTAAAGACTTTAAAACATTATTCTTGCCGGACGCCGACGAACTTGTAGAAAACGACGAAGCTCTCGGAGTGTTTCCTTTTTCCGTACAGCGGCGCAGGAGGAATTATTCCAGGGTATTCGTCTGATTTTCTTGCTTGAACTGTTTAGTGTACAAAGACTTCTTTTTAATGCACATCGGAAGGGTTGCTTCGCTTACCTGGCAAGATCGACGTCACCTGCCGAAGCACACCGAGCCTGAGAATCGTATAATTTTGGATTTATTGACAAAGTAGAGTGCTGTCCAGGCGTAATATTAGCGAGACTTAATATTACGTTTGCTTAATGCTAAGAGTCCGAACTTGCCTGCAAAGTTCGTAGCGGCGGAGTAAGCGACTTCTTTTAAAAGATAGTGAGTGCGACCCGATCCGTTTCTGAAATCTTACTTTGAGTGCTACTATAGTTGTGTGTTGTGCCTACTACATAAGCGACGAGGTTTTCTTGTGTTAGTATACAATATAGTGCCAGCAATTTAAGAGCCCAGAGCGGCATTGCAACTTGAGGGTTATGTAATTCTTGTTGTGTTATTTTTCTTTACGAGCAATTATAGTGATGCAAAAATATTTATGAGAAATCGCCCCAAAGTGTCTATTTCTAATAATTGCTTAAAATTAGTGGGCAACTGTGTTATGATTTAAAGTGTCTTTGTGAAAGCGTATTAAAATTGCTGTCCATCCTCCTGGTGCCATAAGGAGGTCATCAGCTTCTAATTCAGTGTGATATTTTTAACGGCCCGGGGAATCAACGATATTTGTGGTTTTATTTACATAAAAGAGGAATTGCCTTCGCATTCCGCGGGTAGCTCTTCTTGTGTTGTGCAAATGATTCTTCCCATAGTGTCGTCTACTTCCGGATCGCCATAAGTCGAATTGCCTTCGCATCTCGTGGGGTAGTTCGTCTTTGAGGACCCCAATTACGTTTTCTTCACATCCATTGACGAATATTCTTCCCAGATCTTCTCAACACGGCTACGACATCTTACTTCGACGTTTCTCGACATATAGGAGCCACCACTTCGAATTTGGAGCGGCGTGAATCTTTTATGCGAGCCTCAATTATCCTCTTTTCGTAATGAAGTCAATTACGTAGAACTATCAGTCTAGAGCAAGTTACCCAGCTACAGTTTCCACTGCATTGGCATTATTGATTTGAATGACTTTATCGTAGTTATCAATTTTCTCCTTGTGCTGTTATTCAAATCTGAAATAAAAAAAAGACTTATTTATTTACCAATTCTCGTTTTCTGCCTCTTGTCATTGTTACTCTGCAAATCCACGTGACACTCAACCTCCGTATAACAAATTTAAGCAATAGTATTAAAGAGTCATGGTAGAATCAAATCATAGTTTCTCTATAATCCAATTTGACAAAGGTCATTGCTATCATGGATAGAACATGCATTGACTTTGTCGATTTAACGGAAAATTTGCGGATACATTGATTAACAGCACTTCTTAATTTTCACTTAGTGAAGAATGGCAACCGGTATTGTAGAAATCACTCTACTAAATTTTTTCTTGACATTTTGCTAGTTATAATCTACTTCTTAGTACATTTTTCCCGAAAAAGAAAATTACTAAAATTTAAGGATTCTATGACTGTCAATATGGCAACGCTGCAATCCCTGAATACACGTTTGAAAGCCTTATGGATGCTCTTTTGACTGTCATCATTAAAAGCAGCCGTAACGTGGAAAACGCTTTGCGAACGATAAAGATATTTTGGCGGCTTATCGGTAAGCGGTGCAACATTTTAGTGACTCACATACACCGCCTTCTCTTCGCTGGTAAAGTACCGAGGATTACTTTAAAAGGGGTTAGTTTGCATTGAGCATTGCTGTGTTCATTGTGCACTATATTTCTTTATTTAAGGTTGGTTTTCTTTAGTACGAGTTTTCAATGTCCCCATGACATTGCAGACTTATTGTCACCTCAGCCGAAGCAAGCGAACGGCAGATCACGTGAGGTGGCATTCTGCCAAGAGAAGAGAAGACGTAACCGGTCTAACTGCATGACCCCGTTGGAAAAAGTCGACAAGTCCGAGGAGCGAGCAGCGAGGGAGCTCCGCGATTCGTCGAC
>JAHWFO010090126.1:232414-246203 GCA_023313115.1 Rhysida immarginata | reverse complement strand
ATCGAAAAATTGTTTATAAAATATAATAAAATAAAAATAAAATAAAATACTCAAAATACAAAGTTAACGAAAAGATGCAAAGTTACCACTTCCGTACTGGCTGGGGGATAGAATTATTAATCAGCTACTCTTATGTTTATCCATATATTTTGTATCATCTTCTGCCCTGACGGTTCTGGGAGGCGGAGCTTACCAATTGGCTTAAAGTATGGCGGAAGGTTTCGGGATCTATCTTTAATATACGCCATTGCTCGGGATAGATGGATAATAGACGACCAGCCAGGATAATAGAGACGGCCTACATCAGCTAAATTTTACTGAACGCGACGCTTCGTCACCTCGTGGTCAACCGTCTGGCCAACGGACGTCCTGCGTTACAGGGTTTCCACTCTGGTTATTATTATCTATCTCTATGATCAGAGAGCAATTTTTCTATTATTGTTCTTCGATGTAAACTCCTTCCGCAACTCGTTTCGTCAACGCTCTGCGATGCTTGTTAATCTCTCCATTGTATTTGAACTCTAATCCTTTGCCATCGTTTTTCGATGTTCATTGTTCGATCCCGCTATTGTTTTTGTTCTTTGATGTGATGTTTGACTAGATCGCCTCTCTTCGAAGCTCGTTTAGACAGATCTCTATGGTCTGTACGTCCTTACAAGATAATAATTCTTGCAATCAATTACTTTGCTGCACCTTCAGCTTTGTTAGTTCTTCGTCGCCATAGAGGCTTATCATAAATTCGTCATTTTGAAATGCCTAACGTTCACGAAAGAGGTACCTCTTCGTGAAGAACAACCTTCGTGATGAGTACTCTTCTTCCACGCATGATACCAGCCTCCACTATCAGTTCGGATTTTCCAAATTTGATCCTGCAAATGCTGTTCGTCAGGTGAACAACCTCCTTGTCATCAAGTTGAACTTGCTCAAACGCCTTCGTTTCACCAAGACGGAAAGTGGAACGTTTATCTTATTTATATAAATTTCTCAAATTTACGGTCCTTCGAGATCATGATCTTTATTTAAACAATTATTCTGAATTTTTTAGTTTAAATAATTTAATTGACAATATTTGTCATCCTGTAAGTGGAAGCACGTACCATTCAGAACAATATTAATAAAAACCCTCCTGTCAAAATAACAACAAAAATAGGCCCGAACTTATCAGTAAAAATTCTCAATTATGAAATGATAATGATAAATCTGAGACTTGTAAAAATATTGTTAGAATAAATTTGCAGATATTTGCTTTAGGTTCTTCATAAAAATTTTGGTTACTGAGAAATTAATTGAGGACAAAAGACAGCAAATTAATTACAGGAAAAATTTCAACAAAAATTTCACATGGAAAGCTGCCTTTCAGTAAATTACTTATTTAAAAATTACTTTAGTTCGTCGTTATGCGCTAACTCCGGCCTGGGTTTATGTAACAAAATTTTGGCCAAATGCACATTATCATTCCCAAATTCCGCCCTTATCTGGGTGATGCATTTCACCGAAGCAAATGTAATAGAGCGACCAACTATTAACATTATGAATTTGTTTGTGAGAATATCTTTTGCACAGGCTTTGATAGCTGTAACTCAAAGACGTTATCCAACTCTTAAGCAGCTTAAAACAGTTATACCGTGTCATAG
Source organism: Rhysida immarginata (assembly GCA_023313115.1). Lineage (NCBI taxonomy): Eukaryota > Metazoa > Arthropoda > Chilopoda > Scolopendromorpha > Scolopendridae > Rhysida > Rhysida immarginata. Next base: position 244,569 of record JAHWFO010090126.1, on the reverse strand, counting down.
ACTTTTCGCTTGGAGGTCCTGTAAATTGTAAATTGATATGCTATTAAGAATACACTGAAAAGGCTCGAATAATTAATTTTTAAATTTGTTCTACTTTGAGAACTATATTTTTTTCAAACGCCGCTTTCTTCCGGCAATATGAGTGTAAGGCCAACTGTTTTCTTTCACTAAATTGAATTGGAACATTTATTCTTCATTATATGAGTGATTAACTTAGTTTTAGATTTTGAATAATTTAAATAAATTGATCTGCCAGAAGAAGCGAATATTTTTATGACACTGTTTTCTGTAAAGCATTTATTGATTTAATCGGAACCATTTGCTTGCCTGTCCAAATGCTCACTTTCGTCTGTCGATTCAGGCAGAATGATTTTTTTGAAGAAATTTAATTTGATTTCAATCGAAGAATATTAAGAGAAATTCGATTTGCAATTTTTTAAACTTACCTTTTGATAGGGAGTAAATATTTTGCCAAGCCCTTCAAAACTTTTTTGATTCCTTAATCACTTCCTGGTGAATAAACGGTTCTTATCTGGTTTCCGTAAATAAGATAATTTACACAAAATAAGTACTGTATACTGAGCTGTCACTTTATTCGGTAGACTTCACAAGATATGCAAATTGAGTGACTGCCTGATTTGCATATCACATGATCACAGATCACGGTATAAATACTCTGAAGCAACTTTTCTACTCATTGTTAGTTAAGCGTGAAACTATAACAAAAAATGGGGGGGGAAACCAGTGATATGGCTGACTTCTAGCGTGGCATGGCGGAAGGTGTAAAACATTTCAGAAACGGCGACTCTTCCGAACTTCACACATGCCGCAGTTTCAAGGGTTTATCGAAAGTGGGTCAAGGAACAAAAAACATGTAGCCATCGTCACTCCTGTGGACGGGAAACCCTTGTTGATGAAAAAGGCCAGAGGAGAATGTCAAGACTTGTGCGCGAAAACAGAAAAGCAACATTCGAACAAATTACTGCTCATTGCAACTCAATTAGCCAGAAAACAATATCAGAACGGACAACTAGTCGCATCTTTGCTCGAATGGGTTACCAAAGCCGAAGATCATCTCGGGTGCCAATGCTGTGAGAAGAACAATAAAGTGCGCCTCCTGTGGGCACAGCAGCACAAGGAATGGACCATTGAGGATTGGATAAAGGTTACCTGGTCAGATGAATTGCCGGTTCCTGATGCATCATGTTGATGGAAGACGAAAACAAGATGAAGCCATGGACCCCTCATATCCGTGCGCACTTTGCAAGGTGGTGGAAGCGGAGTAATTGTATGAGGAATTTTTTCTTGACATGAATTTCGTCCTCTAATATCTGTAGACGGTCGTTTGAACGCGAAAGCATACATAAACATTGTTGCAGATCAAGTTCACCCCTTTATGCTCAGTTTATCCGCACGCAGGTGGCTCCTTCCAACAGGATAATGGAACAGCACACAGAGCTAAAATTACTATGAATTGATTCCAGGAACATGACAGTGAGTTCTCATTGATACAATGGCCCGCTTAGTACCCAAATCTCAGCCTCATTGAACATCTTTGAGATGAGCTGAAAAGAACCATTCGCTCCTTGCCTACACATCCATCGAATCTCCAGTAATTGCGTGAAGTGCTCATGTCTGCATGGGCTGACATTCCTGTTAAACGCTTTCAGCTTTTCCTTGAATCCATGCCCAAACGAAAAGAGGCGGTTTTGAGATGGAGGTTCAACACGCTACTAGAGAGGTGTACCTAATAAAGTGGCAGCTCGATATAGTTTAAAAAAGACAAAGTTGTGTGTGGGATAAGGCAAATGAATATTTCTTATTTCTTGTTTAATTTAATAGGGCATATTTAATTTAAATATTATAACTATTTAATCGCCGTTATTGAGCCATTAATTTTGACATTGTAAATTAATTATTTGCGTCAATTCAAATTTGAGTGCGGCAATGAATTCCCTCCCCCCCCCTACTACCTATAAACCACACTCATCAGATCTCGCATACCTGCCAGCTTTGAGATACCTGCCATGTTACATGGACACCCTGTATAAAAGCTTCAAAGTAGCCGGTGAAACTTTTCAACTATTACACTATTTACAGACAATCGAATTTGAATGTGCGCGAGTTTTGGATCTCCCTGTTTAACAATTGGCTAGGTGAATGATGAGTGCTAATTATTTGCTTAAGATGTTCGCGCAAGAGCAGTATCGATATTTTCATTGAAAAAGTAAAATCGGTGGCCCCATGTATTTAGGCGTTTCAGTTTTGTTGAAGAGGAATAGATTCACGACAAGGCAAACGGCTCTACATGTATATTATAAGATGCATAAATACTCAGAATTCGAGATCTAATAATACGGCTATGCAAATTACATCGTTTCATTTAACCAACATTGCTCTTGCAAGAACCTTTTAAAGTTGCATTCCCACATTAAAAAAACAAGCTGTCTCGGCGGCCGCAGAAGCGCTATTCCTAAAATTCTTGGCCTCATCACAGAAGGTTATACAGGGTGAGTCTTAAACCCTGTCACAAACTTTTAGGGGAGGTAGTATGGATGATTCTAATCAAAAAAGTTCCGAATTTGAACGATAGCTGAGATATAAACAGAAATAAAAATGCCGCCACTGAGATCGACAAGTTAATAACTCTTTTTCTACAACATCTAGGATAATGAAATTTGAGAGAATAATAGAGTACATATAATTGTGTATGCCGTTAAAATTTGATAGAATTCCAACGAGTAGTTTCCGAGTTACGTAGTCAACATCGTAACACGTGGTGGTCAACACTCACATGTAAGCACGTGTTACGATGTTTAGTGCCTAAGTCTAAAACTACTTGTTGGAATTCTTTTAAATTTTAACGGTATACACAGTTTTATGTATCCTATTATTTCTTCAAACTTCATTATCCTAGATGTTATAGAAAGTGAGTTATTAATTGTTGATCTTAGTGGCCTGCATTTTTATTTCTGTTCATAACTCAGTTATCGTTCAAATTCTGACCCATGTTCATATGAATTTTTTTTGCTTAGAATCATCCATACTAACTCCCCTTAAAGTCTGTGACAGGGTTTCAGACTCATCCTGTATAAAAAGTATAGTCTTATTTTAATTTACAAAGATAGCAATCGATTTTAATTTACATTTAATAATTGCTAGTAAATAGAAATTAGAGATTAAGTTATTGTATTTTCACATATCTAACATAGATTAGAAATACATGTATTACTTGAAGATATATAAAAGAAAAAAATAAAAATCTCTTCGTTTTCATTCTTGTTTTGCAGAAAAGCAGCCCAACTCAGTATTTTTGGTATCGGGTAACGTTAGATATTTCATCTGATATTGATCACCCGCAGCGTTTCAACTGGAGGATTGCTCTTTCCTTGTTGGTGGCCTGGTTCCTCTGCTACTTGTGCATGATCAAAGGCATCGCCTCCTCTGGAAAGGTAAAAGAATTCTTAGAACCTTAATAATAAAACTATTCTTTATGGTTATTTGATATTAGTGAGTAATTTTATATTATTAAACGATTAAAAAATTCTACAATTTGATAGAAAAGAATATAATAGTACATTAACCATAATTGCTTTTTGATGAATAACAAATTCTACATTTCAATACAGGAATTCAGGAGTATAAGTGGAAGGGATTTATACAGTGTATGAAAGGAAACACATTTTAAAGCTTTATCAAGAAAAACCTTTGCTTTTATTATCTGTGAGAATTTTAATGCATTACATTTGTATAGTTAAAAATTCTATTACATTTTCTGAATATTAGGTGTTTCCTTATGAGAATGTAAGTTGTTACATTGTATACGTAATTGAAATTGTTGGAGAACTGTATATTTTGAAATTGAAATTTTAATTGAAATTTATTTCATAATTTAAAAATTTATCTCTTTAAAATGTAGCGGATAAGTTAGGAGTTAACGATACATTCTTATGAGACCCGTCAATCCTGTTATTTGCTCAAATTTGATCTGAATAAAAAACTTTTTAAAAAAAAAAATCATTATCGTGCTTTAGTGGCAAATTACATCCAATACATACTACTGTATACCAAAAAATTATTAAAGATGACCACAAATGTTTATTTAGAGTAAATAAATATGTTTTGTCCAGTAAAAATATTAGAAAAGTCTTCCTCATTAAAGTTTGTTTGAGACGTCTCAGAATTAATGGTTTATAGTAAATTGGGTATATAAATTACCAAGCAAACTGGACTTCTGATATTAACCCTTCTTCGTCTTTAAGAAATTAGGAATGTTTGTCCAATCATTCTTTTAAGAAGCCCGGTAATTAAGAGTTTATTTCTATTTCCCAATTAAGTGCGACAAGACTCATTAGGCTAAAGGCATGTCTACCAATGATCCATGAATATTCATAAATCCACAAGCGCAATTGATTAGTCGATTTACTAATTAACGTTAATAGGAGGGTCATTTACAAAGTCATGGCAACTAAAATTTATTTGCAGGCAAATGTATTGTTATACAAGCATTTCATAACACATGAGGGTTGACCAAATGAAAAGTGGAGGCGTCCCATAGCGTAATAACTACAGCAGCCACATCAGGGCTCTAGTGAAGGGGTGTGCTAGTAGATTTCAGACGCGTACTGGAGTGCATAAATTGTGACTTCATCTGTTTGTGTGTATATAACAAACGTTAGAAGAAGGAGATGTAAATATTGATGCGTCCAGGACAGAACAGTGAGGATTAGCGCGTTTTTTTAGTGGCGGAAAAAACCCCGCAATTTCTGTAGCATCATGGTGATTTCACGGAACTGATTGCCGAAATATCAATCAAAAACAAACGCCCAGGTCTTCTCTCACAGCAGGTGATTCTTCTGCACGACAATGCGCGCCCCCACATCTCCCGTGAAACCACAATGAAGTTATTCAGAAATTCCCGTCTTGGAAGTCTTGGAACATCCTGCCTACAGCCCAGATTTGTCACCATGTGATTACCACATCTTTGGGTCGCTCAATAAGACATTGGAAAGAAACGTTTCAATTCGGATGAAAACGTGAAGTATGCAGTGAAGGACTTTTTCAAAAAACAACTACATTCCTTCAACGCCAATGGAATTGAATTGCTATGTAAACGATGGGACCAGTGCCTCAACAAACATGGTGATTAAGTTTAAGTTTCAAATAAAGGTATTATATATCCAGACCGTGTCCACTTTTCATTTGGGCAACCCTTATACAAAAAAAAATACACAAAGTACTTTATTAATAATATCTGAGAAAGTATTGTAGCCAAGAGAGAAGAGTAAAAATCAAAAAAATTCATCTACCGTAATAATATTTTATGCACAGTTGCCTGGCCAATACCTGTTTCTGTTAGCAACTTCTGTAGATACCATCGTCTGTCGTTCTCTAAGCATTGCGCGATAATGGCACGAGCAAGCTCGGTAAGAAAAGTCGTAGAGGGTCCTGAACGGTCTATGTCGGTATTTGCTACTCGCCCACACTGGAAAAGCTGCTACTCATCATGATATGGGAGAGCACGATCTTCAACAGCTTCTACAAGTTGTGCATGACATTCCCTCACGTTTTGACCACGAAGCACTGCTATTTTTACGTACGAGCGTTGTTCTAGCTGACTCGCATCCCTTCCTCTTCCGTCCTTGAACATCTACACTATCTAGCGGAAGCAATAAGAACCATACATTTCAATGTCATTGTTGCATATCGAAATATGTGGATCGCGGTTTGGGATTCTGCTGAAAAAACTAGTTGCCATGACTTTGTAAATGACCCTCGTATATAGCTCTAGTTGATAAATGCATCTCTTTTCTATATACTTCGAATAAAAATAAACTGACATATACAGGGTGAATACAAAAGTCTGAATCCCCCTTTAATTTTTTGAACCGAAGCAGATATGTCAATTTTGATGAATCCAATGAATGGGAAGTTGTGGATGGCCTATCCCATGGTGCACTTTTCATCATCCAAAATATGCAAATTAGGACACATTCAAAATTTATCTCAAAAACCGTAAGGGATAGAGAAAAAAACGCAATTGCAAACTTGTTCAGCATAAAAAAACAAACCAAACAAAAAAAAATCATCCAAATCGGACCAACCAATCACCCACAATCACGTGGTGAACTGTTTGTACTTACAGTCACACTGCACAAGGAAAACTGATTGTTGATATTTCCACCATGTAAAACATGCAAATCAAAAAATTAACATAAATTACCATACTCACATTCACTTTCATGCGGAAAAGCAAATAAAAGGCATGTTTCAGCACACACAAGACAGAACAATTCCAGGATGGCAAGCTACACTGTTCCGGAAATTGTCAACATGATCTTCTGCTTCGGGGAGGCAAGGAGAAACCTACATGCTGCAGTTAGGTTGTATCGAGACAGATACCCTAACGAACGCCATCCATCTCGTCAAACAATGCGTCGCATTATTCAAAGATTCGAGGCTACAGGGAATGTTAATGCAGAACGAGGATGACCAAGGGCACAAGGCGACGAGGATACAACAACACTAGTTCTGACTGCAGTTGCTGTAAATCCCCACACAAGCAGCAAAGCAATTGCTGCAGATGTTGGGTGCCATCAGAGAACTGTTCTCAACATTCTACACGCACATCATTTTCACCCATACCATATTCATTGTCACCAGGAGTTACTGCCATTGGATTATGTTGCTAGGGCCGCCTTCTGCAACTGGTTACTTACCTGCCTGGATGATAATCCAAACTTCATTCATGAGGTGTTGTGGGCAGATGAAGTCCAGTTCACCAGGGATGGAGTTATCAACAGGCACAACCATCATCATTGGGCAGACGAAACCCACGATGTCTGCGAGAAGCAACTCATCAAGTGAACTGGAGAATCAATGTGTGGTGTGGATTGTACAATGACACTGTGGTTGGACCGTATATTTAAAATGTAACACTGACTGCAGAACGCTAGCGGGCTGAAATTCTCAACGTGGTAGTCACAGACTTCATTGACAATTTGCCATTGGCCTCGTATCAGCGCACGTGGTTTCAGTATGATGGAACTCCTCCTCATTACGGGTTGGTCGTTCGCGAGCGTCTAAGTGAGATGTTTGGACAACAATGGACTTGCCGAGGAGGACCAGTTCGTTGGCCACCCCGCTCCCCTGATTTTACACCACTTGACTTTTTCTTGTGGGGATACCTGAAGGACAAGGTTTATGCTACGCAGCCCGCCTCACTGGAGGATCTGGTTCAACGAATCCAGGAAGCGTGACATGGAGTGACACCAGCCATGCTTGCCGATGTTTTGGCGTCAGTTAGGTTCCGTGCCCAATTGTGTTATGGTGCCCACGGTCGTCACATCGAGCATTTTGTTGATTAACTTTTTTTTTAAACTGTTTGAAGTAACTTGTTTGTGCAGTGTGACTGTTTGTAAGCTACAAACAGTTCACCACGTGATTGTGGGTGATTGGTTGGTCCGATTTGGATGATTTTTTTTATTTGATTTTTTATGCTGAACAAGTTTGCAATTGTTTTTTTTTTCTCTATCCCTTACGGTTTTTGAGATAAATTTTGAATGTGTCCTAATTTGCATATTTGGGATGATGAAAAGTGCACCATGGGATAGGCCACCCACAACTTCCTATTCATTGGATTCATCAAAATTGACATATCTGCCTCGGTTCAAAAAATAAAAGGGGGGTTCAGACTTTTGTATTCACCCTGTATATTAGGTTGAAGCATAAGTTCGTCCCGTATTTTCTCTTTGCCATGCCAAACAAAACGCTACGAGATTATACATCAACCAAACATTTTTAACGATTTACAATAAACACTGTATTTTCCATAAAATTATAATTATCAGTTTCTATTATAATTATCTGTTTCTTGATTTTCAAGCCTTGTAATATGTTCTTTGAAATTAAGTGTAAAAATATTTCTCCTGTATAGTGATTTCATTGTACCCTATGATCTTTTGATCCGACATGGCCAATAGTTAATGGGTTTACTAATAGACTATATTCCTTTTTGATCTTCATCTAGTTTGGACTGCATTTTGATATTCAGTCAGTCCAATTTCGAACATTTTCTGGGATCATTTCTTCTTATTTATTTACTTTTCTCAAGCTTCCTGGCCCTGTAAATTTTTATCCTAAAAATCTGTCCAAAATGCCAAATTTGTTGCTTTGATCTTCAAGTATTTTCTGTAACTTTATTCTCCTGCTTAAATCTTCTAGGATCTTTCTGTTGTTCACCTTATTATCCCTGCAGTAGATTCTTATTTTAGATAGTGTGTAGGAGCATAATCTCAAATCGTACACCTATGAAGTGTAACACTCCATCGGAAGCCTGAACAAGAGAAATACAGTCTTATTAAGAATAAAAAACTGGGGAAACAGATATCGTTAACTAAATCCCGTAGTTTTTAATTCATCAAATATCCTTCTTTACATAAAATGTCATTTCGAACATTTATTGTAACACTTAAAGTTTGTCTGATAAAACGAACACGCTTTTGTATTCGCAAAGGACGCCATTTCCAACATTTATTGTAAGACATAAAGTTTGTTTGCTAAAAATTAAAGCCAGCATTTCAACTAATCTCTGTGATACTTAACTTTCATTTAAATTCCCAAACTGGTACATTTACGGGCAGCTAAACTTTGATGTACGCGACTTTAAACTCGCCCTGTATTTACGTATTTTCTCTGTTCAGTTCACTCTCAAATAGCTCTTATAAATCAATAATCAACAGGACGATTTTATCTTCTGAAGGAAACGATGCAGTTGAGCAGGTAATCAGCGAAATAGAAGCTAACCAGGGGAAAGGGATAATGAGAATAAAAAAAAAAGGAGGGGGGGAGAATGGACACGAATTTAGAAAAAGTTCTGCCATTATTGAAGAATGGGACAAACTTGAGAGATATTGTAGATACAATATCTGATCGCATATCTCAAGTTTTATTGAAAATGGAAAGTACATTGGTTATTAAAACATGAAAGCTTTATATTTTTTGGACAATAAAAAACAAATTTTTCTTTAATTTTTGTGCGTGCGTTTAGTTCGCGACCAGCTAAATGCTGCTCTATCAAAACGCTGAATCAGCCGTGCCGGATATCATGATTTGCTGCTTTTGCTCTGGCCTCCGCGATCACCTGATTTAACGCCCTGCAATTTCTGTTTGTGGGGATACGTTAAGGATGTTGTGTATGTTCTCCTATCACCATAACAATTGGACGATTTGAAATGATCGCATTTCTAGTGCAGAAGAGCTGATGACCCAGGATATGTTGGGACGCTTCTGAGAAGAAATGCACTACCGTTTATACTCTCTCCAACGAAAGAAAAACTGGGAGTGTCCAGTTAAATTTCCAATTTCAATTGTTAATTTTATTTACTCAACAATGTTTTGTATATTAAATAACAACTTACCAATTAACCGTTCATAGCAACCCAAATACGCCTCACGATACCTCATGTTCTGATTGGTCAACTTTATTTTTAAACTATAAGTTGGTATTCCTTGTTCCTTCTAAATAAGAGCATATTTACTTTATGACTCTGTAGATGACAATAAATGCCATTACTATGTATCCATTACTAAACTTGTATTACCTGTCTTAGTAATTTCTTATGAAAAGATTTTTGGGGCAAGCATAAAAATTAAGGAGAAAGATTTCCATATATTGAGGAAGGGGGAGCTAAGTTCCTAAACACCCCTTCGTGGATCTAAATTGTGTTTACTGAATAAACGTCCAGAAGGTGCCAAATTATCGAGTTTCATTCTAGCAGCGGCTAAGCTTTTGAAAAGATGAGAAGTGACAACCGTGATTGTAATGTATGACATCGTTAGAAGAGATCTCATTTTGCCCTCGTTGATCACCTTCAAAGGGTTATGTCTGCTGGTTAATAAATACATTTGCAAACTCTACACCGAATCTCTGTTCGCGCGTCATTTGATTATATAAAAGAGTGATTCTGAAATTATCGAAAGGACAGTCTAGTCAATAACGAAATAAAGGAGCTTCCGACGAGCGTGAGATGCTCCAAATCCACCAATTCCAAAAATGAAGAGAAAATAATAAGCATTTATACATTCACGCAAAAATCATTTACATTATTTACGGGAGAAGATATACGAGTGGGTTATTATTGGATTTGATTGATCGGCGAATCGTTTGTCACGGAAGGTGAGATTTAAGAGAGCTTCTCCTTCTCGCCGTCAGATTGAATTTTCTCTTCTTGATGTGTCTTAAGCGAATTCCATTCGATTTCCACGTTCAGGGGAGGAGGGGAGGCCGAAAAGGGGGTGTTGATGAATCGGTTGAAAGGCCAAACGGACTCGAGAGCGTGAAAACGTCATAGACCATTGATTAGTTCCAAATCGATATTGTGTAGGTGGGAGACAGTGGTGGGAGGGAGGGGGGGGAGCCTTCATAATCAAGATGTTCGTCTTTATTTCTTTCGGGAAAAGAAGACGATGGCGGGAGTCATCTGTCGCGAACGATTTCATTCATTTATTCTATGGCTCCTTTTAATCCACTTTTGGACTTGTTTCGCGTTTTGTGCTGTGAAAAATGGAAAATTACAATAGTTTTATTGGCTTACAACTTTTATGAAAAAGAACTGCCAAAGAAAAGTTATTAAAAGTTTTATAGGCCCCAAGCATCCTTTTTCCTTAAATTGTAATAAATTTAGGATTTGCTTATAAGAGTGCTTTCAACGGTAAGTTGGATGATTTTCTGTGAAAAATTTTTTTACACAGGCCTAATTTCCTTTGACAATAGCATACAAGGTGTTTCTTAATGGTCTGTACAAGCTTTCAGGATATGTTCAAGGGACCGAAACAAGCAGACAATATCAAATGAAACGGGGTCGAAATCGCTTCTTTCTGGAGTTAAAACGGCTTGAAGATGTTGTGTAGTAGAAGAAGAGTGATACAATTCAAGAACCGTCATTTTGAGCATTTGTTATAGCATCTGCCTTGTTATATCTTTGTTAAAGCATCTACTTTCGGCAACAAATATACGTATTGACTTGTTATACCGTAGTAATAAATCACAGAGTTTTCAACTCCTATACGTTTTAACGTTAATTTCGTCTAATTATTGTTAAAAGTTTTTCTGGCTATTAACTCCTACGCCATTTTTAATAGTGGTATACCTGATTAAGATACTTTACTCTGTGTCGAATTAATCTTTAGAGTTCCAAAGTTTAGAGTTAATTACCCTATATTAATTAGTTAATTCAATTAATTAAATTATTGTATTAAATTTATATATATATTATAAATCAGAGTCCGTTGAAACGTTTGTCCTTTTATAACTCAAAAAATACTCAAGGAATCTACACGAAATTTTCCATGTACGTAGTTAGTGTCACTGTGCTTTCAGTAGGGTACTTTTTATACCAATTTTTTAAGTTATCCTTATTTTTGAATTGTTTTCAAAGGATGTCACTAGATTGGGATACCATCGTATCGAAAAGTTGATAGATTTTTGTTTTAAAGTATGTCACTAGATGGCGCGGCCAGACGGCGCACTAAATTTATAATATTTTATAAACAATTTTTCGATCATGGTTTCAATTTCGTTTCGATCATCTTTCGGTACGTATTTTCGATTTATGGTTGTGAAAAGTGATTCCTGATGCTTTTTCGTGTTTATTTGCGGAAACTTTGAGGAATGGTTTTGAATTAATTATTCCTCGGGCCCAAAATTGTCAAAAACAAAGAAACCACACAGCTAACAATACCACGGCTCACTCCTGCCCAGAATGCCATGGCTTTAATTGGCTTCACTTTAGTGGCGATTGGCTTAACAATGGGATTCGGAATCTACCTTTAATATATGACATTGAAACAAACAGCCCGAGCAATGCCGGTATATCAGCTAGATTTTTGTTTTCAAAGGATGTCACTAGACGGCGAAGCTAGACGAAGAATGTTTCATTTTATTCAATTTTTCCAGACTTTCAAGGTCGCAGGTATATATTTTCAGGAAGGTTACTTCTCTCACGGTAAATTATACGTTGCTTGCTCCCGCGTGTCCAGCTATAGAAATCTACATGTTTTTGCGCACAGGGGAAGACATACAACGTTGTTTACCGAAATGGACTTGAATGCAAAACTACTTTACAATCCATGCCCAGCTTGCCTGTGTATCTTAT
>JAHWFO010090126.1:219198-232314 GCA_023313115.1 Rhysida immarginata | reverse complement strand
ATCTTATCATTTTTTTTCATTATTTACTTTTGTACATATAATTAATTTTCTTTTGTTCCTAGTTCATTGTTCATAAATCATCATTTTTGGTTTAAAATGATTATGAAAGGTTTGGAGAAGGATTTCTCATTTTCTTGCATTTCGTGCATACTTTGTTAATCACAGTTCAATTTTTAACATAACAAACAAGTCGAAGCCGGGTAATATTGCTAGTTACTTTATACCTCTATAAATTTAAATCTTAAAATTCATCCTAAAAAAACAGGGGCATTCTTTTTTTATATTTTCTATAAAATTTTGAAGGACATGAATAAAAGCGTATAGCGTAAATCTTTGCGTATAACGCGCACTTTTTTTACCAAAATATTTTTGCAAAAATTCAGGGTGCATGATATACGCGGAATGGAAAATTTTTTCATGGATACATCAACCTGATTCCAGGATAAGTGGGGCTTCTCAACACCATTGTTGAAGTTCTTAAGTAGGGCTTCACTGCACAGTTTAAACTTGGGCAGTTCTACTCATCAGTAGCAGACTATCGATAAGGCTATAATACTATGTTTCCACTACGCCTTGATCACGATTAAGTAACCACGGTTACCTCTTGATCACGATCAAGAAGAATTGTGCGGCCTGCTTCGGTTACCAAATCGCGTTTACAGGTCGGTTAAGAGTCAGTTAAGTCACCGGTTTCCTGAAAATCAGCGCAGCCGATGAGAAAGACAGGCCTGGCGTGACTACCGAGAGAGAGAAGGTCTCCTCATTGAAACTTAATACATTGTTACATCGTCATACCAGGTTTAGCAAAAGTTCTGTTACACCTGCGGATGCGTCGATATCGGGGGGTGAAAGCATCCAAGGAGCAGGTGCTGTTGAAGACGTGGGCGATACCATATTGTAAACGTATATAGGCGGAATGAATGCGATTTGGATGCAAGGATATTGCGATGGAACGTAACAGAATCGAGATCTCTGCGCTCCTTCGCGCGAGCCACAACAAATCTGACATCGCTAAGCAGCTCAACGTCAACCGGATGACTGTCCAACAGAGTTGCAGAGAGGCTGAAGGGGAAGGCCTCAAAGATCGCCCACGTGCAAGCAGATCTCGCGTTATCATTCGTGTGGATGTCAGAAAAGCCTTCGAAGGTGACCCGACTTTCAAAATGACACAGTTCGCAAAGAAAAAGAAGATTTCTGTGGCCACGGTGTCCAGAGCCATCAAGGAAGAGGGTGGAAAGAGTTGAGGCGCGTGGCAAGACCTTTGCTGACGGATGGCATGCAAGATAAACGTCGGAAGCGCTGTCGTCGCCTTCTCACTGACTTGAAGAGCCATGCAATCGCATTGTCATCTTTTCTGATGAAAAAACCTTCTCGGTCGACACGGTCGTCAACAAGCAGAACGACCGCGTGGTCAACTTCGGCCAGGACATTTCTGAGGTCCGCTACGTGACTACAACCAAGCACCCGGCCACAGTGATGATGCTCGGCGTCGTGGCTTCGAATGGCATGAAAGTGCCTCCAATCTGGTTTCCGACCAGTTACAGGCTTACCGCGCAACTACAAGGACATCTTGACCAAGAACATTCTGCTCAGGATGAAACAGGTGACGAGGAATGCGGACTACGTCTTTCACCAGGCCCACAGTACCAAGACCGTTCAAGAGTGGTTGGGGTCAAACATGAACTTCTGGTCGAAGGATTTTTGGCCTCCTTAGTCGCCCGACCTCAACCCTCTTGACTATATCGTGTGAGCGCAAGGCCTGCAAGATCCGTCACAGCAACGTCGACCAGCTGAAAGTATCTGTGAACCGCGTGTGGTCTGCCATGAAGAAAGATTACATCCGTAACGTTTGTCTGGCATTTAGACCGCGCCTAGAGCGTGTGGTTGCCGCTGATGGCGGCTACATCGATTAATATGCATTGTCTACACACAAGTATAAATTCTGACAATAAAAACCATGTCTAACTGCATCACACACGTAGTTATGTCATTTTTGCGAGAGTCCTCACATGTGTAACAGAACTTTTGCAAAACCCGGTAGATAATGCAAATTCAGGGCTTATTATTGAATAAAATGCACTATCTACGGTGATGTAACAATGTATTACGTTTCAATGCAGAGGCCTTCTCTCTCGGTGGTCACGGATCTGGGCACTCAAAAGTCATCTGACCATAGTAGTCTGAGCAACAATTCACCTTCATTGTTTCCAACAAACGAAAAAACACTGACTGTTAAAATCCAAGATAAAGACAATGAAGATTGGAAGGCGGCAGTTACTTAACCGTAGTTAGCTAATCAAGTACTTTTCGTTCGCACTGTATTCAAGGGAAATGACGGTTACCAAGAGAAATGGCGTTTTCTATAATTTTTCCTCGCAATTGCGTCAATAGATAGTGGCGAGGGTAGCAACTGGCTTCTGCGATCGTCAAATCTTGCCGTTAGCGAAATTACGATGGATGGATCAGAATCTTCGATATGTGCTCGTACACATGGCAGCTACGTGTAGCCTTTCTCAAGTCTGAAAAATATTTCTCCCCAAACCATTATAGGAGCTTTGGTTTCCTCATCAGACCACTCGCTGTTGAGCTTTCTCGCCCATTTTCTCAAAATCTTTCAAGGGAAAGGGTGTGATTAAAATTGCTTTTAACTAATGTGGTGTTGCTCTACAGGGTAGCAATTGGAATTTTGCTTTAATAGTTTTCGAGTTAGCAAATTCCCCACCCCCCCCTATTACCTATAAACCACACTCACCAAATCTCGCCTACCTGGCAGCTTTGAGATATCTGCCATGTTACTAGACTTTTTGGACACCCTGTTAAGGAATCGCCCATTAAGAACTTTCAAAAATGGATGGAGTTTATAGGAAAAGAAAGGAAAGAAATTAATATTCAGATTACTGAGGAGTAACTGCTTAAGGTGGACAAAGCTATCTTCACAATACTGGGTGATCCAAAAGTGTGTTAATTTTTTTACATTTTTTCATAACAATTCTTCGATAACAATTTGTGTTTTATGATACATCGGTTACGGATTCAATGTGTTTGCCTTCTCTGGCAACACAAATTGCTGCTAAAGAATTCGTCACGGCAAAACAATTATTAGTTTCATGAAAAAATGTAACACAGTTTTGGATCACACGGTATGATAATTACAGGATTATGGTTTAATTCTATGACAATGCCGAACTTTAGATATTTTAAATATGAATCTAATAAAAGTAAGCCGTAAGGTTATTAACACATTGACGCCTTCATTGCTATGAGATACAAGCTTCAGCAAAAGGGCAAGACAAATAACTTCCTCCATGTTGTTCTCATGCATTCCCAGGCCTCTGATCCACCGATGCATGAAGAAAGGTCCCAATTATAAGAAACTCTCAAGCACCTGCAGTCTCTCCAGTCTAGATGCTTTTTCAGAGATTTCAAAAAATGATAATCATTCGTTTGGCAGATATGCGAGGCAGATGATTAGTTGTGGGGCTGGAATGCTAAACGTGTATAATACAGGGTGGATACAAAAATGAGCCCCCCCCCCCTTTTATTTTCGTAACCGAAGCAGATATGTCAATTTTGATAATCCAATGAACAGAAGTTGTGGGTGATCTATCCCATGGTACACTTTTCATCATCCCAAATATGCAAATTAGGACATTCAAATCCTATCTTAAAAACCGTAACAGATACACGAAAAATTCCAATTTAGGAAAAGGAAGGAAACAGCGATCTAGTGGCCTGCATTACATTACGCTTTTGCTTTCTTTAGGAAAAGGAAGGAAACCATTCTTGTTGAACATTGCTTGTTTGGGTTTGTTTTAATGTTAAAAATCTATTTTCTTTTATTGTAATGAATATTTCAGAGAACTTATCCTTGACTGAATATATTTTTCAGTATTCTTTGTGGATTAGAGGTTTCACCTTTTTGGTTGTTCCTTTCCACAGTTTTTGCTTCATTTTTGTGATGTTACTGAATGTACATTAGAGAGTTTATATAGCATTTACTTATATATAGGGTAGCAAAAAAAAACTTATTTACTTTAATAGCTGATAACGGT
Organism: Rhysida immarginata; assembly: GCA_023313115.1. Lineage (NCBI taxonomy): Eukaryota > Metazoa > Arthropoda > Chilopoda > Scolopendromorpha > Scolopendridae > Rhysida > Rhysida immarginata. The sequence continues at coordinate 228,262 of JAHWFO010090126.1, read as the reverse complement.
TTTATTAATGAACAGATTATAATGATATTTTCACATGTTCATTATTTTAGCATAATACGGAAAAATTTCCAATCATAAAATATGCAAATAAGGGATTTACATTTTTCATTGGATATGGATACCTTTCTCTTCTATCACTAAATTTAAGCGGTTAACGATATTGAAAACGGCAGATTGCAACAATGGCTATGAGGTTTGCGCTATCTTTCCTGTGATGGAGTCTTTCAGGTCACAGAAAGTTGTTGGTCTGGTAAGATAAATCCTGCCTTTTAGAAATGCCCATAACCAATAGTCACAGGGATTAATGTCTGGGGATCGAGGAGGCCACGGTATTGGAACATTTCGTCCAATCATTCTTTCTCCTGTGAAAATCAGAAAGCGAGAATTGTTTTACAGGGATGGTTGTATGGGGACGCACCATCAAGATGGAATGTTATGTTTCTCAATATGCCTCGTTGCCTGATGTAAGGAATAACATGATCCTGTAAAATCCGTAGTTAGAGGGCAACTGTGATTGTCTCTGTTACCAGAACACCATTATGCAGCATTATTTTGTCTTTGGTAGAACGCTTTTACCAACTGCGCACGGATCAAAGTCGCAACCATTTCTGTTCTTAGCTACACACTTTAACGGCGAAAAAACTGTTTAAAATAATTTGCATATTTTATAATTGGAAACATTTCCACATTATGCCAATATGAATATGTTAAAATTTCATAATAATCTGTTCATTAATAACCGTTATCAGCTCTCAAAGTGATTAAGTTTTTTTTGGGCCAATCTGTACCGTATATAAAAGCAAAAAACGTACATCCTTCATTCATCACGAAAGCTCCAGAACTATAAAGCCTACAAAACATGAAATTGCCACCTATGTTTCGCTCGGCTTCTAGGTGCTTACTAAGAAAGTATTTATTTTACTTTTTTCCTTTCCATTGTATTTTATTTTTAACCTTGAACTGAATGGAATTTTTGCCAGCGTTAAACCAATTGTGACGTCGTTGTTTGCTTTGTTTAATGAGGTCTTTGCGATTGTTTCGTGACGCAGCATCAACAAAGACTGCGTTGGAATAGAGTGTGTCTTTTACACAAATATAAAAAAAACTACATTTTTCTCCGAGTGCTTCAGCTAGTTTCATATAAAGGAAAAAATATAAAAATTAAATTCTGGAAATCATTGAATTGGAGAAATTTTTAATAATGTCATAAATTCAGTTTTTTGTTGGCAATTAGGAAATGTTTCATACGCACTTGACAAAAAAATCGATTGCGAAACTGGTGTTCAAATTGTTAAAGTATGTTGGAGGAGGCAGGAAAACCCTTCCATAGAAAAATCGATTTGAAACTACAGATATCGGAATTTTTTATAATAAATTTTTATTTTTTATAAATGTGACCAGAATTCTCAAAATTTTTAGGACCAAATAACCAACGATCACGAAAACTTCTTTAAGAAAAAAGAATAGAATACATTTTTTGGAAATTGATTTTTTTTATTATCTTTTTTTATTAAGATATTCCTCGCATAGATCGCCAGCTCTATTAGTGTATTTCACTTTTTAATAAAGTCCAGAGTTTTGATTAATTAATAATTTATTGATCATTATTCTTCGTCTATTTTTATGCTTGAATCTCATTATAATTATAGTATACCATTTAAACTACCTTGCCAACAATATGGGATGTCAGCAATGGAAAGACCTGCTGATGACGGTAGTGACAAAGAAACGATCTATAATTTACATTTTGTAGAGCTAAACAATACATCAAACAAGAATATTTACCACAATAATGGGTCATACAGATAAATTCAGCCACTATTACAGTATTACCCACTTATAACGAACACGGTTAGAACGAACACCCGCATATAGCAAAAAAAAATTCAGTCCCAACCCCGTCAGTCTATTTTCTATGCATTTTTACACGTTAATTGAGAAATGTTTTTGAAAGAAATACGGTTACAGCGAAGGGAAATCGATGAAATTTATTCGGAAAATATCACTAATTGTTACTATAAGTCGGTCTAGACCGAATGCGTAGACACGTGTAACTTTTTTTCCTAACTGCGATTTTTCTTTATTGTGATTGGTTGGTTAAACATTCCCGCCACCACGGCCGCCACGCTAGTTGAACGATCACGTGATTGTACTTGAACCACTTGAACCAACCATATGATTGTGCCATCACATGGTTAACTGCAAGCCCTATGAGCATTTATCGGCTTGGTTGATTTTGTCAAGTCATTCAGGCAAAATTTTTCAAGGAGTTCAACATGGCTAAACCAAAGCGAAACTCTCTATCTGTAGAGTTAAAGTTAAAGATTTTAGAAGCACGCCATCGCGGAACAGAGTCAGAGAATCCAAGATGGCGGAGAGGAGAGCCAAGAAAGTGACGATGAACCAGAACCGCCCATACCATCATCGAAGCAGATGGACTCGCCGATGAATCAAGTAAAAAATTACTTAACCATCTACGGTGATGTGCCAAACGAAATTTTTGAAAGTTATTTTAAGTTGCATAAATTTATAAACAAAAGTTATGTAAAAACTATGAAACAGAAAACCATATCGAATTTTTTTCATCCTGAATAAACTTGACTAAAACAATGATTATGCCTAGTTTTATGCTTAGTTTTAATTCTATGACTGTACGTACATTTTTATTACGTTCGGATATAACAAAATCGGGATATAACGAAAAGAAACTCCGTTCCCTTGAATTTCGCTATAAGCGGGTGATACTGTACATGGCACTATCCTTAGATGCCGTTTTAGTGGGAAGTCAGGTCCTGATATTTCAGGCCGGTTAAATTCTTCAACTCTCATTCACAAAGAAGTTATGTAACTGGATGGCTTGATGAAATGAGTCAAGAAGAACTCGAATGGCCTTCCCAGAGTCCTTGTGGGATAATTTAAAACATATGTCCCTCCACTTCATCCAACAATAAGTTCTAAGTTGGTAGCTGCTTCAAGTAACCTTCCAGAAACTTGAGGAAAGCCTAGTAGAAGAATAGAGACTGTGCCAACTTCTATATGACCATTTGCGGCAGTTTTTACGAAAAAGGGGTCAATTTTTTGGCATAATTGAAAGTTTTGAAAGCTAAATACAGGGTGTATCAGGTTTGATGGTCATAAAGTAGCTAGCGTGATCCTTGGGGGTGGCCGTGGCCTGGTTGTCTCGTCGGTTGGCTTGCCAATCGATGGAGTTCAGCAACTTCAGGCGCGGCCAGCTGCTCGTTGGGTGACGGCCTGGGCTTGAGGGCCACCGCTGGCGGGACAGCTATTTGGGGCGCGGCTGTTGGGGGACTTTGGTCTGACCCATTTGCCGATTGACCATAGCTGGTGTTCCAGCAGTTGGTGACAGCCTCTGGTTCGTTTATCCCCAGCAGCTTTTCCATCATGAAACCCCCCGTGCTTCGGAGGGCACGTTAAGCCGTCGGTCCCGACTGCTACTGTCATCTCGTAGCAGTCGTTATTAATGGGATGGCGCAAAACTCCCTCGTAGGAGTAGGTGCCGCAGATTATCGCTTGCGATAATCTACCCTCTGTACCAGATAAGATAAGATAGCGTGATCCTTTGCATGATTACAAACTTAAAGTTCCTTATGCAAAATGTTCAAAACTCAAATGTGAAGGGTCTAAACATCAGGCGAAGTTTGCTGAAAACCTGTCGAAAATGTCGAAATGATGTCGAAAATGTCATTTAATCTCAACAATTGCCGCCGATTTAATTGTAATCGCCCCTTTGAATTTAATGAACTGCTGGTGCGGAAAGTTCATAAATGACGTAACGACGCAATTTTAATTTTGAGTTTTCGATATTTTCGATAAGAAACTTTTAATTTTAATTTAATTTAATTAATTTTTAATTTATATATATCGTAATCCAATGCGTCCATCCAGAGCCTGTATGGCCTGAGGCCGACGAGTTGGGTCTCTGGATGGACCTGGATTAACGACTGCTGTATGAGGGTCGCCCATCCAATGACTAGCCGTGCCTGATGTTTCTTAACTTCAGAGAAGTTGCGTTTCAGTGAAAGCCCACCAGGCCACGGCCTCCCCCCAACAATTGATTACAAACATTTTGAAGGGGTGTAAGTGTAAATCCTGTTTCATGATCTTCATTGCACTTGACTGAGACAAACCTAGTTGCTAAGACAGCCGCCATGATGACATTTTGGGCATGTGTTCTTCAGCAGTAGTAATGGTTGCTGTCGTACGGACCGTCCTTTTGCGCACTTTCTTTGCATTCAGTACTGATCACGTTGCATGCCATTTCGCAATCAAGTTTTGCATTGCACTCTTAGCAGGCACATCACCAACTTGGAACTTAATTTTAAACTCCTCTGCACACTGTTTCCATGACCCATGCCGTGCATAGTGCTCTACCACAAAAATGCGCTGTTGCAGAGATAACACCATTTTCGCCACTTCGCACAAACGACTACCATGCACAACAATGTCACTCTCTCAACTGCGCAATATCACATGAATGACAAGTCATTTTAAAACTTACTGCGCAGTATTTCGCGCCGGGCCACTTTTAAAAAACTCACCTTGTATGAAGAAAGCATACATTTATGCAGTATACAATAATCTGTTTACTATACAGTATATCGTAATGGCTTTCTTTTTCTTATAAAATATACGCATAATATATGGCGGCATGAACAGTTTCTGTATCAAATATTAGAGAATTTAAAAAGTAATAAGTAAAAATATCAATGTTCGAAATACAGAAAAAAAATAAATAAATAAACTAAATATTTATTGATGAAACTAAGAAAGAAAATTCCACAGCTTGGATTCGAACCGGGAAACTTCAGCTCTTCGAAGGTTTCCGGTTCGAATTAAGCCGTGGAGTTTTCGTTCCTATTTTCATCAATAATTTAAACGTCTGAGATTTTACGTAGGATAAACCCTCATCGAACATTCTTGAGATATTTTTAAATATTTATTGCTTTGTTTTTAATAAGTACGTTAAATATTTCATCTGCAAAGTCGATCTTACTGAAATAAAAAGCAGCGATTAATCTTTTCAGTTAAAAGTGCTTTAAGTCGCCCACACCAGTCATAAACCTCATCCCTATATCCACTCTGGACGGCCAAGTCCATTTTAATCTTCTATGATGTTCGTTTAAACTCCTAGATTTTATAACCGATCAACTTCGCTTAGCTCAACTCCTGCCAAGCAAGTGAAAACGCTTTTGGAATGAACTGTACAACGATTAAGAATGATGAAGCGATGTCTCCTTTATAACTCCTCACGACCGCGTAGCCCTGGCTACGGCACTATATAGAAGGTATATGCATTCCGCCATCTTTGGTCAAACGCGCAGTGCATTATGGTCGTCTGACCAGACAGTTACTATGGGTGGTTGTCATTGTGTCACGTGTAAGAATTAACAGAGGAATGTAATGCACAGTAGAAATGTAGACACGATGACATAAGGCGAGAATAAATTTTTAACGATATTTATTATAGTAAGTAAATGGAAAGAAATCAAATAAACTAAGTAGATACTTAAACTGTATGTGCTTATAGCCTAAAAATAAATAAATGTAATTAAATGGAACTAGGTTATTCGTTAATTCAAGGAAAATAAAGAGCACAGCAATTACAATTAGCAATCATGTTCAATCATCAAAATTAACAAGGCTCACTTCGTACACAAAATTCACACTTGAAGATTGATAATCGAAGAACACATTTGAACAAAACCACCATGGACCGCCGCACTCCGACGATCGATACAAATATATATATAAACATATATCTAATATAAATGTATGCAAATATAGCACTGTAATTGAAGGTGACTAGAATACGCCTTCAATATCTCTTATGGCACATAAACATCACAATAACACAACTTGCACTGAAACACTTTTCGCAGGACGTAGTCAATATCGGGAAGTCGTCGGACACAAATAGGTAAGAACTAGCATTGGACAGATATGACACATTCAACGGGTTGTGACGTGAAACACTGTAATAAACACATCGAAGACCAAATTACGGTTGGTTAAGCACAGGTAAGTATAGGTTCGTATACTATTAGTTACGTAGAAAGGAATAGGGAGACTAAAGCGGCACACCGCACTATTTTACCATCGCGGCTTCTTTTCATATATGAAACCTGCACTTTGACTTAAATATGCCATAAGACCAAACGGCCACAGTCCTTGTATGGAGGAATTAGGACGTAAATCACAATATGTCAGTTCACTGAAAGCCTGTTTAACAAGACAAGCGTTTAACCCTATCTGGAAAGATGCACTTACCAGTAGACTTGTGCTGTCACTAAATGTCCAGTGTGGAATCTATGGAGGCTTCGTTGAATCGTTCTGAAGAAGAGTCTCTGTATCAAAACCGCCACGTTGACCATTTCACTATAGCGGGGGCTTAGGCGCTCTTCTCCAACCCAGACTCACTCGGTTCCGAGCATGGCGGAATCCCACGTAGTGTCGGAAAAGTTTGTTCGCTCCCTCTTCGCACTCTCTGTATCGCTAGTAGATTCCTGTTTCTCGGTTTCCATCGGGGAGATTCCCTCGGACGATCTTTTTGTCCTCTCCACTCGACTCCTCCATTACCAAGTCTCTTCTCCTCTCTCTCTCTCAACACGCCGAGATTGCCGCTCTGTCATTGGATCCTTCGTGTTGACGTTGGTGATTGCGTCGTCTCTCTTTCAGATTCGAAGAATAGAAAAATCGAGTCCGAAACTGATGGATGACGTCATCGGAATTCGGGGTGTCGTTCGAATTCCGTGACACATTGTCTACTATCTAAAGACAATGCTGGTTGTGCAACACCAAACTGCCCAACAATGGCGAATTACGTATACCTTCTATATAGTGCCTTAGCCCTGGCAACCATGTGGCTGGAGAATTTTTAACTCCTTAAATTAAGAAAGCGCTTCTGGATAAACCATATTTGGAGTTCTTTGATTTGGGGCAAATACGAAAAGTCTTTGGGCTTCCAAACCTACAGCTATCTGGCGTTGTCTAAAAGCAAGGTTCATGTAACTGAAAAACCAGCATATACAGGGTGGACAGGGTGATGCCAACTGTTCATGTTCTTTTTTGTTTTTTTAAGCAGTTATAGTTGAACAGCTTTCTTTCTATCATCTGTGTCACTTTTTAAATATGTTCATTCTCTGAATTCTAACGCGAAACTAACAATAAAAGCGTTTTCTAATTCTCTAGATACATTAGGATGCATTTGGATTTTGGTATAATATGCTTTAGAACGGGTTTAAGACTTTAGTATATTATGAAATGATTCGGAAAATTTTAGAATGATTTGGAATAGCATAGGAAAAAAAATTAAAATAATTAAAATAAAAGAAAAATTATATATCTTGCCAAGAGATGGCGCTGTTTTCATCGAATCCTTTCCGATACAGAAAGAAACACGGACATTTGTAGATATATATTAGATTTCTAAAAATAGAGGGGATTAACTTAACTAATGATCGTAGCGATAAAAAGAATGCATCCAGGATCAACTGAACTCCCCATTCATTATCCCCAGACTTTTCCAAAATAATTTTTATATTATTGAGTTATTTACTACAAGATCTAAGAAGTACAGCAGCAAAAACTTTTAAGCTAAAGTTTCTGCTAACCTAACCTAACCTAAACTAATAAAGATTTCAGATTTGTTTTATCCATTTTACCGGGATGTAGTGACCATAAAACCAACCAACCAACCAATCAACCAATCAACAATCAACCCAATTATCAGATTGACATTATCGGACTGGGGTAATATTACTCTCCTCAAAAAAGGAGAATCTTTAATTTTTAACAATAAAAATTAATTCTATCTTTCTTTGGCAGTTTCTTTAAATTTTCGTTAATATTTCCTTTGCAATACACTTGATTCTAATGGCGTATCTTTTATGTTACTGAGGAAAATTCAAACCGGATTCGAGCGTCTTGGAGGAAATGGCATTTGAAATATCTCCAGTGACAGAAGGAAACATCACTCACTCCATAGAAGAAAAAAATCTTTTCTTCAGGTAGCTCCAGAAAGAAAAATGAACGGAATCAAGACAGAAGAACTGGCAACCCATTGTATCGATCCTCTCATTCTTATCCGTCAGTTAGGAAGTGTCCTCCACCAACCAGTCGGTATGGTGACAAGTGGGTCATGATGGGATGGTTGCAGAGTATTATCCTTTATATGCCATTCCCGAAGTTAAAGCAAGATAATAAGATCAGTGTTATCATCCAGTAGTAATAAAACAGCAATACCGTATTACTTATAAGAGCATTATTGAGCAATTCAGTTTATGATTCTAGTCTTTTCTGGACTTCCTTAAACCTCGTAAGGCTTTGATATAAGCATCTTAATAAGTGCAAATTTCCCGGTAAGGGAAAACGTTGCTTATAGAGATTAGGTGTATGTGAAACGTGACAATCTAATGGTCAACAGATAGTAAATATCTTATATAAGAGGTAGTATTCCATCTCTTTACTTTTTATCCTTAAAATAATAAAGGTAAACTTTGAGTTGAAAAGCCTCTAATCCACAAAGAAGTGCAAGATGCGAATACGTTCCCGTTGATTCTTATAAGATGTCGTTAGGACTTAAAATAACATTTTGTATTTTTGCACGTGAGTCACTCCAAAAGTAATACATAATATTTTTGCAAATTCAGTTTTTATTCTAAGCCTTTGCTATGTATACGGTATGTTGAGACATTCTTTAGGAATGAAATGTCACCTCTTCACATAATCTCCATCCCTTTCAAATACCTTACGCCATATTGGAATTAGGGTCTGTATGCTTGCATGGTAAAATTTTGGACTGGCGCGTTTTACAGTCATTATTTGGCAGTCATCAAGAGGGAGTTAGCAATTTCAAATCTCGTTCCGCGAAGATGTTCCTTCAGTTTGCAGTCAGACGAGGTTTGCAAAGCGGTGTTGCAACGTCACGTCCTTAATCTCGTCATACTGTTGTGGCCCAGCGTTATCGTTCAACAGCAAAACACCTTCCTTCCGCCGATGCAGTCAAACACGACTCAGTCAAGTATGAAAATTTCTGAAGGTGTCA
>JAHWFO010090126.1:146761-196500 GCA_023313115.1 Rhysida immarginata | reverse complement strand
GGATAATCACATGCTGTACCGGCCACACAAAAACTAGACCTTAAGACAAGCCATGTGCAGAATCCGAATGGCAGAGCCAACTTCACACAGCGAAGGAAGTGTGCTCTAAAAAAAAACCCACCCACTACTAGGGGTATATTAATAAAGTAGATTCATCATGCGCAGTAGAAGCCAAAAAAAAACTCGAACAGGAAATCCTCCATCAAAGGTACCTCCTAAAGGAAAGGAAAGAGGAACAGAAAAAAAAAAATAGGCAGATTAGTGAGCATTAAAATCCAAAATCCTAAACAATCCATAGCGATAAACTAAACCAAAAGAACATACATTTATCAACCAGGAAAACGCAAAAGAAAATATTTATTTGGAAAAAAAGGAACTGTAACGTGCTAGTAAAGACGGGTCGTGTTTACCTGCACGCACAGCCAACGCCCCAAAAATGACGCGTAAAAATACTTAAAAGAAAAACCTTTCCCTTACAAAAAACGAGACAATAAATACTAAAACCCAGATTAATAGCGTAAAAAGTAATAAGTTAGCCAGAGAGGACACAAAAAGGTTCTCTAAAGAATAGTAAAAAGGAATACCGGAAAAACTTACATTAATTCCAATTAACAATGAGAAAAGTAAATACTTTACTAGAAGGATCACGCGTTCTTTCGAGAAAAATCAAAAGAAGAAATACTAGAAACTACGTTATTCTTAATTAACGATAGTGATTAATTCCCAACCCCAAGACTACTCAACGTCAAGGAATAAAAGGAGAAGGAATCCAAATAAATATTTTCTTTTATTGCTGTCAGAAACGAGGGAGATACGGATAGTAACAGATTCGAAACATCGAATGAGTAAGTTAAACAGTGTAAGCTTGAACGACGGGAGAATTGAAGTGGCACAGCGAAGACACGTCCGATAAAGGAGAAATTCAAAGTTCGACAACGAAGAAGGACTTGATGACACAGTAGAATAAGAAAGGAAGGCCTCAAGCCAAAATCATGGTTCGAATGGCTAAATGGCGAAGACACGCTGCTCACACTGCAAATAGAAAACAACCAACAGCAAAATAGCAGAAAGTAAAAATTGGAAATAAAAAAAATTCAAATTTTCATAACTTTTCAGAGGACTACAAAAAAAAAAATAAATAAAAAAATAAACATTATATAAAAGCATAAATAAGAATATCTTCAAAAAAAAAAAATAGAAGGTAATGGTTAGAGTAATAATAACCAACAAACCATGGACCTCCTCCACCAGGAATCGTAAGGACGAATAACAAAATTATGCTAAATTAAAAAAACGAGGAAGACAGTAACGAGAGGATCAATACGGGAAGGAAGGACAAGACGAACCGAAGGGCGGATACACATAACGAAAGGCATTGTTTGGGCAAGACGGAGACAACATGGATGAGGTCCTGAAATAGAAACAAGAAAATTAGAAAAAAAAAAAATGAAATCGCATCACAAAGAATTATAAGTTTTCATTTAGTGAGCTCAGGGCAATACAAATAAAGAGTTGAAGTTATTGAAAATTCATAAGCTAAAATAAAGTCAAAAAAAAAATTAAAGGAATTCATTTAAACACAACTAAGAGATCTTAACATAGTCAATAGAACTTCATTAGAAGGGCTTGTTTTCCGTAGTAGACTAATACACTGCATGATGACGGTTTATGCACAAATCCAAGTCTAATGACGAACAAGCGAGTTTATCCAGATACGGATACCGGAGAGCATCAGCGCAGGAATCGTGATGAACACCTCTTATCTTGGACGAGGCAAGTCGCGCCTAAGTCCGTTGAAATAAAATCGTTAGACGATCCGAAGAATAATTGAAGCTCAACCAATCACTGGGACAGTATAAGAACAAAAAAAAAACGGCAAACAAGCGACGATCAACTTCATATCGAAGGATAACGCACAGCCAAGTCACGAAGGCGAATCGGAGTCAACCCGGTGAAATCTTAATCAAAGAATGGACAACAAGAACAACAAAAATCTTCTAACTGAATAGCCATCTCTACATCCAAGAGATGACAGAAGAGCTGATGTTGCTTCCTCGGAGATCGAGCTGAATCTGCCCAAACTAACTATCTTAATTCTTCAAGAAACCTACTAGAACCAAAAAATTTAAATAACATGCCCGCGCGACAGACTATCCGAGTTCCTAGAAATGAAAATACACAGTTACTCCAGGAAAACGAGCCGTTCAATACAACGTCATCTGAACAATGGAAACAAAGAGAAGCGTGAAACTTTTAACAATAGAGTTAACGAGGAACCTCCGAGAAAGAAAAGATAATTAATGAAAATTATATTACTTGTTTAAAAAAAAATAAAAAGATTAAACTATCTTTTAAAAATTAAATCCTTAATAAAGTCAAAAAACGCAATAAAACTTAACGGCAAAAAGGTATAGATTTCTCATATTAATAAATCAGTAAAGTACATTCAAAAAAAAATCATAAGTCGCGACAAAGAGAAAGATGCCTTTAACTAGCGAAACCTGTAAGAAAAGACCATTCGGAGAAATATAAGTTTTAAGAAACGCGGATTTGGCAAACGATGACGAGAGATGGTATCGAACTTACGCACGAAACGGTTCCAATAAATGGATTAAGGAATACTTAAGAACTCAAAACGCTTAACTAAACGCTTTGTCGGGAAAATTAATAAAATCAAAAAAAAAACCTCAAGCGATCAACAGGAATTCTCCCCGGGAATAATAACCAAAGACGAGTGATGTCCTAATCAATGTCGTAAGACATGGAGGCTCACGCTCTTTAACGGTAATTAAAATAAATCCCGAGAAAGAAAAAGACAGTTGACGCGAAGAAAATTTGAAAAGTTTAACTTCCCGAGCGAAATATCATTAACCAACAAACTAACGCTAACCGAACGCGTCGAGTAATCCCTTTGAAAAACCCAAGGAGGGGGACCACAGTAACCTCCGTTAAAAAATAGTAAAGCGTTTGGTCAGTAGTATCCATACCGTCGAACGTTGAAGTGTCAATAGTCAAAGAAAAAAGGTACATGCGGCCGACACCAGGAATACCGACGAGGTGCGAAATAACAGAAACACGACGTCGGAAGGGATCGCGTAGAGTGACTGCACAAGGGAAGAAGGAATTTTTTACGTACTAGGCTCAATTAAAAAAAAAAAAATATTCTATTAAAACAGGGAAGGTAGCGGTACGTTACACCGGATATTTGTGATCATATAGTGTATGTTCTGCGTGTTTACTTAAATAGGGTTGCCATCTCAAAAATCTGCCAACCAGGACATGATGCATGAAAACCCCGGATTTCGGAGCTTAAAACCCGGACATGTAAACTGTCCGCTTAAGATTTTTTTTGTTTTTTTTTAATAACTGAGACGAGAGGGGAGGGAAAAGAACGAGTCGGTTGATCGCGGCGCGGGGCGCGGGAGCGCGCGGTGGCTCAGTGGCGCGCTTTGGCGGTGACCGTTAATTTGAAAACTTTAGAACCCGGACTACAAATGAAACCCCGCCCGGACGCTCCCCGGACGCCCTCTAAACTAGGACAAATCCGGGGAAACCCGGACGGATGGCAACCCTAACTTAAAGTATGCTTGAAGTAATAAACATGTTCTCTAAATCTAGTTTCTAAATTTCGGTAAGTTTTTCCGATGTAAATCTTACTATATTCTTTACATTTAATTTCGTATACGCCACTTCGTTCTTTTTCTATAATTACTCTTTTATTTTCTAATAGTGATATAACTTATTTTTTGATCTGAAAGACACTTCTATTTCTTTCTTTTGGTATTCTTTTTTAATTTTGTAGCTAATATTTCCTTGAAATGTTAAACGTATTTTTTCGTTTCTTTTTCATTTACGTAGTTTTTGTATTGCTTTTCTCTAATTTCTGTTGCTATTTTGAATATTATTTTGTTCATTTGGTCTTCTTTGTATCCATTTTCGATTCCAATTTCTTTTATTGTTTCTAGTACTTTTGCTCTATTTTCTTCTTTTATCGAGTTATCCGGTTCTACTGCACATGTAAGGTAATAATTACAATCAATTTTGAACGAGTTGTCGCCGTGCTGTAATTCTGACATGCTCCTCCTTGCACTATGATGGAGAGATCTTTAGCTATTTTTGTTTGCATTAATGTGATTCTTTTGTTCACTGTTACTAATATCAAGGATCATTAAGTAGCTTTCCACCAACTAGCCTGTTTCGCTCACTTTGTGGTTGATCGAAATGTACATTTATGCTAGGCTGAATAAATTTCTTTTGTGGAAAAGTGTTAATTTCTTCCTGCTATTCTTATACTTTGATTTCGTGTTTCATTGGTCTCATTGTCAGTGCAATGATGAGGGTGATATCCATTTGAATTCCTTTTTATATTACAGTTTTCGAAGTTGATTTTATAAACTTTCGTTTTAGAGTTTAAAAAGATTATGTCTAAACTATTGAGCTTATTTACATTAAATTAATCTATAGTATGCAGAGTTATAGGTTTTGATCATAATTTTTAAGCGATCTTATAGCAGAATGGTTTTATTCTAGTAACTGTTAAGGGTCGCTTAAAAAATTATAATCAAAACTATTCTGATCAGTTCACATCAGAATAAGCTAAAATCAATTTCAATTAAGCTTAATTCGTACTGACCCTCTAATTTCTTTCTACAAAACATAAATTGTAATAAAATATTTTAAATGCTAGGGGTATGAGGAAGCAATAACTTGCTATTAAATTCGTTGTTACTTGTAAACACCATTTTTTGCATGCAATAACATCCAATTTATGGAAATTTTTCTAATTTTTAATTTTCCATAATTTTGTTCTTTCAATGTCGTAATTATCATCACAATGGCAGACGTTTCAAGATGATGGCAAATTAAACTCCTGCATTATTCATTGTCTCGAGTAGTGTGTTTAAAGTTAGATTTTTGGACGTAAAAGCATCATGTTTCTACTTTAACAGATTGTTAAAAAATACTCATTTGAGCATTCAAGGGCTTTGTGAAGAACAAACAGCTTTCTAAGTGGATAAGTGTAGACATTAAATTTTCCTGTGTCGCACTCCAATTTTTTTATAACGATCGTCTAAATAAATTTGTTAAAAACTCAGCATAGAAATTTTATTCATATTTTCCCCACATAAAGAATAATAGGGTCAGATTTTTTTTTTATTAGAATTTATTTTCAGCATTTTAATTAATTTTCTACGTATATTGTTGAGTACTTTAATTTTATTGTATATTCTTGTTTGTAGATCCTGTTTAAACTCACAAATATCGATAGGGGCTATATGGGCTGACGAAAAACAAATGGTAGATAATGATACAAATAATAGATCATAGTAGAGTGTTGCATTTTGTCCCTATGAACGCGGGTCCGAATTTGAACGCTAACTGAGATATGAACAGAAATAAAAATGCCGCCACCAAGATCAACAAGTTAATAACTCAGGTTCTATAACACTTAGGAAAATGAATTTTGGAGGAATAATCGGGTACATGAAACTGTGTATACCGTTACATTTGATTGTATTCCAACGAGTAGTTTCCGAGTTACGCATTCAAAATCGTAACAGTGCTCACATGCGAGTACTAACCAGCACGTGTTACGATGTTGAGTGCTTAACTCGGAAACTACTCGTTGGAATTCGATTAAATTTTAACGGCATACACAGTTTTATGTACCCTATTATTCCTCCAAATTTCATCATCCTAGGCGTTTCATATTGGATTCTCGACTTGAGCTTATCTAAGCTGAAAATTTGCAAAATTATCCGTCTAGCTGGCAGCAATTAATTATAATTATTAGTGAGAATTTTACCGAAAGCATGTTTTCGGAAGATAAAACTAAACGAAAGAAACGAAGTTGCGAGAAAAGTCAAGGGGTAATTAATATTAGTTAGTAATTTCGTTATCAACGAATGAGAGAAAACATCCGAAAACTTTGTATTAAACGTTTAAAACACCAGACAGAATTCAAACTTTTTGGATTTTTTTTCCGGAGACAGTAACATGTGTTTGGAGAGCTTACTATAATGAATAAAATAGTAATGTCTGCTTTTATTTATAAATAAACTAGCAGAGGACCCGGCGTTGCCCGGGATAGGTATAATTAATAATTAAGTTCAGGATCTTCTGATTTAATGTGGTTCCTTCGAACGATTATTAAATAGCACAACACAAATAAATCGTATGCTTTTTGGTTTGATGATTCGAGTTGATGTATTTTTTGGAATTAAACTGTAATAGGTTATGCACTGCTCAAGCGTGCCAAACACACAAACACATACACACACACACGCACGCACAAAGAAACACACTCACTTTTCCCAATCGTCTGAACGCTTGTTAGAGACTGAAGGAAGACACGTGTATCTCCTTTGCCTCATCGAAAGAGTCTGCCCTATCTATATCGTCAGTTATATCCATTTCCTTTTCATTGTTAATAATTCTTGGAAACGAACTTTCTATCATTGCATCATCATTTCATGTTCATTGTTATAATTCTTTGAACTTTCTATTATTGCATCATTTAGTGCTCATTGTTATTGGTGAATTGCGCATGATACCGTTGTTGATGCGAACACAACGGGCCTATTGTTGCACAAACTTTGCCTTGCATTGTTGGTCATGAGATATTTCTCATTAATATGCCCTGTCATAACCATGAATATCGATTTTTTATCGATAATTATTATTTTTCCGAAATCTGAGGTAGACAGTGACCTTCCTCATGCTTTGAAGGTTAAGTATGCAAAATTTCATCAAGATCGGAATAAAACTGTAGATTTGCATAAGAAACAAACAAACCCACAAACAAACCCACAAACAAACAAACAAACATCCTTCTTTATATATAGAGAGAAGAGAAGATATGATTTCTTATACAGTATGTTTAATAAAGGACGCATCCATAGTAATTATAGAATTCTAAACCTAAGTCAACCCATCTTTCATATTATAGTCTTTTGCTTTACGAAACAGTCTGTATAATTGTACTGTTCTTTACATTAATTCAGAAACTTTTTCGTAATAAAATTTTTTAAATAACTGATTTTACACAAGTCTATTCGAAGTGATTCTTAGTATGATTATTTAATTAAATTAAATGAAAGAGATGTTGGAAAATCGACTTTTTCATCTGATACCGAAGTTGAAGTTGCTGTGCTCAAATGGATCAAAGGCACACCATATATTTTATGGACAGAATGAAAAAAGTTGATAGCGCGTATTTTTATGTAGACCTTTTTCTGTGGTGATTTTGTTGAAAGATAAGGCTGTGGTATTTAAGACAAAACGAATCTTCTTCATTTTGATACCACGTTGATTATTTTATTGACCTTACTTAAAAATAATTTATACGATTAGAGACCTTACTTATCAATCGACCCCAGTAACACATTTTAAATAATAAGGTAGATGAATCAATTATGGCCATATAATGTGATATCCCATTTTATCTCGAAATTATCTGTTCTTGTGAGACACATATCCACCAGTGCGAAATAATACGTGCTTGTGGACTCAAACACAGTTTGCCATTGAGAGACATTGTGGTTTGTGTTCCCCACACTCCTACAGAGTCAAGTCACATTATTATGACCACCAACTAATATCCCGAATAACCGCCTTTAGCGGCACGGACAGCAGCTAGACGGCGTGGGAGTGAGTCAATAAGTTTTTGGTAGGTTTCTGAAGACTGTAAAGCAACCGATAGCTGCTGAAGGGTACGCGGTGGTTGTTCCATAACACGCATATGACGATCGAGGTGATCCCAAAGGTTCTCGATTGGGTTGAGGTCTGGGAAATTAGGGGGCCAGGGTAATACTTGGAATTCTCGGTAGTGTTCCTCAAACCATCCCCGAACAATTGCAGCCGTATGACACGTCGCATTGTCTTGCTGGAACGTGCCATCCCCCTTTGGGAAGACAGTCGCCATGTATGGGTGTACTTGATCTGCAATTATGGATAAATAATCGAATCGGTTGAGAGTACCTTCCACAGGCATCAGTGGGCCCAGACAAGGCCATGAGAACACTCCCCACACCATGAAGCTGCCGCCACCAGCCTGGATTCGTCCAACAATGGTTGCAGGATGCTTGTTCTCGGAGGTTTCTCGTCTCACCCGCCAACGGCCGTCACTTCTGTGGAGCAGAAATCGTGACTCATCGGAGAAGGCAACCTTTTTCCAGTCAGAAGTGGTCCAGTATCTGTATTGTTGGGCAAATTGAAGCCGTTTTTTGGCGATGAACCTTCGTCAGCATTCGTGCAATGACTATCTGTCTGCTGCGGAAACCCATACGTAGCAGGGTCCTCTGTACTGTGTTTTAGAGACATGTCTGGCCGTACCCTCGTTGTTTGAGCGGTAAGTTGGTCCACTGTTGCTCTTCGGTTGGCCTTCACACACCTTCGCAGCCGACGTTCACCTCTCTCATCAATGGCACGTGGTGCTCCACAGTTCCCATACCGTTTATTCTGAACGGTCCCGTTTTCCCAGTCATGGTACACTTTAACTACAGCAGCACGAGAACCGTTCACAAACTGCGCGTTTTCCGAAATATTGCCACCCTTGGCCCGAAAGCCGATTATCATCTTTTCCAGATCTGATAAATCACGTTTCTTACCCATTGCAGCAATGGATAGTGGAAATCTACCTTATATAGTCACATAACCAATTCCCAACACGTGACATAGTTCCTCGCCTGAGCAACCCCGAAGACAAACGTAGGGGATGATCATAATAATGTGACTCGACCCTGTATTACATTTCCCAATGTTTCTATGAAGCTTTGTACTGAAGTACAAATGTTATGGCACGATTGATAGGTGATTTATTGGGCTATTTTTTCAGTACAACTGAAGGGCAGGTTAGACTTAATAAAGTGTACTGTAGAATTAAAAATATAGTTCTATCTTTTAAATAAAGCCAAGGGGATTAGTTGAGCTACTTACCTGTATGTCCACTTTCACTCTCTATGTCCGCTGTATGATCTCTCGAAATCGGTTTAATATTTCTAAATTCTGGTTTTGCTACTTGATAGAGAATTGTCCTGAGCTTAACTGATATTAATGATCTTCAATACGTATGTCTAAAGATCAGGTGGCCATTAGAAATCGCTAAAATTTTCAAATGGTAATATCATTTGGCGTGCGATATGTCATTCGATCGAAATGAACAAAAATATAGCAGTATTTTTTATTTTAGAAATACTGTGTTCGAGAAAATCGACTTTTTCGAGCTTTTCTCAAAAAAAAAATTCCAATCGATATAACTCGTATGCGAATATACATTGATGTTACAGTATGACCATTTGTTTAATACGACATAGGGCAACCTTTCGGCAAAACCACGGGCATGCAGTGAGGCATTGACTCGATAAGGTGCTGGTACCAGGTCCTATAGTCCCCATACATTGCGAGATCGTATCCGTCCAACTGTGCATTCGGATGTCTCAGTTTCTGTTGGAAATCCGCACTCGACCGTCCACGTGATGGACCAGAAAACGTGACTTGCTGGACCAGGCTACTTTCTTCCAGTATAGTCCAATTCGTGCGCTCCCTGACACAGCATAGGTGCAATTGGCAATGCCGTGCCGTAACTGCAAGGACTCGCCTGGGATGACAGCTACGCAGGCTCTACACAGAACACTATGGTTACCACTATGGTTACCACTCTAACCCTTCGTTACAACGAACAATGCGTACTGGTTTTCACTCCCCTCTGGAATCGATGCACCATGGATGGCAAACGGCAGGACGAGACTCTCCATTTGTACACCACTTTTGATAAGTACTCACATTGATTGCACGTGAACAGCCCACAAAGCGTGTCATTTCCGAGATCGACATGCCGAGGCTCTTGGCCATGCTCTTAAAAATGAGATCTAAATGTCTTATGCTTTTTTCCGCATACTAGTAAACCGCTTTATGACTCGGCTTCTTTTAAAACATTCTATCTGCTATCGCTGGCAATTTGGTAGACGAAACTGCTTCCATCTGTTTATGGCATTGCTAGTTCCGGTGAGTTCGTCTTAAATCGTTTCCCTTTTAGATTATGAGACTGAACGATGTCTCTAGCATGTGTGTGTGTGTGTTTCTATGTGTAAAAAGCGGTTTCTAAAGTCGTTTCAGAACGGATGCAATCTTTTATCTCGTCAGGAATTATTGGATAAGTTGAATTAAACGTGATTAAACCAAGCAGCATAAAAACAGTCTCCAAAAATATTTTTAGAAAAGGGACGGTGATCAACATTTTATATATATTCTGAAATTGAAGTATCAAGTAACTATGGATAGTTATAATGAAGAAAGAAAAATCACCTCTTGTCCCCACAGATAAAATTTAACGTACCGTATACGCATTTCGCTCATCTTGTAGCTATTATTCAGCGAAACGCAAGGAATATAGGTACAACAGGTTCAATTTATATACAGAACCCGGACAGAGAACTGAAGGCCAATAGTAAAAAACGAAGATAACGGAATTACAGAAGCCACTAGTAAAAAAAACAAACTAAGGTAACAAAATTACAGAAACCAATCAGGAAGGAATTGACAGTGTAAAATAAAATTAAACATAAGCTTAATCCAAGTAATACCGATTTTTGAATTCCTAGGGGGATCATAGTCGCTGAGAAGTAATTCCTGGTCTTTCTTCTTTATTTCAAGAGTTTCGTAGGCCCTTTTCATCCAGTAGGTAGTTTTGATGACTTGGCGTAGTAGCTTAAGGTCTTCTTTTTATGTTGTGTATCCAGTGCTTGGCAACTGCCGACTAGTTTGCCACCGAGTTGGTGTGTGCCATATGTTCTTTCCACCGAGTTTTGGCATTCCTATTTGACTGCTGCCGGTAGACTTCAAAAATTTTACAAGAGATTTCATAAATCCCAGATTGTAAAGTCGGTAGGGTCTTGTCTTTCGAATTGGCCAGTAGAAACTTCAGAAACTTCCTGGTGTCGACAACAACTCCGGAATTCCTCTCCGACGGGTTCACCCAACTAGTCACGCGTTGGCGCAATGCTTGGAAAGGAATGGGGACTATGTCGAAAAGTGAATAGTGCATTACATAGAGGACAGATGTTGGTATAAGATACAAAAAGAATTTTGAAAATCGGTTAACAAATAAAAAATTTACAGCTATGGAGATCTTATTTATCAATCGCCCCTCGTATATCTCAAGTTTCGTCAAAATCTGATTACCAGAACGGCCGCTAGAAGGGTCTAATTGGTGTCACTTTAATTATAACCGCCCTGTAGATACGTAATTTTTGAATTAAAAGGAAAAAAATTTCATTTTTTGCTGTAATTTCAGCTTTTTTTTTAATTTCCATACTTTAGGGTCCAATTTTTTGCTGTTTTTATATGGTATATAGGCGGTATGCCAGTTTATAAAAATAGATAATAAAACTTGAAACAATTTGCATGTAGATGTTTTCACTAAGTGTTCCCAAATTTGAAGCACGTTTATTAAAAAAAGTTCTGTGGAAGTTATCCTATAAATTATTTTAATAACGTCGACGTGTTTTTAACGCCTTTTTAACAAAAAGGTATAATACTCTCAGTTAAGTAGGCAAATCAAACACAAAATGACAGAGAAAGCGGTCCCAGACCGCTAAGAATAAATTTTTATTTAAAAGTAAAGTCTAACAGAATGACCTTAATAAAAGAAAAAAAACCATGATTATTTAATAAAAAACATTAAATTCTGATTTAATAAAAACTATTTTTATTAAATAATCATGGTTTTTTATTTTATTAAGGTCATTCTGTTATTCTTTACTTTTAAGTAAACATTTACTCTTTGCGGTCTGGGACCACTTTTTCTGTCATGTAATGGATTTTTAACATTAGTAAGTGCAAGATTGCGTTTGTGTGACTAATTAATATATATATACATCAAATATTTAACCAAAACTGACTCAAGTTATTCGCAAATAAACCTGACGTTCGCAAACAGTAACGGTTGTGAGCGCATTTCATTTCGTCTGGAAGCACCTTAAATATCTATAATAAACAGACACCTGTTAATTAATTAAACAATTCCATCAACTGGAGCGGTCACGATCCTATGTATTCTAATTTTAGAAGTTCTAGGTTTCATATGAGAATTCCAGTAAAATGCAATAGATGTGGAATGTTTCATGTAAGCATGTGCTTAATTAGAGTCTGAAGTCGTTGTCTTAATTTTGCAAGAATTTCACCTGCAGTTAATGAAATATTGATAATTACGTATATTAAATAGTATCATAAACCCAACTTTCAAAGGTCTTATAAAATCAAAAGGTTAATTAGAGCTTTAAATTAACAAATTTACATTTTTTTAATGAGAATATTGTATGTTGCAATGCGTTCAGTTGTTGAAATTTCAATCTTTTCTGCCTTTATGCTGAATCGGATCAATCTCGTGAATGTCTTAATCAGTTAAAGGTGAGAAGGAGAGCTTTCTAATGAAAATTAATTCGATCTCTGATCTTTTGCTGTCAACTTTAATAGCTGGAAAAAAATCCAATTAAATCATTCATTTCCGGTACTCATTAAGGGTTTAATTACTGCATCTTAATGAATTTCAGTGGCAAATTCATGCCCTGAGAAGGCATTAAGCGTTAGACTGCTTAGCACAAATTCGATAATGAGAAGAAGAAGCATGATACTCTTCAAAAATCTATTTTCCCCAAATAAGGCTTTATTAATTGTAGAACTTCTTGATCACCTTCATGAGATTTTCTCGCTAAGAGCTGTTCTTTGGTTAGCAGGCCGTCGTCTTTTTCGCTTAGCAACCTGTTTCCATTTTCCCCTCACAATGCCCGATGAACCATTAAGCAATCAAACTCGTTTTCCAGATGTGGAAAATCTAAAATTAACAAATCTCAAATGCAAATGCAAAAGCTATTCTCATAAACGTTGCATCTCCTTGATAGATATCATACCTTCGTTCGTAGCATTTTAAATAAATGGAAATGAAGACTAAGAAGGTATCCTTTAAATTTTTTTGCCTCGTCATTCGGTGTCGGCATAATTATCAGGGAAAATGCTGCGAGGCTTCCCGGTGTCATCGAGAAAACCGCGGCTTCATTTCGAAAAGCGGGGGAGAGGGAGGGCATAATTCAACAAACTTTGCAAAAGGGTGCGTCCACTTCATCTACTGAAGTCATTTGGCAATCAGTCTGGATAAATATTTGCGCTGATGTTGATGTTCAACGCTCCAATGGGCTTCTGAATTCCGCGCGGGCCAACGAAGGAAAGAAGGAAAGATAGAAAGAAAGAAATACAGCCTCGTCTGCCTGGTTCGTATTCATTTGGAAGAGGAAGGAGAAAAAAACTTTTTTATGTCAAGAAATAGAGGAAAAAGTTCAATCGATGGATAGCGATGTCATACTTTATCATTCTACATAATCAAATGAAATAATGGAATAAGCCTCAGCTGATAGGGTAAGTGCGAAATCTTAAACATTAAGACGAGTATTAATGACAAAAATGAAAAACAATTTTATTTATTTTCATAGAAGTTACCTAATATCGAAAATATATTAAGTGCCAATTAAAAAAATATATTCTAGATGTACGAAGGATCTTTAAGATAAATTGAATTGACCTTTTGAGAAACTCCGTAAGTCACATCTTATTGTCGAAAGGGAGTTTTCATTCAAAATCGATTCGACCCATAGTTTAGAAGGGAAGTTCCACAATTCAGAAATAATGCAGAGCGAATAATAAGAATATTCTAAAGTTTTTGTTTATTTGAAAAACTCCCTAAGTCAGCGGGTTACGAGTTTCTGCGCTAGGAAAACTTCAGTCAGCTTCTTTAGGTTTGGCTTGTTTGGTGTTAACGTCCTTTTTAACTGCCATGGTCATTTCAGGACGGCATTATAGGGGCCACAAATTTTGTCTCGCAAGGGTTCTTTAACGTGCAGCCGGTAAACGACTACACGGGACCAACGGCTTTACTTCCCTTCCGAAGGAAGTGCGTGATCTCAGGATTTCCCCCTGAAAAATCCTCGTCTTTCTCGGCCGGGATCGAACCCGCGTACTCGGGCATCAGATGCGATCACGCAACCACTGGGCCACCGAGGCCGATTCAGCTTCATTACTGTACTAAGTTGTACGTCATCAGTTTGTGCATTCTAATCTGTGTTGTTACTGAATCGTGTTACTGTGATTTCTATTACTTAGAACAGTGGCTTTAAACCTAGCCCTGATTCCAAAATAAACGAGATCTCAGAAAAAAAACTTGATCTTCACTGCACTAGTAAAATTAATTATTTACTGAAATTCTCTAGTTGAAGTTACAGCTTTGGTGTAATGGTGGTTGACGCATATTGAATCATGATAACCTATGAAGTGGAAAAAATGATGATTTCTGAAGAAATTAGTGGACGTAAAATACAAGGTTATTCACAAGTCCGTAAAACATTTCAAAATTCATTACAAGTAAACTATGCATTGAATAATAAATTTGACTATACTGATATCATAAACGTTGATTTTTCTTAAGATATTTCACCTTTGGCGATAAGGCAGACATTTTAGGCAAGAACCCATTTCATCCCATACGCGTGTCAACATATCACGGTCCACCAGATCCACAGCAGCGGTGATGCATTCATATATCTTGTAGCTTACCGGGGAATAGAGGCGCAAAGACTGTTTTGACAAACCCCCACAAGAAGAAGTCATTGGGTTGAAATCCGGGGAACGGGATGGCCATCCCATTGACCGCAGCATTTCATTTACCTTTGCGTCCTATCCTGAACGCAATATTTGCTACTACTGCCTCCTAACGACAAACCATAGCAACTACGCGCGCGGGATTTAAAAAACAAACAAACTTGGAGAGTCTTCCTCTCTATAGCCTGGTTATTAGAAGTTAATGGTTGGTCAACTCCGCCTCAAAAGGCTATTACCGTCGAAGTGTACCACTAGATATCAGTAACCGACAAAGTATTCTATTTTCAATATACAGAGGGGTACAAAAATTGTACTCATTGTTTGATAGTCCATATCTTTAAGTTGCAGGTACAATTTTTGACACTGTGAGAGTTATAATATATGGCTACCAGCAGCTTCTAAACAACGCCGATGGGGGCGAAAGGCTGTCAGTGGTAGCACATGACCACACAAACTTCCTTGCAAATTCTTTATCCTCGCGAACCATGTGCTCAAACCAATCACAGTACTCCATTCTTCGATCTGGGTCGTCCTCGTTTTTCGCGTGTAGCAGTCTTGGGATTAACACTTTCCACTTGCACTTGACCGGCTCACTCCACTTTCGAGCGCTCCGTGGTTCACCACTAACCACCAGCGCCATCTACCAGGAAAAATTTCATAGTTTTATACTTACACTACACTTCCGCATGAGATTAGCAAGTGTAAGTCTTTTTGTTTCGAAGTTATTGAATTGGAAACAGTGAGTACATTTTTTGGACACCTCTGTATTTTGAAGCTGAATTGAATACATTTTTTGAAAAATTGAAAAAAATTATTTAATTTTACATAATCAAAAATTAAATTTAGGGAATGTAAAATATAGAAGTTAGTCTTACAATTCAGAATATTTTCAAAAAATGTTCCTGATGTCCACAAACAACTTTTTTGACATTAAGATTTAAATAATTTTTTAATAAACACGTTAATCAACAATCTCATGAAAGACAAAAAATGAAAAATTCCATTTAAAAAAAAAATTTAAAAAAAAAATAAAAAATTACTTTCATGATAACTGGAGTTGAAATTATAATAAGCCGGGAGCGCTAATGCACAGGCCTTGTCATTCTCCAGATAAGCGAGTTGCAGGTTCGAATCCCGCTGAAAGCATGGATGTTTGTTCTTTGTTCCTTTACTAAGAAGCTTGGAGGATTAAGCAACGCCTCAGTGGGCTGATCTTATAGTCAAATTTCAAATAGATCCAATCTAAAGGAAATAAAAGAACTTATTGTCCACAACACATGATATAATTACATTAATCATATGTACATTTCGGCCACCTTGTGGCTATCATTCGGCGAAATGCAAATGCCAAGATTAACAAGTAGTATTTACGCAAAACTTTGGCCAATCAGGGCCATGAATTACAAAATCTTTATAAAACGTTACAAAGCAACCAATAAAAGGGAGGCTGGATAAATTGAGACACAATGAAAAAATAGAAAACTAAAAAAAAATTAAATTATGTTATATTAATCAATTTAAATAATTTTGAATCTCCTAGAGGGCATTGATTCAAATTCAGTAGTCGGTCGGCATCTTTCTGTTTAATTTCTAGGGTCTCATATGCATCTAACAGTCTGCTGTCATTGCAATGTCTTAATAATTTGAACTGCTCGCAGCCGAATGGTGAAGTTGTTCATAACTCTATCCAGGATTTCTGCTTTGTCGCAGCTGGTCTAGGGTTCTTGGTGCTGTAGTGAACACACAGTCTTTAAGGAACCCCCAGAGATAAAAATCACATGGGTTTGGGTCAGGACTCGTAGGGGGCCAAAGAAAGCCACCCCCAAATCGATCTGGAAACCTGTTTGAAATGACACGATTTCCGAATTTCTGATTGAGAAAGTCTAGCACTTCATTAGTGGTGTGAGGCCTAGCCCCAACCTGTTGAAACCATTGATGTCGAAGCGGTATACGCTTCCTTCGCAGCTCGGGGATGAAGAAGGTTTCCAACATGTTAAGGTAAGCCTGTGACGTTACGGTGCCCTCAAAAAAGAACGGACCAGTGATGCCTCTTTTGGAAATCGCGCACCAAGCCATAACCTTTCGTGGATGAAGAGGTGACTTATGGATCTCATGAGGGTGCTGGGAACCCCAAAAACGAACATTGTGTTTATTAACATCACCTGACAGATGGAAGAAGGCCTCATCTGACACCCACAGGTTGTCCACAATGTCATGATTGGCTTCCATTTCTGCTCCAAACTCCATCGCAAATTGTTGTCGCTTCTGTCTTCCAATGCCTGTTAACTCCTGATAAACATGGATCTTATACGGGAACAGGTGTAAATCCTTTCTCGTGGTATACGACAGCCCTTCTTCAATGGATAGGCGGCGAACAGATTTTTTGGTAGGGGAATCGACCAACCTTGCGCGAACATTTTCGACAACTTCGGCCGTTCGAACACGAGCTTCGCTCCCGCCTTTTTTCTTGCCTTTAACACATCCAGTGGCACGAAATTGCTTGACAAAATCCATGATTGCTCGCCTGCCTGGTGCGTCTCGACACTTATACTCCTTCCGGAACTTTCTTAGTAGGGTTACAGGTGATTTTGTCTCGAAATACCATTCGACAACCTTGCATTTCTGCTCTGTTGATAAAGCGGGCGCCATTTTTCAACAATACGATTTTCATGCAGCGCCGTTGCAACAATACAAACTCCAACTATTTAGAAATTCGATATGGCGCTCATATTCTTTCAATTGTTTATCCCTAATGCACGTCATTCGAGTGAAATGGTCAGAAATTGACTGAATCACCCTGTAGTAGCTGTAAAATTTACTACGAACCGTTTCTTAGTTTACTTGTTATGGATTTGAAGTGTCTTACGGACTTATGAAGAATCTTGTATTCAAGAAGATGGTAGTTTTGAAAATTTCGTATTTCATTTACCCTTCCTATAAATAAGAATCTTGTGATAGCTAATAACTTCATTTAATGGGTTACAAACTATAGCCTTCGATTGAACAATTTTAAATAACCTCTTTCAAAAATACTCGCTTACCAAGTGAGAGCATTCCTCTCCAATAGGGTGGCGAGGGGCGAGGATTGACAATATAAACCAATTTTGAAATCATATTCTCGAAAAATAGGATATCAAAGCTTTCTGTGATGAAACAACACTCAATTAGCCAATTTGTGCACATAGTATGTTTATGAAAAGTGCTGACAGAAAATGATTAATTATATGAGGGAGTTTCATTAATTTAAGGCAATTTCGGTAACAGTTTATTAAATTGGCATAGACATATATATCTACCTTACGTTTCTATGTAGTCACATAATGATGCTCATATACAGTAACCACTTTATATTTCGTCAAACCAAAAGATCAGTTTTATGTCCAGTAAATCGAAACGTTTTGGAATTAGAATAAATCTGGTCCGCCGATTCTCAGTTGCTCTCTTGATGTCTAATTATTCTTTGGCAATTAATAACCCTTGTTTCTGCGACAATTAATAATGTTCAATAATGTTCAAATGTTGGAAATTTGTCAAAATCTTTTCGGAATTAGCACCTTTCTGAAATCGAGTGCCGGAATCGGTCTTTTACCTTAGTGGTCTTCTCTAAGACTGTCGTCTTCTGTTAAAATTCGTCAACTTGTTTTCTCCAGAAGAATAAATCTGGTCCGAACGAATTCCTTTGTTTTTGGTGGGGCCACTTGAAAATCCTTGTTTATTCCATTCCCGTACCAGATGCTGATACTATTCGCCAGCGGATGGTGGACAATTGGGATGTCATCCGTAACACGGTATTTTCCAACGAGTTCGCCAGTCAATGCAATGACGTGTGCAGGCCTGCGTGGAATGTAACGGAGGTCATTTGGAGCATGTACTTTAGCTCGTCTGGACTGTTCTGTTACTGTACAAGCCGGAAATAAACCTAGTTTGTAACGCTGAACGTATTTGATGTAACAATTGCGCCAGCTATTGTAGGACAACGTCGCACGGTAGTATCTCCAGAAGGAAGCGTTTGTGACCCTATGTTCATGGGACATATATTGCTTCTCTGGCTACAAGGAACTCATGCTGTAAGTTCGTACAGACCAATTAGATACATCCTGTATAAGGCGATAAAGGTTTTTCGACAACAACAATCTTTTAATACTTAATATTAAATGTAAAGCTTTTTAATCTACAATGACTCTGAAAATGACTACCGCCAGCTAGGATGCATGAATCTAATCTTCTCCTCATTGACTGCCGAACTCTTTCAAAAACACCAGGGTTGTATCTGATTGCATTACACCCATCAACTATCCCATTTCTTAAATCTTCTGCGTTTTCCGCTGAACTAGTGTAAACTGATAGTATTTTCATATCTGCATCAAAATTAATAATCAAAATGTTGTTAAAATATATCAGTATTGTTCTTGTCAAAAAATCTTTACCGCCTTTGCTCTTCGAAAGAAAGCGGCGTTCCAAAAATCATCAACTGACAAAAGATTCTTGAAATAACCCAAAGCATCACCCCTTGAATTATACACAGGGTATTTAATAAGCACCCTGTATATTACATATATCTCGTAAATTGCTCGTAACTACATAGAAACGTTAAAGAATCAAAAGCCCTATTACACGCACTGGCATATAGCCCGCACTTTATCTGCATCGCTAACATTCACCGAATTCTCAAATTGTCTCGAGGATAGTTTGGAATAAATTAAAGATGAGCACAGTAGGGTAGATGTAGCAGTAGTTGACAGTATACCATTAATTGACAATTCACGATTTAAAGGCTTTTATTAGTAAAGTAATACTGGGTGCTCACTTGGCGCGACGGCCGCGCGATTCCATTGCTTTGTGATGCGCAAAGTGATGTCACGAGGGCGAATGCATCACTTTTCTTTGGCGATTGAAAAGCTTAGATCGACATCGAGGTGGACGGATTAAATGGCAAATAAAGGGATTGGTCTTATCTCGTATTAAATAATCTATTAGGCTTCCCAGAATAGCAAAAAAAAACAAAAAAAAAACCTGGGAACTTTGCTTCCTATCATGACCACAAACGTATGTTCATTGTTCAATGCCTTACTGAATCGAAAAAAAACTTCTAACACTCTTCAAGGCGAGAGTTTGATTACTTGAATTTATTTCAAGAATGTTCTGCAATACTTGTGATTAATTTTACGTGGGCCTTTTTTGTGTAATCAGTGGACAATACTTCTAGTAGTAACAGAATTTCAAATCACCAATGTGTTAACTGTTTTAATCCACTGTCAACTACTTGAAACCAGAAATGTTGTGTCACTAATAATTAACATAACCTGTCAATTATTGATAATTTCTGTTTAAAAAACGAACAAAAAATATACTAATGTGATATAGAATATAGGGTAATAATAAAGGAAGCATGATATTTTAGGTCTAACTTCTTAATTTCCAATAATTGACCTAGCTATGTCAATTATTGGAACTTGACTGTCAGTTTTTTCATTAACTGTTTGGACATAAGTCTTCTAGGCCCTATTCGCCGACTCTTTTTGTTGGTCTTTAATCTTGTCACAGAGACGATCAACAGATAGCCCAGGACTAGTTATCTTCCAAGAAGGAAACTACTATTCTATGATAAGAATAGCACAGCATGAATTGGATGAATTTTACAAGTAGGAGAACAATCGTCAAAAATCAAGTTTTTCCACGAACAATTTGTTGGGCAATACGTTTGGCCAAGATCTGATGATATTGCATTAGTGGAAAACACTTTCATTTTCTATGGTCCTTGCACTGGACATGTGACCGGACCGATTTAATTTATGATTTCAAAGGAATGAAAAGATAAATGATTTATATGAACAACTTAAGTTTTATTAAGTTTAAAAAGCATAATTTTAGTTAATGTTAAATACTTTAGATATTCTTAAAAGTGCTCGATTTCATCAGGTCATTAGACGCTACTTTTGAATGTTTCAATTTTTTTCGTAGAAATATATAATAAAAATGTGTAATTAAAGTACAGCAGTAGTTAAGAAAAACGTTCAAAGTCAGAATAAAATAATATTAAAAACTCCTCCCCAAGATTTGTGTGTCTTTCATTATCGTCACTGTGTTGCAGATTCGCTGAATCCTGATGTGGTAGTCCTGCTGCCCGAAAACCAGAAACGACGTATGCCAGGGGTGCATTTGCCCATGCGTTGACAATCCATTTGCACGCAGTGCTGCACGTGTCCCTTTTCATACGACCGCTCTTTATATGTTCATTCTCTCATCATGTATGTCTTGGGAGAGGGGGTGAAGAAAGTACTGAAAAGATTTTCATTTTCACCTTTACTTTAGTCATAGCTCCGATTTCTAAGAAGGCTTAACGAAAATTAACGATTATAAAATTCATGATTATATAAAAAGAGAACGACAAATATTTTAACTTGTAATTTAACTTTTTCAGATAGCCCGCGTGTTATACACAGTAAATTACGGTACTAACAGAATAATCAGATAATGGAAAGAGAGAGTGGGGCAAACTCAAAGAAGAACTCCATTTAAAACGACAAGAAGTAGTGTATTACAACTATAGAATCTGATATCTGAAATTTGGACTGACCTTCCTAGGGAGACGAAGTATTATTTTGATGTTTCTATTTTCTATTTTCTGCGGAGCCTTAACGTATTACAAAACGATGGCATTTAATTGCATAATATTACCAGAACGAATTCATTATCCTCTATTATTGATATTCAAATAATCTTTAAAGTTTATTTTTTCAAATGATAATTATTAAAATGATATGTTTTCTAAACTTGGTATTTTCAAGTTCAGAAAGTGCAAAGATCGAAAGACGGCATTTCTGGGTAGTTTAGAATTGAGAAGATGAAAGCGCAAGAAGGCGTGGTGGTGAGGTATCACTATGGCTGTTCAATAACGTAAATGGACTTACGTATGAAGGAAGCTGTGGTGAGCGAATTTGAGGTGAAAGTGGACGATGAAAGAACATGCTGGTTTGTTAATTACAGATGATACTGTCCTCTCTCTGAGAGCGAAAAATGTCTACACAGGCTTGTGGTAAAGTTAACGATATGCATTTAAAGCAACAGATAAGAATCAATATGAAAAGCAGCAAAAGTTGTTGTATTTGAAAGAGGCAAGCGTGAAAATGGCTTGGGTATGAATAGGTGTATTTAGAGCTAATAAATAAAACTGGTATATTTGTAGTAAACGTTTGAGAAAATGTGATAGTGAGATAACACGACGACTAACGCATTGTGTTCTCGCAACAGCAGCTGTGTTCGTATGTATACAATAGTTGAGATGATAACGTTGCGTCTCTAGACAATTCTTTAACCATTGATTTGTAACAATCGTATTACGTAACAATATGTTAGTTGATGCCAAGTTTATGAACGCATTAGGCGGTAAACAGTCGGTAATGGATTGAAAATGAGCTGAAAGGCAATAAGAAACGTTTGAATTAAGCTGAGATGAAATTTTACAGAAACGTAGTAGATTTATTGTCGGTGTTTACTATTAAATGTGTTTTGACAGAAATTTACTCAGAAGAATGATGTTTCTGTTCCTATGGCATATTTTATGATTTTATTTCGTAGAAACTCGTGCATCAATTTCAAAATACCAACTATACATCATAATTAAAAGTGTTCGTGTCTTTAATGACAACAACAAAATAATTAGTGAGAAAGAAAAAAAATGTTTAGACAAGAAGAAAAAAAACCAAACTAAACCTTTTAAAAAATTCTCCAAAACAAAATGATGAATAATTTTCTAAAGGGCAATAAATTAGAACTTCTCGATCGTAAAATTAATCCTAATCGCCTGTAGCATTTAAATGCATCCGGTGTGGCTCCAGAATCGGAGCTTTATTAATTTCGGATTGTTCGCTTTGCATTTAATCGATACTGCATGACTCGAGTATCATTAAAAATCGTTCGTCCACCGTAATAAAGCGGTCATGTTTCTAGCTTCGTTTTCAAAGAAATACAAATGATACATGAAAAAAAAATATTTTACACTTAAATTTTAATATAGTGTTACTCTAAGTCTAGTTTTTCATAAATATTTCTGAATACAAACAAAAGTTCTTTCTTGCCTCTGATTTTCAATTTTATATTGGCAAATATTAACAAATTGTAAAATCCTTTTCACACTGTAAGATCGGGAACTTAAAGTACAAACCGACTTATCTATTATAGCATTCGCTTTTTGAAGTGAAACTTCTTATGCGGCGCCAACGACTTGAGGAGTGAAATGCTAGCATGAAACGTTCTTCGCGTTACGGAAATGACGTATTCCAACAATCCAACCTTCATTGTCTCCAACTAACGGAAAACGCTGATTGTTCACACCCGAGATGGAGCGTGACCACCGAGAGAGAAGGCTCCGCACCAATGACGTATATTAAAGATAGACTCCGAATCCTATTGTTGTAACTTGAAGCAAATTGGGAAGCTCCATGCCCAGAACTGTCATGGCTGAAAGTGAGTAGAGACTTTTTGCAATCTCAAACGATATGCGAAATACGAAAGGCGAAATGCAAAAGGTGACATTTCGTCTTTCTCCTTTCGTATTTCGTTTTGAGAGTTTTTGCACCCGCGAAATAAGAAATGCGAAAAGAGAAATGCGAAAAAGAGAAATTCCAGAGTTTCGATACTGCCAACATCAGGTTTTACTTCTACACTGCTCAGCTCACTCTGATATCTGATTCTCAGCACCATGGCAGCAAGGAGAAGTAAGTACTATTAAAGTTTAAAGCTATAACTCGTGGTGGGATTTAACATTGTGTTAAACAACTGCGAAGCAGTTTCCCGTCGGACGCGATGTTGGTTAACGTGAGGAACTTGCTGTCAGAGCGTGGAGGTTGGGCGCAGCACGCATGCGCGACGACACATTTGGTTACCAAAGGTGGCAACGAAATTTTTTAGAATTTTCGTATTTCGTTCGACCAAAGCTGGCATGACCAAACGGTACATGGCAGTCGCATGACCAAAATGCCACCTATCGCATTTCACCTTTCGTATTTCGCATATCGTTTGAGGTTGCAAAAACTCTCTAGTGAATCTGATGGAAAACACATGGCTAAACACGAGAGTAGCTGATTAATAATTCATTCACACGCCGATTACGGAGTGATAAGTTTATCTTTTCGTTTACTTTGTATTTGAAGTATTTTATTATATGTTATAAACAATTTTTCGATCATGATTTCAATTTCAATTTCGTTTCGATTGTCTTTCAGTAACGTATTTTTATTTTAGTTACGTAATTTTGATTTATTTTTGTGGAAAATGATTCCTGATACTTTTTCTTGTCTGTTTGTACATTTGTATGCAGAATAACTTTGAATAATGGCTTTGAATTAATTATTCCTCGGGCCCAAAATCTTCAAAAAGAAAGCAGCCAGACAAGTAATTACTCCACGGCTCACTCCTGCCCAGAACTATCATGGCTCAATTTGCTTCACTTTTTGCCGCTGTTAACAATAGGATTCGGAGTCTATCTTTAATATACGTCATTGCTCCGCACTGAAATGTAATACATTGTTACATCATCACAGATAGTGCAAATTCAGGGCTAGTTATTAGGAGCTCTAGCATGCACGCTTGGTCTGTACGCTTATCCGGCGGTCCGTCTGGCTGTCCGTCCAGCCGTCCGCTGTTTGCATGATAAGTTTAAAACGGATTAACTTTTTCAAATTCTGTTTATAGAAATATGTCCATCAAGGCAACACAACCTCTACTCAAAGCCTGAGCGCGAAAATTTCATACATTGTTACATCATCATACCTAGTCATAATTTAGGGCTTATTATTGGTAGAAATGCGATTAAAGATACATTGTTAAAACGTCATAGGTCACGGCCTCCTAGAAACTACCAGGCCTGAACATGACGTCAATACTGCATTGTTGAAGCACTAAGATTGTGACGTTGAACTAACTTCTGTAATAGCACCACCATTTTGACGTAATAATGTTTTATCTTTTCCATGTTCAGGCCTGGTAGTATCTAGAAGGCCGTGACCTATGACGTTTTAACAATGTATGACGTTTCCGCGCTCAGGCTTTCTCTTTAGGTGGTGTTGATCAAGGTCTTAGCTCGGCCATATCAACTTCTCAGAATTTTTCATGGACCCCTTCAAGTCGAATGGACGTGCTAAAACAGTGACTGTAAAGAATACCACGATAATGGCATGTCATATAACAATCGATTTGTCAAGAATGAATATATTGTTACTTTCTGTTCATCTTTTAGGGATTATTGCAACACCTCCTAAATCTAAAGCCTGAGCACTGAAACGTCATACATTTGTTCCAGTGGGATCGGAGTGGCGAGGGTAGCAGTCACTTGGTCTTTAGAACTATGGCAACATAAGACATGTGATATGTCTTTCCATCGGAAATGTTGAGAAAGGAAAGAAGATAGGAGCTTTTTTTTACATTTTCAACATACTCCTTTCGAGAAAATCAGTTTTTTGATTTAAAAACTTGGGGGAATGTAAAAAGTGCAGATAAAAGGGTAAAAATAGATGATAGCAAGGTCTGCTACTTGTTTTACCCTACTCGGGGTGATTAATTTCTTGCTATTAAATGTATAAATATATTTCTGCTTCACTGCTAAAGCTCCTCCCTGGAATGTTTACAAGATTTTATTTTTCTCTAAAGCTTTTGTAACAATTATAACATTTAGAATAAGAGATTGTATTGTTGCTAGATCATAAACTTGTATAAAATACTTTGATTTTTTTTAAATAAATGTTTCACGTTTTAAATGATTGTGTTTTTAATCATTATTGGTAACTAATCCTTTTCACTGTATTACATCTTCCAATGTTTTTCACTGTCTATTATCATGTACTTGAAGTTTCACTTTGGCGACACACAATTTTTTTTTAAAAGAGAGTTCTTTTTTTTAACAAGCATTTAGGAATTACCATTCGATAGTGACCTTTTCAGATACATAAAGTCCTCGACTTACGACACTAATTGAGTCCCCAAAAATGTGTCGAGAGTCGAAAATATGCAAGTCGAAACATCAGTTTTTTAAGGAAAAATTCAAGGAAATCGAATATTTTTTATGTCTTAAGTGCGAACTAAGCGTCATATAATCTATAAAGAGGTGAGAATTAATAACTGTATTAAGTCGAGGACTCACTGTAACCGTTTCACTTTATATTCAATTTATATTCATTTAACAAACTGTACATGCAACGACGGAAATTTAGACGAGGGAGCGGACGATGGCACCTTTCCATCATTCGATGGACGTCCGTACATCTCTAGGGCTCTAATGTCTGTGGAACCAGGCATTTGTAACGAATACATCTCATTATAACGACAACTACCAGTTCTTGCTCCACGATTAAATAAGCCGATGAAGGCGGGAAATAAAACCTAAACTTGTTGATTCCGTAATATCAAATCATTTTGTCAGAAAATGCACTGCAAGGGAAAATCTCATCGTTGATTAAATAATAATTTATGACCGTTTTTATAGGAATAGTTTCTAGTGACAGCTACATGTACTACCGTTTCCCATATTATTTTCGGTCTGAAAAATATTTTACAACTCACAATACAGTTATGGAAATTCGAGGAAAAGAAAAACAGCAACTTGTAAATTGTATTTAGAACTAGCAATTCATACATGAAAACAAGAAATTAATCCCCCTGAGGAGAGTATAGGAAAGTAGCGGGAAGCTTACTTTTTACCCCCCATTTTTTTTTCTTATCAAAATTAGTAATTAGAAAAAGGTAATTCTTCTTTTCTACAGTCGTTCGTTTCTCAACATCACACGTCATAAGTTGCCTTTTGAAACCGTTAGTAGTTCTAACGACCACGTGATCTTCGGAAGAATTTGGCCCAAAATTTATAGTAATGTAGATTTTACCTAGAAGAATCTGAATACCAAATTTCACTCCTTTACATACATAGGGTTACATACAGAAATGGGCCCTCTGACTCCCATCCCGGTAACTGCGACCCCAATGGGCCATCAAAACCAAATTGAATAGTGAAGTACCACATGTCCATAGCAAAATACATTCCGAATTTCAAAAAATATAGAAATTATGAAGGGGATAGACAGACGGACATGATAAAACCAATAAGCAGCTCTATTTTTTCGCTACTTAATAATTAACGTACATAACTGATTATTATGTCTTTTTAAATATAACACTTATTCTCGTCCAGCCGAACACAGTATGGGAAAAATTAATAGAGACGACATAAAGGCTTGTGACCGATATTTTCCGTTATCTCACATAAAGATGCCATTTTTGAATTTAGTATGGACAGAATCACGTGACACAATTCAGCATGGAGCTTAAAGTAAAATCACAGCCTACAAAGATTAAAGAAAGCCTGTCTATTTTCCCATTTTATCGCGTGAAAAGTGGCACCAAAAAAATTCCGCATTAGCGTAGTTGTCCGATCCTCTTAAAAAACAATAACAATGATAATAGCCGAGTAAAATGGCAGCATTTAATAAGAACAAAACAAATGCGCCACTACCTTTGATACAGCAGGGGAGTTTTTGGACCATGATGTAAATTGAAATGGAGAGGCTTTCTCTAATCCTTATAAGCTATGGTAACACAAAAGGTGTACCTTGTGGAGTCCAATTCCTTCAAAAGCATTCAGACGGCGTTTTGTAAACAGTTTGAAAGCCCGAGATATCCATTGTGTTATAGTCAATAATGCCTGCTTAGCTCAGAAATACAGAGAAAATGGTTGTGTTAATGTACGGCCAAGAAATAATAGGCCGCCTCGATAACCTAATTTCTTTATGTTCTGATTTTATCTAAAAGAACATGAGTTTCCAGCACCACGTTTCAACATATAGGTGAGGATGAATACAATGATGGGTCCATAGCTTCGGATTGTTTTATGTCAAGATTAAAATTATATCATGAAATTAAGTGGCTCACTTGTTGATTTTCAATACATATACCCATCCCTTTCCACGCATTGCACCAACGCGTTACTAGTCGGGTGAACCCGTAGGAGAGGAAATCCGGGGTTGTTGTCAACACCAGGATTGAATGGCAGCTTTCACCTCGTCGTAAGAACGCAACTCGTGTGCCTTAAGGTACTCTTTCTTCTTTTGGAAGTAGTGAAAGTCGCAAGATGCAAAGTCTTTCATCTTTGAACTGTAGGCGCTACAACCCCTGTGGTGTTTGTTGACTCGTGTGCGGGCGGGCGTTATCGTATATAAGCCTTATGGATTATATTCTTGGTTCTGATGGATTATATTCTGGAGATGGATGGATTATAGAATGATGTCCAGCCTTAAAAAATATTTCCTTTATATCTTTGGTTTATATGAGAAATTGAATAAAATTAGAGTCAAATTCAAAATATAGTTGAAACCAAACAAAACAAATTGAACTTGTTGAACAATAAAAGATCGTTGTTTTGGAACGTTATTATCGCTTGCCTTTGATTATAGCCAAGCAATCCATTGATAAAATTTCAAAAGGCCGCAGACCATGCAATCAAAGAGAAACTGAGCTATTATAGCTGAACTTTTAGTAATGCTATTGCATTGTAATTACGCCGCAGGGAAAGCTTTTGAATTGAAAATAGGAAAAGAATTGATTCACTGAAAAGAAAGAAATCTCTGCGGTTTCGGATAATAAAAGACTTCATCAATGAATCACTCAATGATGAATGGAAAATCAATGAAATTTTGTATAAAATGAATAAATTATGTTTAAAGATTTTCCATTTTCTTGTATGACGCATATAAAACCATTTACCAACTATGAGACACTTATTTTTAAGATTTGTTTTCCGATAAAGATTTCCTTTTGAAATATTTCCATCAATTAGATTTATCTGCAGAAGTATTGAAGCAATAAAAATATTCAACCGGGATGCCTTGTATAGTTACTCCTAATATTGTGCCCACTAAACGAGAAGTGTTCCTCGATGTTTTTGATTTGCGATTTCTTGCTTCACCTACGTCGCATAACGATTCTGTTAAGAGAAAATTTGAATCATTTCTAATCTGATTAAGAGGGCCGTAAGAGCATTAGTTCGATAAGACAATCAATATTCAGAGCCGAGTTATTCATCTTGTTTTTTTCCCGAATACCGATCCGTAGAAATAGGTCACCGGAATAAGCGATTGTTTTATTTTCCATTAATTCTCGAAGAATGTTGCAAGCAGCTAGCAACCAAGAAACCTTCTGAATGTAAACAACATGCTATCAAAATGCCACTCAAATTGGATTATTAAATTGGATTTTCGAAATGACGTTATTAATTCTGCTCACGAGTTGAGAGGTATCCCGCGGAATTCAAATTGAATCTAAAAGAAGTGGTTATCGATTTTTTTCTGATTAAAAGCGGCTACTTAACACTGCTGTCTTCCTGTACTATTGATATGGTTGTATCTCTATTCGTTTAAACTCAATACCTTCTCTCAAAAGTATCTGTTGCTCAAATACCACGAAGACAATTATGAAAGCCTGAGGTTTTAAATAATCTCCGTCATTAATAATTTTCCATGATTGAAATGCTGGAACTATATAATATTGAAGGGATAGGGGTTAGACATAAATTATCTCACCCAAAGAGGCTCAGTTATTTATCTTTTACGGTCATTTGTTAAATTGCACATACGTATAAGTTAAGTTGCAGAATAATAACCTGCTGGTTAGATTTTACACATTTTATA
Organism: Rhysida immarginata; assembly: GCA_023313115.1. Lineage (NCBI taxonomy): Eukaryota > Metazoa > Arthropoda > Chilopoda > Scolopendromorpha > Scolopendridae > Rhysida > Rhysida immarginata. The sequence continues at coordinate 167,185 of JAHWFO010090126.1, read as the reverse complement.
CAAAGGCTATAATGGAATTTATGGGAACCATTTTTGTCCTACTAAATACAGTATCTGACAACAATATAATTCAAGAATGCACGTTTAGATGTGCTGACGGTCACTACTGTATGGACTATATGGGCGGTGGTTACAATAAAAACATTTGCTATATTGCGGGCACCATTCACCACATTATCGTATCTACTTATTTACAGCCATTGGTATTCATCGCCTTTTTCTTCGCTGGAAATGTACCACGCAATATTGGAGATATTAATAGACGATGCCGGAAAATATCATAGTGTCACGATACGATAACAGTATTTCCTTACCGATATTGATATATCGATATTTAGACAAACTATCGACGATAGTGACGATATTTTCTGAAACGATATTTTTCCAATCATTATGAATTCAGATAATGAAATCTTAATATAAGCTGTATAATCAAATAATACATGTCTAGGAACCTTACCATTTGGTTTAAGAACATATAACCATTTCTGCGTTGGTGTGCTACTGTAGATTACAGCCAATCACATAGCGCGTAATGCTAGATGCACAGAATCTTTTTGAGATCAACTTTTTTTCTTCTTTTTCTTTTGCTTTCCAAGCGATACGATATTTCTAATATAACACAAAATTATCGAGAAATATCGAAATATCAGTAAAAAATATTGCTAATATCGATATATCGCTATCGTATCGTTCATCCTTAATTGGAGATTACTTTGAGAGGTGTTAATTTGTATAAAGCATTACTGTGTTCATTGTGCGTTATAGTTCTTTATTAAAGAATCGTTTCCAATACATCGTTATCATGTACAATACTCATTTCCAAAAAAGTTCGGACAGTGCAAAATATATAGAAAAAACAAAAAGGGATGATGTAACAAAACTTTCTCGCGAATACAAAATAGCGGATATGTTTATGAAATGACATAAATATACTGTGTGCACCAAAACATTTGTATCGTGGCCGGGACGTTCATTTTGAATGGGGGTGTTGCAACACGTTCCAAAATAGTAGGGACATACGTTGTAGAAAGCGCCGTTAGTAGTAGAACCTTCCGAATTGTTCGGGAATAATCTAGAATGATGACGTCGTACTACATTCCGTATAAATAACAGTTGCCATTCGTCGTTCAGGTAACTTATTCGGAACGATGGGTCGAGGCAAGCCAGTTAGCGAAGATCTGCCTGTTCGAATCATTCAAGAATCCACAAACAACGTTTCTCAGCGTGCAATAGCCAGAAGATTTAACCTGTCATCATCTACAGTACATAATATTATCAAGCGCTACCGCGATAGTGGTGAGATCACAGTTCGGAAAGGCCAAGGTAGAAAACCTATTCTGAATGCTCGAGCTCTTCGGATCCTCCGACGTCACTGCGTCACGCATAGGAATGCTGCGATTACGGACATAGCCACGTGGACCCGCGATTTCTTCGGGAAGCCATTATCGTCGAATACTGTACGCCGGTGCATCCACAAATGCAAACTTAAGTTATACTGTGCACAACGGAAGCCATACATCAACAAACGACAGCAACGTCGCCGTCTGATATGGGCTCGAGCCCATCGCAATTGGTCCCAAGCACGCTGGAAGAACACATTGTGGTCCGATGAATCAACCTTTACGATTGTTTACGGAAATAATGGACGCCGTACACTCCGGACCAAAGACGAAAAGGATATTCCCGCGTGCTACAGGCGTTCGGTACAGAAACCACCGTCTGTCATGGTCTGGGGCTGTATTAGTGGCCATGGAATGGGAGACTTGCACATCTGCAATGGCACCGTCAATGCTGAAGCGTATATACAGATCCTGGAACAAGCTATGGTGCCATCTAAGAGGCGCCTGTTTGGACGACGTCAGTGTATATTTCAACAAGACAACGCCAGACCGCATGCAGCGCGCATAACTTCTGCATGGCTACGTCGGCAGCGCATTCGTATGTTGGATTGGCCCCCTTGCAGCCCGGATCTGTCGCCTATAGAAAACGTTTGGCGTATTATTAAACGAAAACTACGACAGCGACGACCCCGGACAGTTGAACAGCTGAAAACCTATATCCAACAGGAATGGGACAGAATTCCGGTTACGGTGTTAGAAAGATTGGTGTCATCGCTGCCCAGAAGATTACAGTGTGTCATCAAGAGGAGAGGTGACGCCACACCGTGGCAAACTCGGTGCTGTCCCAACTTTTTTGGGAGTGTGTTGCACGTGCCAAACAGGAAAAACACCTGTATCTTTCTTTAAGCATATAAGATATGTGATCCCATGCCTAATTTATCGTTTATGTATTGTAATGCGTTGAAATAAACGGTAGTACAATAATCCAAACAAATGTGCTGGAGTTCTTCTTATATGTTGCACTGTCCCAACTTTTTTGGAAATGAGTATTGTACTATTAGTTTTCAATTTAGTAGTAATAGAGTTATCTCCATCGACTTTTTAAATATGTATTCTGGAACTGCAGTGTTGGGGGATGGTTGGCAGTAGAAAAATAGTTTCCATGAAGTCCGTAACGATTCTCGTATGTTTTAATAATGTACGGTAACATTTTTACGAGTGCCTATTAAACGTTCCCTTCGAATACGGTCTAACTGACCGGAAAATACTCTATGATTATAGAATTTCATTATCTATGATTGGCTTTATGAAATTTCCAATGAAAATTTTTTTTTATTCCAATGTTTTATTATTATTTATTTTATAGCAATTGTTTGCCATTCTCTTTCTAAGAGAATTCGAAAGTTTGCAGCCTCATTCTAATCTTGGAAAGAAATTTCAGCAATTTTTTGAAACTCATTCAGGGTAAAAAAGATAAAGCTTCAATTTCTATTTTTGAAAGAAAAGCTGTATCAAGCAAAAAAATTTATTTGAATCGTTTCCGCCCTCACCCCCGTTCTCTTCAAAGCTTAGAAAACATCTTGCCAACAAAGCAGTAAACAAGAGTGTCCTTATCTTCACCCTAAAATTGATTGTCTGTCAATCAGCTTCATAAAGATATTTTCTTTAGTTTTAGTAAATTTTTTCTTCGGGCTTATTTTCGATTAGCTTTTGTAATCAGGAAATTACATGGCTTCTTGTTCAAATGACCATCCAATGAAATTGTGCTTTTTCAGGATATTTATAGTGAATTCTCCATCACAATATTTTCAAAAGTAATTGAGACATTAGCAAATATTTGCTTAAGCGCAGAGAACGGATAAGCGGAAAGATGGGTCCGAATCGGAAGATAAATAAACAGGATCATTCAAGAAGTAGAAAAAAACTTCATCATTTTGTTGGGGAAGTCAGGTTGAGCGAAATATTTTATATGAACATAGGTCGAATTCCAATTAGGTATAACGTTACAACAGTCGAAAGCTTTATTAGTGTAGTAGAAAATAGGTAAACAAAACACATTTTAAACTTATAATTAACATTTAATTTAAAAGCATAAGAGAGCAAACGATTTCATATTGCAAGTGCTCAAAATGTGAACCTGAATAGAAGCAATACACCTTCAAATCATCGAATTATAAACACGAACTATGACATTTTTATTGCAAATTTTATTGGCCGCATCCTGTTCACAAGTATTGATGTCAACAAACAAGTGATTGCCAATTGTTAATGGGCATACGTTTTGCATTTTTAATAGTATGTGTGGATTTGCTATAACGCTAATAAAAATTTGCCTGTTGTAGTTCTGTGTTTTAACTGGAATACGATCTATGTTCTTATGGCATATTTTGCTCAACCTGACCTCCCTAACAAAATGCTAGTTTTTTACACGCTTTGTGAATCACCTTGTATAAAGCTGAGATTTTCTGTCGTTTACCAGAAACTTTGATGCAGGTACAGAGAATTAACGAGAATTTTCTGAGTTCCAGCGTGGGCTGATCACAGGATGTTATTTGTGTATCGTTTACATACGGAGCTAAACTAGACCTTAAATACTAAGTGGTGTCGTGAAGAGATGGAAGCTGGGCGGTGCAACTTCTTAAAATCAATATTTTCATCGTTTAGACCAAAATAAGCATTTGCAGGATTTACAGATAATTTTGATGGCTTGGTTCCGTTCCCTCCATCAAAATTATATACAGATAATTTTCATGGCATGGTTCACATCTTCCTCGATTTTTACTCATATTGCAAGTATGGATTATGTCCGAGCAGCTGCACACAACTACCGTGTCACTTGCGCCATTTGGTCTTGAATACTTCACCATTCCTAAATGATAGACATCTGGAAAGATGTTCTTTGGAGTGTTGGAATCATGCTCCTTACTTTTCCATTTCATTGAAGTTGCCGGCTGTTGATTACATCATCTGCTTATATAAGTTACATCAGATCCTGCTTAGTCAACAAAGCCAAAGGAAATAATGAAATCGTGTGCCAAAGACCAATTTGAAAGTCATCCAAAGAAGGATCATCTCTATACCTTAACCCTAAAATTATAAACCAAACCAAATTATTATACGTCTTTCCAGTTCTTCAAGTCGTCTGGTCATGGGTTCGAATCCCGCTGTAGGCATGGATTTTTTCATTTGTCACCGGAATGCGTAAAAGATATAATCAAGTTGAATTCTCTAGATTGTGTAAAATGATCTAGACGTTGCTACGCCCATAAACTTAACGAACATACCGAACTACTGTATTAGCTAATCTGCAAACCATCATCGCTACACCCTTGCACCGCTAGATGCCTCTTGCTTTATCTTTTAACCGTCAGTCGGCCAACTAGCGTCTTTATAAATGTACATGTTTCCGATTCTTCTTGGATCCCTTCAATGAAGTTAAAATACAGCCCTTTCAAACGGAGTTTCATTTTAGAGAAAAGTCTGGAGTGGGCAGGATGGGAACAGTGCTCATTATTTCTTAATCAGGAGCCCCTCTTCACGAGCGAGGTGCGTGCAGGTGCATTGTCATAATGCTTCAACCAGTCTTCTTTCTTCCACATTTCAGACCGTTTGCGCTTCACATTCTTCCTTATTTGTCTAAAAACCTCGCAGTAAAACTTCCAAAACTAGGTTGGCAAGACTTCCATTGTAAATATTGCTGTTTCGTTTTCTGGTTTCAGCTGTAGTTTTCTTGAGCTTAAATGCAAAGTTTTTGCTCCTTAACATTCGCCATTTTCAAAATTGTAGCCTACTCGGAAATTTTGGGTAGCAGCACCTATAACACATTGATTAATTCTAGACCCGATTATTGTTTCACATTAATTTGACATCCACAAAAACTCCGTGAAATATATTTTACATACAATATCTATTATCATGAAAATATTTTTAAAAAATCATGACTACTTTATTGAAGGATCTGTGGATTAAAATAATTTATTTATCGCTCAGCTCTTAAAGAATGACTGTTGATAGTGTTCTAATGTCTTTCTGTTTATCATTTTCAGGTAGTTTACGTGACTGCGCCGTTTCCATACCTCGTGCTTGTCATCTTCTTCTTTCGTGGCATGATGCTACCTGGGATGGAGCATGGTGTAGCTCATCTCTTCACTCCAGAAGTAAACGTTATAAAAGATTAAAATTATATTTCCCCAAATAATGATCCAATTGTCATTTTATTATGTCTACAGGTGAGTCAAAAGTCTGTTCCCCTCCTTCTATCTTGGATGCAGACAGACATAAATCATCTAGTCAATGAAAATCATTTCACATGCAATATCTACATGCAAATCAAGTCACATGCCCATCCATTTTTGCAAATTTCACAAGTGTAATTCAATGTATAGTATGGCAGCTGAGCACACAATTAAGAAAATGACTGCCATGGTCATGTGCTATGGTGCTTCTAATGAGAATGCTGCTGCTTCAGCTCGGCTTTATCAGGACAGACATCCAAAATGTGGAAATGTTTCAGTTTCATTTTTGAGTGATCTATTCTTCCGATAATGATGCGTTTTTTATGTTGTGTCCAGAATTGAATGCAAAATAAGTTTGTCATTGGGAATTTTGTCCATCTCTTAAGGTTTAGAAGATACGATTTGCATAGTTGAAATCAATCTGAGTATACCATCAGAAAGGTCACCCTCAATTTCTATTCATTGCCTTTGGTGGAATTTAAATATGTATGTTTGTATCCAAGAAAAGAAGGGTAACTGACTTTTGACTCACCCTGCATATGTTTATAATTACTCTTTAATTATCCAATTGTTGTTTTTTTTCTCTGTCAGTGGTCTAAGCTAACCGATCCCGTCGTCTGGTTGGAAGCTGGCACTCAGATATTTTTTTCGATGGGTCTGGCGTTCGGGGGCCTCATAGCCTTCTCTTCGTATAACCCAGTGCATAATAACTGCTTCCGGGACGCCATCACGCTTTCCCTCACCAACTGCTGCACCGCCCTCTTCGCCGCTGTCGTCGTCTTTTCCGTTCTAGGTCTCTTATCATTATTATTTATTATCCCATTCAGAAAATCAAATAGAATTATAAGCATTTATGAATCTAAGGACGTATCCTTTATCATTCAGATGAAAACTTATTTACTGAAAGTAATATAGAGAGTGTATCAAAACAAGAAAGAATGAACACATGTCCTACAAAGCGTTGTTACTGAGTACATGCGATGGCGTCACAGGAAATGCTATGTCAGTCATGAGTAGCAACGCATGCGTGGCAACGTCTCAACATGGACTGGCGAAGATACCTGCGTCCTGTTGAACACTTACACAGACGTTATTGCTCGTTGATATTGTTAACCGGAGTAGCGTGAACTACACTTTTTATGTATCCCATTAGATGAAAGTCCAATAGAGTAAGATCAGGACACCGGGCAGGCCAATGCACTGGATCTCGACCACTGATCCACCGTCGTGGGAAGAAATCATCTAGAAACCGGCGTACATCCAAACTGAAGTGAGCTGGATCCCCATCATGCATGAACCATATCTGTATACATACGCATGTAACTCAATAACAACGCTTTGTAGGACATTCATTCTGGTTTTGATCCCAGGAATCATCCCCACCCCTCGATAAGGATACACCCTGTATACTGTTAATAAGTATCAAAAGGTTCTTTAATTTTGCTTTTGTCTGTCTGTCTGTCTATAACTCGATTTTCCCGAAAGAAGAAGGATTTTAAAATCGGTTTTCTCCAATCGATAAATATGAATCATGGCTTGGATGAGTTCGAAATCGGTTCAATGGCAGTTATTTAAATTATGCCGGAAGCTTACAAATTGTCACGGAGAATTTGCCATTGTGTACAGACAGGGGTTATTCAGAGGCAGAGTAATTTAATGAACTTTTTATTAAATGCACAAGTATTAAATAAGAAATTGTATAAAACAAAATTATTAACGTAAACAAAAGTCAAGTATTTTCCACAGTTCTTTAAATGTGAATAATAGTATTGATTGGTCGCACTCTCGTATTGGAACAGTCTCTCGGGGTTGGAGCACACAGCTAGACTTCAGAAGTGATTGGAACAGTCTCACTCGTGATTTCACAATCCCATAAACTTAATTTCGTAGGGCAGTGCTGGTTTACTGTAAATATAGCAGCAAATGGAAGACAACTAAAGAGTTCATGGAATGGCATTTGGCTTAATCTAAGACAATTAAAGAGTTCAGGGGAAAACAGTTTGGATTAAAATAACTTAGCTAATCTCAAAATACATTTTTGTTATGAGCTCACTATTTGGATAGTCGTAGGAAAGCCAGGTTTGAGGAGCCCGCCGATCACGTGACTGTGAAAGCCCCCCCCCCCCTCCCCCTCTTTACTTGCTTTTGAGTCCTCGTAGCTATCCGTGAAAAGTTGTGGCTCGGTGATATTTTTCCCGTCGCTTGGCTGAACGGTCTGCTCTGCTTTTGAACGATGAAAATTATGACTTCGTACATACGCTGTCGCTCAAGAATCCAGAATGACAGGGCTTGAAGAACGACTCCTTGATACCTCTTTACGGCTGACCGGGTTCCGCACAGAAAATTTCTTCCTTCGCCTATAATGTCCCGTTTGTCAGGCGACGTTGTTTGTCGGCATTCATCTGGCATTGCTTTTCGTCCTCTCTACTGCGACGTGGATTTGCGTAATATCTCTCTCTTGATACTTTCGTGCCCTTCTCTTCCAAGAGCCCGCCTGTCGTTTCTTCCCACTTAGTCGTCCATTCTCTCTCTCTTCTCACCTCTTTCCAATCTCTCCTCTCCATTCTCTTTTCCCCTCCTTTTTCCTTTCCAAAAACGGCGACACTTCACGTTACAACTGCCGTCTCTTCTCTCTCTTCTCATTGGCTGTCGTCTGTTGTCCTTTTGCAATGAATTGCCGACGCAACTACATATCCAAGCGGGGGATGCACGATCGCCTGTAATTTTCCTGACACAAATTACATAAAGCACTTTTATAATTAAGAGTACATAAAGAATTACTCCAACTTCTAATGATTCATGTGACATTGATCATTTAACCTTTCGGTAAATGATTATGCCATTCATTAATGGTTTATTCCATTTACATTACAGAAGGTCGATTACGATATTGGTGAAGTTTTCAATTATGCAAATCAGAGAGTCAGGTGATGTAGGAGCAGTCAGGTTTTGCTCACGAGAAGAGTTATCTAATAGCGAGAGAAGACGTAAAATAGACGGCAGCATGCCGCTGAAAATTAGCAGGTGGTTAGGAGGGCTACATTTTAACTCCTTCATTCGCAAAATTTAGTTATTCCAAAGTTTATAATAAATGAAAGAAAACTCTTTAACCACAACGAATAACAGAAAAATACAACCTGGATACGCGCATTTCGAAAGCACTGCTTTCATCTTCGGTAGGAATCCTTGAGTCCGTGAATCCACTCAATTAAAAGTGAACTGAAGTCAAACGACGGAAAAACGGTATTTATAGCGAAAATTAACGATAAACAAACCAATCCGAGAAGAATAAGTAAAAATACATTAACGGAAAGAGATGCAGGAGCCCTGATTGGCTAAAGTCGTCCACCAGTAGATTAGTGATGAATCACCATTCGGTCCCTTATCAGAATTAAGTAAATTATTCTGATTCGTTTGGATGATAGCCATGCTTTCGTATGCGTCCAGAAGGTGTTTTTTATTAACAGATTGTACAAGAGTGAGGTTTTCTAATTTGAAATCGTGACCCGTGTCCAAAGAATGTTTAGCAATGGCTGACTGGCTGGCTCTTCCAAATCTTCTGTGTGCAATATGTTCTTTGTATCTGGTCAAAATTTTCCTAAAAGTTTGTCCTTTGTAGCGTTTTTCACAATTCGAGCAACTGATATCGTAGATTCCTGATTTTAAATGGTCTGGTATTTGGTCCTTGGGGTTTCCGAGTAAATTTTTTAATTGATTTGGGTTGCTGAAATTAAGAGAAATGTTGTAATGCAGTTCCGTGGTAATGCACGTATGAGACTGGCCATCACCACTTTGAACACTTGCTCTGAGCTGTAAGTTGTTAGGTTGCTGCTATGAATGAGATGTACGTTGTTTATGAATAAAAAATTGTTGATTGCTCTGAAAACGAAAGTAGATTACAAAACGTTTCTCACACATATTTATTATTATTCGTTCAAGATCTCGTGCCATGATATGCTCTTGCAACCATCGGTCGCCTGTCTCAAAATAGTCAGTTCACAGTCTTTTACCATCTGCAGAATTTTGACCTAAAGGTTTGAGACACCATATCACAAACCTCAGACAGTCACAAATCCGTGTTCACCATCTCCTCCCATGTCATGCGCTGCAGCGGAAATTGTACGAATGCAGTTACCTGAGTGTTCCATGTGGAAGAAAGTAATGATTCCTTGATATACCCTATTAGGCTGCAATAAAATAGGCAATTTACTAAAGCCCTGAAGTCTAAAAAAATACATGATACCTACTTGCTATTCCATTGGAGGCCTGGTGTCAAGGATTTTTACTAAAAACCACAGAGCAAACGGGGAGGTGAAGTTGAATAAACAATTTATTATTAAAGTATCTGCAAGTTACAGAAGAAATCATTGAATTAATAAAATTAACGGCATGCTCTTCAGTCCAATTCGTGGGCTGTTTTCCAAGGAATCACTTGGCTCCTGGATCTCGTATGACTTCCAAGACGAGTGCAGTCGTCTACGTCCGAAAGGTAAGAGATGTGGCCAGAGATAAGTGGCGGGGTAATATCATCTGATTTGCTCTGAGGCAGAGGCGATCTTGTTCGTCACCGCAAATTCGGAAGGCGGCAACCTCGCAAGGTAAGTCGACCGTGGCGGAAAAGCTGTATGGAATAGAATCAAGTATTAGTCGAATCTTGACTGCAGGTAAGCAATTAATAGATGAACAAGTATTGTCTCTATAGCTAAATCCTAAACGATATTATCGATACCGATAGAGGATGATCCCGAGTCCAAGCGCGGACATTCGCTAGGGCGCCCAGCCCGAAGACCGGCTATGTCGGCGAGGGGAACGATCACTTCTATGGCCTCCAACTTCCACAGGAAAACGAAATTGAAGTTTAGTTTCGAAGCCTCCGTAGGCTCCGTATCGGTCGTCCCCTGCTGGGGATTCGAAATCGTCCGTGAGACAAGCCCTCCTGGACCTACTGCTCTTGATGAGGTGTCCGACGGCGTCGTCTCAGATTCGGGGGCTATTATGGAGATACCAGATCCTTCTCCGTCCTGAAGCTCGGGTTCTGAGCGGGCGACTTGTGTCTCGTTGTCACTTACAGGGAACTACCTGGGCTCACTCAGAGCTTTTTGTCTGAAAATTTTTTTATAAATTCTTACCAGTGCCAATAGTAAAACTCCCAAGTGCTTTTGCTTGGCATTAATCGGGAAGTTCGATTTTTCGTTAGTTGAAAATCGAACATTTTGCTATTGTTTTGGTAATTTGTGGTTGTTATTTTGGTTAAAATGGATAAACAACAACACAGTAAAGGTGAGTAAATGTATTTTTAAATTAAAATAATGTATTTTTAGGTTATCTAAAGCCTCAAAGGAAAAGGGTAGGTTATTTTGCTTAGAATCAGGCAAAACAATGGTAACAATCACTTGGGGTTTTTACTATTGGCACTGGTAAGAATTTATAAAAAAATTTTCAGACAAAAAGCTCTGAGTGAGCCCAGGTAGTTCCCTTGTTAGAAGTTCTCCTTCAAACGATTTCGGGATATGCCGGGTCTGATGCGGATCCTTTGGTACACCTCATCAGGGCTGATAGGTATCCTCGGGGCGATGGGCGAACGTCCGTCGGCTTTTCTTCGGATTATATCTCCGTGCCTTGCTTCCGTGATTGGCCTTCACTATCGTATGCCGGCGAGCTTGGCTTCGTTTCTCGGCAGCGGACTTCGGGGCTTTATAATTAGGAAATACATAAGAAGAAAAATTAATGTTCTCTATTTTACTGTCCTTTGACTCTTGATGGCCCCTTCGGCGTCCGTTGCGAAGTCCAATGCTTCCCTTTGTTGATGGAACTGGATCAGCTTTAGCTTCCTTGCTCATCTGGTGGTCCTCGCTTACTCTCCCTCTTCTCCGGCCTGAGCTCTTCTTTTTATTTGCTCTTGGAGGATTCTGCGCCGATTCTGCGCAGTATATCCTCCAATTGTCTTTCTTCTTCTGCTTGCTCTTCGCTCCGCGGGTCCATTCTGCTCCGGGGTGGCAGCCTCTTTCTCTCTGCTTTTTCCATGTTAAATCCTCGGAACGACGATTTTCTACGAATCTTCCCTTCCGAGGATTTGACACCTGGAAAGCCTGTAATTAGGAACGCTGTAGATAAGACATCATTTCAAAAGAATCTTCTGCAATGAAAAATGCGCTTCTACAATTAAGATGTAAGGGTCATAATGAGTATGATCATTAGTGAAAAAATGGTCGTACAGCCAGCGTTGCTCTTCAGATTCATCACTATATATCGTAATTGACCTTCTGTACTGTAACCTGTTTACTCAAACTTGTTAAACAAACTACATAAGATGAAAAGGGTTTTTTTCAAACCAAGCTTTTATGTTTTATTTAGTGAGCTAAATAAAGCTTAATTTTGCAACAATAAACAATAGGTACATTTAACTCTCGCCATGATGAATTGTTTGTTGTGGCAATTGGACAATTCGTAGTAATGAATTAGTATCATTAGTACACGAACCAATAAACCGATTTGAGAAAATTTTTCTTTAACATAAATTGTCATTGATCCTGTACATGTGTGTCAAGTTTCAGCTCCCTAGCTTGTCGGGAATTTGGTTTAATATTGATTACAAGATTTGACCTAAACAAACTAACATTGCAAGTTTAATAAAAGCTTTTAATTAATAAAAAATCAATTTGGCTAACGAAATAAAGTTGTGTATATTTCTTAGGCTCATTGTGTTTAGCAGTTGCTTAATTATGAGTTAAAATTTAAAAACTATTTATGATATCAAGCCAGTATTTATTAAAATTTACATATTCAAAAATTGTTTTATAAAGTAAGAACATATATGTAGGACATTCCCAAAAAATTAGAAATTAGAATAGCGTTCTTATTACGCATATGATGAAAATTACATGGAGATAAAGCAACATTGATAAATAGAAACATGAATCACCCGTCTGATGATTAAACAATCGATGCGAAAAGAGCACAGTCATTGGATCTTCAAGATTTTTGTGCTGTGATATCACTGAGCCATCAACTCGAATCTCATGGTCGATCGCAAAGATCATGACGGCGAGTTATAACGCCACTAGTCCTTTTTTGACAGTGATCTAGTGGATTTAGGGCGCGTTCGACATCGCGCACTAAACGTCTTTGTGCGTCCACTAAACGCACTAACGTGTTCGTCATGGAACCCGATCGTGTTCGTCATCGCCAGTGCGCGCACTACCGGGCGTTTCGTGCGCGCACTAAATGACCCTAGGTTAGGAGTAGAGTCGTTTAGTGCGTTGCAAGATGGCGCTGCCCTAGAGCTTGAAATGTAGCGATGGATAGTTCGGAATTTTAGTTACCATTAAAGAGCCAACAGGTATAAAAATAATTGAATTCTGCATATCGTTTAAACTGACATTGAAATCTACCTGTGTAATGATCGATTTCGGCGTGTTATATGAATGCAGATGTTATGATGAGTTTTATTTTCAGCTGTACGCATACAACATTGGAACGTTGAGGTGAACATCCCACGGGTGAACATCACAGCACGGGTGAGGTGAACATCCCACTTTCGTGCTCTTTCCTGTTTTTCATGACACACACAAAAGGAACTACACTTTTTTCACCGCTCGCACTGAGTGATGTCATTAGGTGCGTTTAGTGTGCACATGCCGAACGCGCCCTTAGTTTAAACAGAAATCCATCAAAATATAATGCAGCACTAATCGGTCGCAATGGAACTATCACATTTTTCAAGACATTTTACCAGGGCCATGCTGAACAGTCGTTGCTTACTAAGGCAAACCTTACAGTAATGCGTTTTCCCGTGACCATGGATTTTATCGGAGAGGGCTCGAGAAGCTACCAACAGTGTTTGGATTGCAATGGGGGTTATTTCGAATAGCGCGTGTGAAAGTGTCCTTTCTAGAGGACCATTAAAGGTGACCTCTGCAATCCGACATTTGATATGCAACGACCTGATAACGTCATACATTGTTACATCATAATACGAAGTCATAATTTAGGGTTTATTATTGGTAGAAATGCTATTAAACATGGCTTTTTAAGATGATGAAACAGGCCTTCTATTTAGGTAGTGTTGGTTTAGTGCCTTTCTCAGTGGCCCAATACGGCTCTGTTCATTATACAAAGGCCATTGAATTAAAAATCTTTTGTTAATATTGTGTTGGACCCCCTTTAGCTTGACGTATGCGATTGGATATGAATGTTTAAACGGATTTACATTTAGAGATATCAAGCGTCCAAGTAATAACGTTAAAAATACAGTTTATTACATGTTACATAATATTTGCCTCAACTGTGAAATAAATTAGGTTAAAAATGAAATAAAAACATGAAGTGTATTTCAACAATAAGGACCGGTCAGTTATGAAAAATGAAATGAGAACAAATGAAAAATTTCATTAGTGGTTTTAAATACATCCATCTTTCACATTATTTTTTTATGAAGTTCCAAATAACTTGTTATATATATTGAAAGAAACTTCTTTAAACCCTCCGCTTAAAATTCCGCCGGCTTGGATTTCAGCTAGTTTTGCACTGAGATTTTCAACTCTTCAGTTTCCTCGAATCGTTGAGACGCACGAAGGCTCTTGAGGTGCAGGAATAGAGCTGTTTTGGGAAACTGTGTTCTTCACCCAAAAATATTCAAGAAACTGTGTCTTCACCCAAACCAAAAATTTTCAAGCAAATTCTAACCCAGTTTCAAAGGGATACTGTGTTCTGGGACGAAAACGTTGTGCTTTTGGTTGACTTCATGGACCCTGAAACAACCATCACATCACAAACTGATTCAGGTGTAAAAAAATACATGAATTTTATTTTCAAAAATGAACCTGCATCACTTTCATAATTTGGAACGAAATGATGACTATGTAGAAAAATAACATGAGAATGTTTGTACGTACCTAGAACTTACTAATGGATATTACATTTATTCTCATTTTACAACCGATTGGTCCTTATTTTTGAAATGTTTCATATAATAGAAACTAAAATGGAAAAATGAAACTGAATGGTATTAATATATAAATCGAGTTCTGATTGGAACTAAATCACATTAACATCAGACTACATTAACACGTACAGTCTAGTGCATAAAGGTTTAGACTTAAGTCATAGTTGAGCACGTGAATAGCACATCCCAAGCGTATACCTGCTACACTATTTTCATTTAGAAGGGACAAGTCCAGTCTAATCTGCCTTGACTCTCAGTAAAAGTTCTGCTTTTGCAACCGTTCAACATCCGCTAAGCTCAGTTCCTACGGAGCATGTAAAATCCTTTTTTTATTATATTGTGCTTGCAGGAACTTATGCTCATCTTGTTTCGTACCTCAAAAAAATTTACTAAAGGAACAACTGGAAAGGAATATCTGGAATAAACCATCGTATCAATGAGTAATAAAAATCGTGAAAAATTGTATATGCCGTTGATATGCTCTTCTCTTCACATAATACGAGGGTTATTTTTTTTCACCTTCCGATAGCGCTACTAAGGACCAGCCGAGCGGTAGGAGGTGGATATACGCACTGCCCTACTGCGCAGCTATTCCACCTTAACGTCTGCTACGGGCCGAGTCCAAGACATCAGTTGGAGCTGAGCTGCAGACTCCTTAACATGATTGTGTCTCTCGGTAAGTGCGAATTGTTTGATTTACGACAATGCACGACCCATTGAGCAATTTTACTGAGAAGTGTTCAATAACCTGGGTACAGGCCAGACCTGGCGCCGAGTGACTTTCAAGAGCTGAAGAAAAGTCTGGGAGGACCAACGAAGGGCTTCGAGACGCCTTGGAGACCTATCTGGGCAAACTTCTGTGAACAGGGTATTGGAAAACTCGTCCACCGGTATGACATATGTCTCAATCTTTACGGTGACTGTGTCGAAAAGTAACTTTGATTGTATATGACTCCTGGTAATAAATTCATTTTGTTATTCATACTTGTCTTTACTTGATGCCCCATCGGAAGTTGAAAAAAAATAGCCCTTGTAGGTTCTCAGTATATGATTAATACTGATCCTGAGAGACCTTTCAAACATAATAATTTTTACATTCAACCAATTGTTAAACGACATGAAGGGTGTTTTTTATGTTCCCATCCCAAATCGAAAAAAGAAAGTATAAGAATTGTGAAAACAGAGACTGTTTTGATAATTGAAACTGACTGTTTAAAATTTAAGCATTAAATGCTTATGCATAATTAAAATTCAGTATTACTTTTAGGCTTTAAAGCGCACATGAATCACGAGAAATGTATGAAAGAATACAACAAGACGTTGCTGTGGCTCTTCAACACGACCGAAGTGACGGATATTCCACCGCCACTCACCAACATCACGCCCTTCGGGGAGACCACTCCGATCCCCATGCCCAAACTACCCGTCTGTGATCTACAGCAGGAGCTCGAAGAAGTAAGCATGTTCTCTTCCACCAAATATCATGAATATATGAGAGAATATTTTTAAAAATGAAAATAAGAATCTCAATAAAATCAGTCGTTAAGATTCATCTTTCAATGGTGTAACACATCATCTGTCCTATCTTCTCAACTGATTTAAATCTCTTATCTAAACCATGAAGGAAGGAAGCAAGGAGGCGAAACTCTAACTATTTCTGTATTACGTATTTTAAACTTCCGTTTATGTGGCGACATCTGCCCAACGGTCCGTGAACTAAACATAATGCACTACCCGTAACTCAGTTGACTATTCATTTCATGTTTTCTTTCTCCGATTTGCTTTGTCATTGCGAGGGAAATTTTTATTTTTGATATTTATTTTAAACAAATTATGTGTATGAAATTAATTAATCTAAGTACAAAAAAATACTAGTCCATTATTTCAATTTACTGCATATTGTATTTCATCTATTTAGTTATCAAACAAGATATACCATATTTAATATATAGTAATATTCACATAATTTATGAGTAAAAGTAGTTAAATCATAACACATAAATTTTTATATTGTACAAGGTATTATTGAAAGTAAATTAATATAAAATTATAACAAGCATGTCTATCTGTTATACAATAAATTTACACGATATTTACTTTCATTATTAATGAAAATTAAACAGGTATGTGATAAATATCAATAATACATCGAAACACTTTTGCGCTAGATGTAACAAATGTCAACACAATAAATTCTTGTAAACATTCCAAGGAGTTTCAGTTGTGAATCAGAATACATTTATTATTAAGTACCGAAAGGTGCTTTATGCTATCAGTGTGGGGAAACGTGTCTGTCTGTCTGTAACTGAAACTCCTCGAGGCTATGAAAGATTTTCAAAATCTGTTTTCGTCAGTCGATGAATATGGTTCATGGCACGAACCAGTTACAAATATTATCTAAATCGGTTCACTGGCACGTGCACAAATGGTACCTTTACCACCCCACCTAGCAATTTTCAATAGACATATTTATTAAGTAATATATCAAACAAATCGTAATGACGAGATAGAAACGGATATAAATTACTATTTTCGCCAATTAATAAATATGGTTCCGGGAATGAACCATTTTGAAAATGGTTGAAATCGAAACAATGACACGTGCTCTAATAGTATCCTTATGACACCCTCAAAAATTTTCAGTGCTAAAATACGGCATGTAATATTTCAAACAAATTGAGATGATGTGTCATGAATAAATATAACGTAAAATTAATGATAGTCCTAATTGGTTTCAAGGATCCTGGTTTAGTGGAAACATTATGGTTCATTGGAACTTTCAATGCTAAAATATGGCATGTAATACATCAAACGACTTGCAATGATTTGTCATGAATGAATATAACGAAAAATTCGTGATAGTCGAAATTGGTTCAAATGTACGTGGTTTAATGGTATTTTTATGGTCCATTAGAAACTTACAATGTTAACATAAGGCAGTTTAAAAATATTGTTCCGCGAATAGTTTAGTTTAACCTTTCGGTACTGGGTTATGTCATTCCTTAATGGTTTATTAATTTATTATAAGCAATTGAGCAATCCTGCGTCGTCAAAGCGATCGTCAGGTGCTCATGTCAACAATGGTTAAAACAAAATTAAACGTTTGTCATCTACATAAGAATTTGCCATAAGAATAATATCGAGTGTTTTTAAAAATAATTTTATGGAGCTAAATGTGCATTCCATCTGTACTTGTAACTGATTTTTAATTATGAAATTCTGATAAAATGGAATTATAAAATCATCACTTTAGAAATCAATGAAAGACAATTCATTTAATGATTAATATGAAGACTAGAAAACAATTTGTTAAGAATTAATACAAGATACATACGCAAAAAGTGTAATAATTAAAGTAAATAACAATGATGTGACAGAAAAATAATGCATAAAGCATGAAGCACATTACGTGAACTGGGACGTTCTTTCCTTCTTAGCTTGGTCCGTTATTTCTACTAACTTTTTTCGAAGACGTTTATTTTAGCGCTTCATTTTCGCATCGAATAAGTCTCGGACCGTTGGTGCGAGGTCGCGCCAAACCGGAAGGACGAAATTTCGACTCCAGCTCTGCCTCCTTACTTCCTCCCTTCATGATCTAAACTTTCTCATCTTTCTAGTGAAATAAACTTTACTCTTAGCGAAGCGAATTGCGTTCTTTTCCCTCGCATCATCTCGGATAAATTTTCTGAAAATTTTTGATTACTAAACAATCATATGATCGAAATTTTTATAACAGAATTTTTTTTTTATTTGCACATACAAATGTATAAGTTTCAGTTTCTTTACTTCATCCTTATGATTATTTATGTTCACTTTATTTAAACATTATGAAATTTATCCCACTCAATATTCAGTTAAGTTTTTCTTACCATATGGCTATGGGCAATAGTTCTGGGAACAAATTATTTCCCGCATAAAATTCTGAAAGCATGGAAGAGATAAATCTATTCCAAAACGTTATTAAGATATACGCCTATAAGATGCGTAAAAAAATTATAAGATCATGCAATATTTTGGATTTGGACAATTTGGTTTTTACTCTGATTTATCAATTTTTATGTACACGATTTGTACAAAAGTGAATGCAAACAATGGAGTTCATTCTGTAGAAAATATAAGATCAGTTATACTGAAGCCTCAGTAACCAATAGCACAATTGTTCATGGATATTAGTTTAAACAATCGATTCGGCATAAAGTCCACCAATCTTTGAAGCACAGTCGGCTTAAGTTTGTCCCATTCGTCCATGATGACTATCTATATTCATTATTGTTTACACAAAACTGTTTCGCTAGCAACTCCCATAGGTTTTTCATAGGGTTTAAGATAGGGCTGCGTTGAAAATCATCAAAATAAAAAAGAATAACTCCTTGAATTTTCCCGTCTGTTTAGTAAACATCCTGTATTTGTATACCTGTTCAGCTGGTTGCAGTATCCATCTCCTTTCACCCCTATTTAGTCTTGAGCATGGTCTATTATTCTAGTCATAGCTGTGAATTATTTGTGTAATTAATCTTATAATTTCTTTATAGCCATTTTCACATATTTGTTAGTCTTTACGATTGAAATCACGATACAAACATACTGTCAATTGTTTTCACTTAGTTTTGTGCTTCCCGTGTGTGTAGAATTCTATCAATGAACTGGGATATAAAACAAATCGTTCGATTTTCAACATGTTGCGTGGTCTTATAATTTCTTTAAGTATACGCTTATAGTTTGCTCATAAATTGTATAATGAACAAATTAATCCCACAAACCTACGTGACAATTACGGTGAAGTATTTTCTTTTATTTATTATGATTGATATTTAAAATAATGAATCATTGAGTGAGTCCAATTATGATATGATTGGAAAAGGGGACAGAATATGCGTCAAAAGCCTGTTTGCCCTCAATTCAAAAATTATTGGGAAATGAATTGCAGTTTCACACGCAGTTCCGACATTTGGTGCAGAGCTTAATATTCTAATTTTTAAAAAATATAGAAGGTTCTTTAAGTACTCGTGGAATGATTGTAGAACTAATTTCCACACTTTTATCCCTATATAGAGAATGAAAGCGAAGAATGAAAAAAAATCTCGTGTAATTCGATCATAAATCGATATTATGAATACATTTTTCCCAGTAGTTTTAATTTACATGTACAATAATGTCAAATATGTAAACATACTTTAGAATTTATTGTAAAATTACTGACTGCCAATCAATCTATTGGATAATCGGGTCGACTGTTGAAAACTCGACTGCGAGAGCTCTGTGAAGAGCTGTTTTGCTGGAAATTTCTATATTGAACAAATTCAATTCCGAGATGCGAACAAAGCCTGGGCTCTTTATTAATCAAGAGCAATCCGAATTGGAATATTGTAAATTGGTTGTAATTGCTATGTAAATTAATTATAATTAGAGACTCATTAAAGAAACCATTATGAATAATGAATTTAAGAAATAAACGTCGAGATCAATAATTGGAAATTGAAATAAAATAAATAAATAACATAGTTCAATACAATAAAGAAATTAATAAAATTGTTTAAAAACCAAAAGAACATTAAATTAGGATAACACTTTAAAATTATATAAATTTTAAGCCTTTCAAAAACAATTAGGGTAACCCTCTCAAAAATATTTTTCTATCAAAATCTCTATCAAAAATAAATCTTTGACAGTAATCATTGAGAACTAATTTAGTCACGTAATTATGTAAATTATTTCTTATTTACATTAAGGTTTTTAAATCTAAGATATATTATTATTGTTTCAATCTGAAGATGGACAAGTAAACCCGAAAACGTTTTAGAAATTCATTTTGAATACTCCATTGCTGATTGAATGTTTTTTCAGATTTTAATAGCGCACTAAAGCAGGGCCGTACCCAGGGGGTGCTGAGGGGACTGCAGTC